>LFZN01000693.1:0-10159 GCA_001578235.1 Pseudocercospora eumusae
GACCTATAAAGCTTATAATAAATGCCGTAACTTATATAAAGGCGCTTACGAGCTAGTAAGTTATCTATTAACCGCCTCCGGTACGTATACTAATAACGTTATAGCTCGGGCCGGAATAGTAGGGTCGCGTAAATCGCGTTAGATAGCTATATAAGGAATACTTTAGTATTATACTAGACCTCTCGGAGACTATAGAGGATAAATAAGAGCTACGCCTAATAGTTCGTACCTCGTAGAATACTACGCGCGCGGCGCGTACCCTCTATCTCGCCGCCCGTATACTTAATCGCTCGATTAAGGTAGAGGAGAATAAGCTAGCGCGCTACGGCCTTAAATAGGGCGTACTAACGTCGGCTCCTCGTTCTATATAAGACTTCTAAGCCCTCGCGCTCGACTAGTAATTACGGGACGTAGGAAATTACCCGTCTTAACGTACTTCCTCTCGTCTAGGCGGCTCGCTCGCTATAAGTACCGCCTTCTCTCCGCCGTCTATCTACGTACTAACCTTAAATAGCATCCCTCTAAATACGTAGTACGAAATAATAGTCGTAACGACCGCGCTATTATTAATAAAGCGAATAACTAGCTACCTACTATACCGTCTAAACGCTACTAGCGCTCCGACTAGGGTACTCCTCTACCCTCGTCTACGTTAAACGCTACCCTAGCCTTATAGGCGAGGTACCGTCGCTCTCGCGTAGAGGCTTTCTCTAATAATAATAGCTACTTAAATTCGGCTTACTACGGCTACTATCTCTCCGCCCGCGGTCCTCGCTCTATCTTACGCCGCTCTAGTTCTAGCTCTAGCTCTAGCTTTAGAAACTCTATTCGCTAGCGCGACGTACTTAGTAGTAAACTTACGATATAGTTAGGCCGAAATAGTAACGCGGCTCCTCGTCGTAATCTTACCTAGGACTTCGAGCGAGTACGCGACGCCGCTACTTCGGGTACTAATTCTAAATACGAGTAATACTTTAGCGAGGAGTATTCTTCCGATGTAATTAATAGTAGAGACGAGCTACTAGACATATTCGCCGATATACTTCGCCGCTATAGAGATAAGCGTACTCGCTCTACTGTCGTACTATCTTCCCGCCTCGTTTAGAACGCTAACCCTCTCTCGGTTGCTAAGCGAGTTCGTCTATACGATTAAGGCGGCGTCGAGGCGGTACGCCGGGAGTAATAGCGTCGTAAGTAAGTAAGCGATCTACTCTATTAGAAGGCTACCGTAGATACCTAGCGCCGTCGCTTCGCTATTAGTACTACTATTACCTCGTCTATACGTAGCCGCTCTTTTCTACGCCGTCGTCGTCGCATAGGCGCGACGCCTATTCTAGTATATAACGACGGTAATAGCGAGGCGTCTATAGACTCGCTAGATCCTATACTTATGTCCGGCGCTCTACGCGAGACTTCTCTATTACTACCTACGCGTTATAGCCGTAAACCTCGTCCTATTAATAATACTCGCCCTAATAACGCCGTCCGCTGTCGTACCGCTAGGGGTATAGAGGAGCTTAGCGACGATCTAGTTAAAATATATACTACGTAGTATTAGACTCCTCGCCGTCGCCGTCGTAGTAGCGATAGCGGCGTACGTATTTAGCCTACGCTAGTATACGTTATCTTAGATAATAAGGAGGGTAGTATCGCCCTTCCGACTATACTAGTACCGCCTACTATACCCGCTCCTATAGCTACGCCGTAGTAGCTAACTCCTACGCCTTCTACGGTTAGTAGCGCCTTAAAGGCTACTAGAGAGATGTTAAGCTTTAGAGTTAGCGTATATAACGCGTATCGCGCCTTTAAAGGCTAAGGGTTACTTTTTACCTACGTATTTACATCTTCTAGTAGACCCGCTAGGGGTCCGCCTACTATCTAGGTTTTAGAGTTTATATATTTTATTTTTTAGTACTCTATAGTAATAGAAACGCGACTCTATACTTATTCTTTTTCTTTTATTTTCTTCTTACCTTTCCTCCGCCTACTATCCGCCTTCTCTTAGTCTTTAAGAAGCTTATCTATATTCTCGAAGTCCTCTTCGCCTTCCTAGGTATTATATATCTCGTTATAGCCCTTCTAGCGTAATCGGTACTACGTCTATCTATCTCGGCTTCTTTTATCGACGATCTTTTCTACTTCCTATACCTCGGTACTATCTAGAAGAATCTCGGGAGCCGCGACATTTACCTACTCCTCGCTANAGGGTTAGGCGGTACGCCTACGTACCGATAGCTTTTTCTACCCTAAAAGGTCCTACGAATTATATACTAAGCTTACGGCTAGGCTAACGTAACTTTAGGTTCTTAGTACTTAGGAGTACGAGGTTACCCTTATTAAACGTTACTATAGTATACCGCTTATTATACGCCTTCTATTAATAGGCTTACGCTCGCTATAAGTACTCTATCGTAATCTTACGCGCATTCCTTAACTATTCGACTCTATCTATCGCTACCGGTACCTCCCTCTCTCGCTATACGTCCTCGTATAGTTCCGACTACCTCGGGTATTCTCTATAAATAAGGAAAAAAGGCGTTTCGCCTATACTAGAGTATTTAGAGTTATTATAGGTAAACTCTACGAAGGGTAGTTACCGTACCTACTCCGCCTACGCTTCGCTAATAAAAGAGCGTAGGTAACCTTCTAACGTCCTATTCTAGATTTCCGTTTAGCTATCGGTTTAAGGGTAGTACGCCGTCGATAGACGTCGTTTTATCTAGTACTAAAAATATAGTTTAGTCTAGAAACCCGATATAAATAGCGAACCTCTATCGCTAACGATCCCTTTAGGTATCCTAAATCTCGATACGACCCTTTCGAAGAAGTATTCTATAAAGTTTAGCGTCTTCTATATTTCTTATACCGGGATATATAGCGCTATCTTAGAGAACCTATTAACGATAACGAGGATACTATTATAGACTATACCCTTATACTTTACCGGCGGTAGCTTAGTAATAAAGTCTAAGCTAATCTCCGACTAAATTTTAGAGGGGATCGGTAGACTCGTAAGCGTACCGTACGGTAACTATCGACTCGATTTTATCTTCTAGTAAATAGGGTACGTCTTAACATAGGTCTTAACATCTTATTCTATCTCGGGCTAATATAGCGATCGGTATACGAGCGCGACTATTTTTAGTATACCGAAATATCCTACTAGTTTTAAATCGTAGTAGGTAGATAAGATCTCCTAGCGGACCGCCTACTTATCTAGAATATATAGTCTACCCTTATATCGAAGTAGGCCCTTCTTATCGAATCTCTACTTCTAGAGCCTACGTACTTAGTTCCGTTCCTCCGGCTTATCCCTCTTCCGCTTAATAAAGTTATTACGGTACTATAGCTAAGTAATAAGGCTAATAAAGGGTTCCGAAATGTCGGTAGATATAGTTTCGCTCGCTAGTAATACCTTAGCTACTAAGCGTAGTACGTACTATATATATTTAGTAGCGCTAGTAAGTTAGGAAGTCTCGCTCGCTATTTCCGCTTACTCTCCGCTAGCGGTCTCTAAGTTCTCCTTAGTCGTAGACTCCCTAGATCTACTAGTCGTTATAACCCGGGCGTATATAATACGAACTACTTACGGCATTACTTCGCTATCTACTAGTTTTAACTTATACTAGAGGGTTAGTAATAGTTAGTTTACCGTATAGTTCTCGCTCTAGTAGTCCTATCTCCTAGACGGACTATCTATAGGATTATTCTTTCCTACCTAGTAGTAAATCTCGAAATCGAAACCTCTAAGGAATACGGCCTATCGTACTTAACGAGGGTTTAGCCGTTAAACGGTTTAGATAGTTTTAAGGTTATTATAATTAGTATATACCTAAATAGGTTTTACTAAGCTACTAAAGTAATAACGCTAAGTCCGAAAGTAATATATAATCGCTAATAGCTCTTAGTCGTACGTTTAGTAGTTCCTTTCTACCTCGATTATCTTCCTCGAGGTAAAGGCTACCGGGTACTATAGCCCGTCCTCCTAAAGCTACGATACGATGCCGGAAAGACCGANCTTAACGAGGGTTTAGCCGTTAAACGGTTTAGATAGTTTTAAGGTTATTATAATTAGTATATACCTAAATAGGTTTTACTAAGCTACTAAAGTAATAACGCTAAGTCCGAAAGTAATATATAATCGCTAATAGCTCTTAGTCGTACGTTTAGTAGTTCCTTTCTACCTCGATTATCTTCCTCGAGGTAAAGGCTACCGGGTACTATAGCCCGTCCTCCTAAAGCTACGATACGATGCTAGAAAGACCGAAGTCGGAAGTATCGGTCTCTAAGTAGACCTCCTTCGCTAGGTCGAAGTATCGTAGTACCGGCGTAGTAGTAAACTACTACTTTAGCCGGTTAAAAGCTTACTACTATCGTTCTCCCTAATACTATAGTATATCCTTTTTTAGAAGGTCGGTAATAGGTACTACTACTTTCGAATACCTATCGATAAAGCGCCGATAGAAGTTAGCGAAGCTAAGGAACGACTAAACCTCGTATATAGAGCTAGGAACCGGCTACTACGTAATCGTAGCTACCTTCTCTAGATCCGTTATAACCCCCTAACGGTTTACCCTAAATCTAAGAAAGGCGACCTCCTCCGCTACGAAGGTATACTTATTAATATTATAGTATAAGTCGGCTTCCTATAGTCGGTCGAGTACCTTACGGACCGTATTCTAGTAGTCTTCGATATTATCGCTATACGTATATATTAGGATATCGTCTAGGTATACTACGCACATATTATCTAGGTACCTTACTAGAGTCCGATTTATATAGGACTAGAAGGTAGTAAGTATATTAGTTAGCCCGAAAGGTATAACGCGATACTCGAAGTACCTATACCGCGTACGGAACGTAGTCTTCTACTCGTCGCCTTCGCGGATTCGGATACGGTAGTACGTATCCTTTAGGTCTAACGTAGTAAAGTACTTAGCTCTAACTAGTTAGTCTAACGTCTCGTCGATAAGCGGGAGGGGTATCCTATCCTTAATAGTAACGGAATTTAGCGCTCGGTAATCGACGTAGAGACGTAGACCCCTATCCTTCTTAGGTATAAATAAGAGCGGGGCGCCGGCGGGGCTCGTACTACGTATAATATAGCCGGTCTTAAGCTCCTTCTCTAAGTACTCCCGAAGGACTTCTAGCTCTTAAGGTAAGAGGTTATATAGTAGTCCGTAAGGTAGTTCCTTTCCTTCTATAAGATTAATAGTATAGTTAGTCTATCTAAAAGAGGGTAGGATACTCGTAAAGTCTTTATTAAAGATATCCTAGTACGATTTAAGGGTATCTAGTAGTTCTAGGTTTAACCCGACTCTAACGTTTAGGATATAGAACGCCGGCGTACCGCCGTCGGTACCTAGTCTAATCTATCCTACGTAGTAGACTACGGCGCTAGCCTTTAGCTCCTTCTTTAGTCTCTTTAGCGATATACGCTTAATCTATTTAGCTATAAAGCCCTATATTTAGGTCCCCGGCCCGTTCTAAATATTAACGCCGATAAACTATAGTATATATCTACTAAGTAGGAGTTCTACCCCGCTTTAGTCGACCCCGTATATAAGGACCTTATATATCCTTACTCGGCTATTACTATTAGTTATACTAAGTTCTAGCTCGTATATACTATAGTATATTATTTATTAGTCCTTTAACTACTTTAGGTAGGGAAGGTTAGCGTTAATAGTTAGTAGTTCTTACTCGACTACGAGCCGCTATTATAGGAGAGTTACTTACGTACCTATATTTAGAGTTATATAAACTAGTTTACGAACTCCTTATAGAGTTTAGATTTCGTCTACCGTCTCGATTACTTTCTCCGATTATACTAGGATTAGCTCTACCGCTATTAGAGAGGCTACGATAAAGCCTATACTTTTCCCGAGCGTCTTATAGGCTACTTATTAGGGTTACCTTTCTTTTCTTCCTCCTTCTTATAGCGAGGATAGTTAGGTCGAATATAGCCTACCTCGTTATAATAGTAGTACCGGATCTCGTTATCCTTACTATCTAAAGTCGAGGCCTTCTTATCTTTAGAACGATCTTTATCTTTAGATCGATCCTTATCCTTAGCTTTATCGTCCTTCTTAGCCTTAAACTTATCCCTTAGTTTAGAACTTCCCCGATCGTTACTCGACGTCGATACTACCGCCGGTCGGGTACGCTATAGCTTCTTCTCCTTCGCTACTAAGTTCTTCTTAAGGGTAGTCGCTAAGCGATATAGCTCCTCTTAATCCTTAGGAATAATATTATAGTTCGTAACTACGATACGTAGTTCGGGCCGTAGGTAGGAGAAGTAATAGAATAGAAGCTAATTTAGGGTATACGCTTCGAGCTATTCTTCTAAGGTCTCTATATAGAGAAGAAAGCTCCTTACGCTTTAATTATCGCGCTACTTAGTCTCCGTATACTTCTCGTATACGTCTAGTAGGTAGGTAATTAGGTTATCTAACTCGTTAGAAGCTAGTTAACGAATTATTACTATATTCGGTACTCCTATATAAGTTTAGGTAACTTCTCGTTACGAATCTACTATCTCTACTATAGCTAGCTCGCTATACCTTTAAGGAATTATATAGCGTAGGTAATCTTAGACCGATCTAACTTATACGTATATAGTACTTAGAGAAATATAATCTCGTACGCTATTACCTACTCCCGATATTCCTTTAGGCTCTTACCCTTATATATCGGAGGGTCCTTAATAGTTCTCTTAGGTACTAGGCTATAATTAGTAGTAGAGGCTATACGTTTATAAGACTCCGCCTAGGGTCCGCCTACTCTCTCTAGTAGGGCGGTAGTACGAGACGCCGCCGTAGGCGCGCCTCGAAATATCTAGGAGCTAGAGGAGGTATCCGTATTACCGATTTCCTTAGCGAGCTTATTATTATCTCTTTCGAGACTAGTAAGCTTCTTCTTTAGAAGGGAACGCTATTAGGCTTTCGCCTCTATATACCTTACGGCTAGCTCCTCTTCGTTATCTTCCTCCTTACTATCTCCCTACGCTACTCCTAAGACGTTACGGACGAAGTCGTCTTCTTCGACTTCCTATACCCGTAGTTTACTTACTAAGAGGCCCTTATATATAGTAGCGTCCTACGGTTTATCGTCGCGAAGTTAGCCCGTAGGCGAATCTTTATTACTACTTAGCTAGTCCTCTACTAAAGGAGCCTACCCCTAGCTAGCCCTATCGCCTATAGATAGTATATTATTATTACTTAGCTACTAAGTACCTATACGAGTAGTTTTACTACTTTTTAGAGGTATATCGGACCGCTACCCTTAATAAAAAGGTTCGAAGATTATTATATAAGGATATCGTTAGAAATAAGGGTATATAATACGAGTATTAGGTTTATATAACGATATAATAGCCTCTATTTCGTATATTAGAATAATCTTAGAGATTCTAAAAGAGTAAGAGACTAAGGGCCTTCTATATCCCTATACTTCGAAGACCGCTACTTATCCGCCTATACGGCTTATTACGATCCCTATCGGAATAGGCGATCGCTATTAGTATAAGCGCTCTTAGCTTATCGCGATCCCTATCGTACCGCCGTCTATCCGCCGTCTATCTACGTAGTATGCGCTCGGCTTATCGCGACCCCTATCGCGATAGGCCGCCCCTATTAGCCCGTAAGCGAACCAATGCTAGGATTCTTATAGACGAGATCTACGAGAAGTTAGCATTCTACTCGAATAAGTATGCGAAGTATACGAAGTTTAAGAAGATAAACAATAGTACTAGCGTTATTAAGTTAGTTATCGCTAGCGCGAAGTAGCGGCCGACATACCTATGTAAGATGAAGATCTTCATAGGAATAATCATCTATATGTCGGTAGTCTAAATGGATAATAAGGCGGACTTCTAGCGGACTAATAGTTACTAGCCGTCGCATGCTATTACTAAGAACATAACCTCGCGAAGGTTTATATAGTTAAAGGCGTGCCTATAGTGTAGTAAGCCTATCGACTCGAATAAGGGTAACCCGCCGTAGTTATAGGTTTAATGGTTAGCGGATACGCTACGGGCTTAGATCTCGAAGGTATACGTACCTAGTACTAACGTTAGCTTAGATAAGGTTCTCGTACGGTTTACTAGACGCTCTTCTTATATTATAATAATAAAGGGTAAGCCCTACCCGGTCGGCTATTATGTGTTAGCTATGTACTATACTAGATTCATCGTTTCTTAGTTGTTCTCGTTACCTACTAAGAAATAGGGATTTAAGAAGGTAAGGACTCCTATTAGCTTCGAAGGACCGGTTCTCGTCGACGAAGAGCTTACCGACGCTTAAAAAAAGTAGCGCTCGTAGCGCTAGCGACGCGCTATAAGATCCGATAGTTAGAAAGGTAGCACTAGTCGTAGAAGTAGCCGGAATATTAATGAAGGGGTAAGAGTTAATCCTCCGCCGAGCCTTTATAAGCTTGCTAATCTTTACGCGAAGCTACTAGAAGAACTAGTAGAAGTAGCCGGACTAACTATAGCTTAGCCGGTAAACCTTAAGTCTTAGTTGTCTCGGCTTTATAGAGTAGTATTATCTCTATTATTATAACTACCCTTCTAGTAGCGCTTCTACTACGTATACCTAGATAATCTATTTAATAATATCCCTCTCTTTACTATCCTACGATAGTATAGTATCGCTACTATAGGCATAGTACGTATAGGGTCGAAGGGTTAGCTATAGGTAGGTTCCTCGTTCTCTACGTACTTAGGTAAGACTATTAACCTACATCGCAAGTCGACTAGGTTCCCCTTCGATACATAGCTTTATAAGGCAATTTACAACGTTACGGCACCTCTCTAGTAGGATAGGAATCTTGTTTAAATGCTAACAACCGGGTACTAGCCGGTAGAGAGAGTATCGAGGGAACGCCGTAAGCCGAGAGATACTAACGCCTATATTCGTAACTACGTACGCCCGTATTAGACCGAGGGTAAAGAGTTTAAGAACATACCTAAGTATGCGGCAAATTATAACGATTATATAGGCGGTGTAGACATTTATAATTAACTTAGGTTCTACTATAGTACTTAGTATAAGGCCTTTAAACTATGGCACCCGCTATTCTATTTCCTCTTAGACGCGGCTATAATTAACTCCTTCCTTCTCTATCGTAATACTACTACGGCTAATAACGTACGAGATCCGATACTTATATAATAACGAGACTTCCGGATGCGCCTTGCCTAGAATCTAGTCTAAGAAGGTGTAGCTATACTAGGTCCTATCCGAGACGTAGAGTTTAAGGCCGCTATCGAGTTAAGGTCTAGTTTGCTACGTAATAGAGGTAGGTTTACTAAAGGCAATATACACGTAAACTATAATACTAGCTCGCCTCGTCTACGCCGCTGTGAGGGAATCCACCCTCACACCCCCTCCGAGGTACCCTAGAGGTACCCTTACGCTACCCCGCTAGTGCCTATTAGGTAACCCGGATGTACCGGCGCCTTAGCGCTATAGGATAAACTGCCCTCTCCTACTCGATCTACTTTCTAGTTCCTTAGGTAATATCGATAGTTATCGAATATACTACTTAGTCGTATTATTACACCCTATGTACTAAACGCCTTATAGTATATTACCTCTTAATCCTACGGGAGCATAGCCGTACTAAGTACGACTATCCTCGTAGTATTACCGCCGGCGCCCTATAGGTCCCTCCTAGGTACCTCGCCACTACTGTAAGCCGTACTAATTAGTAGACCCACCTTTACGGTTCCGTTCTAAGAATAGGCCCGAAGAATACTAGTTCCGGCGATATAGCCGTAGGGAAACGCCCTATCCGCTCCGCTACCGCCTCCGCTACCTCCTCTAAGGTATAATAGGAGGGTAGTAAAGGACCCGGCTTAGGTACCCTAGAGGAGCCTAAGGAGTAGCCGCTAGGTCCTAACGATTAGTTTAACGATAAGGACCCTCCTCCTCCGCCCCCGGCGCTACTATAGGATACTATCCGTCTTCGTATCTAGTAACTAGATGCCGACTTTAGTACCGTAGTAACGGACGATACTACTCTAGAGTAGTACTTAGCTAAGCGCTAGCGCCTAACTAACGTACTCGCTATCTTCGACCCTCTAGATAAGAAGCGGAAGAGGGTAATTACGGTTAATAATAATTTAAGTACTATCGATAATACCTCCGAGGTACCT
>LFZN01000699.1:0-13883 GCA_001578235.1 Pseudocercospora eumusae
TAGTAGGATCCGACTCTCCCTACCTTTCTAGAGACGGACTATAGTAGGTTCGCGATAGGAGGCGCTCTTATCTAAGAAAAGGATAGAGTCCGTCGGCTAGTAGGCTTCTTCTCTTAGAAGCTAAATAAGGTAGAAATTAACTACGATATCTACGATAAGGAAATGTTAGCCGTAGTATCCTACATTAAATTCTAGGAGTCCGAGCTAAAAGCGTATAGGCCCTTTACGATTTAGACGGACTATAAGAACTTAGAATACTTTATAGTTAAGAGGTAGCTTTCCGAACGCTAGATTAAGTAGTAGGAGACTCTTACTAAGTTCTAGTTTACCTTAGTTTATCGACTAGGGAGCGAAGCTATTCTTCTAGATACCTTATCTAGGAGAGAGTAAGATACATTAGGAGCCGACGATAAGTTATCTCGGTTTCGAAGGTTCTTAGAGCCCTCTAGTACTAAGGGTTAGCCCGGTTAAGTACGGATACATTTTACCCGTATTTTAGCGAAGTCCGAGCCTCTTACGTCGGAGAAATACTAGTACCTTAAGGGTTAGGGTACTAGCTAGGTAGAGCTAGTACTAATGTACCCTACTAGCGTCGAGCCGGAGACCCTCCTCGAGTACCCTACTAGCTCTAAATCGGGTTCCGCCCTAGACCTAGTAGGAAGAGTAGGGCCTTTCTAAGAAGGAGAACTTAACGAGCTTTAGGGTTTAACTATCGAGAAGGATACTATCTACTAAGCCGTAAAGCGGGCGGTCTAAAGCGGAGACCGCTCGTTACCGAAGGGAATTAAGGTAAAGATCTAGATAGGAGACTACTCTATAGACTAAGCTAACCTACTACGCTATAAGGGTAGGTTATAGGTTCCTAGATCCCCGGCTACGACGGACGTAGAGTATAATGCCTTAGACTCCGAGGGAAAGTAATTAGATACCCTTCGTACGAAGCTAATCTAGTCTATCTATAACGCGCCGGTTTACGGTTATCCGGGCCGGGACTCTACTATAGTAATACTAAGCCGCGACTTCTATTAGCCGCTATAATCTAAGTAGATTCGGTAGTTCCTTCGAAACTACGACTATTATAGGAGGAATACGGTTTAGAGATAGCTAAAGTACGGTCTCCTAAAGCCTCTACCGGTCCCCGACCGTTTCTTCTAGGAGATCTCGATAGATTTTATAACGGAGCTCCCCGAATCGGAGGGAAATAGATACCTATAGGTAATTAAAGATCGCCTTAGTAAGTAGGTAGCTCTAGTCGGTACGCCCGACATAAAAGCGGAGACGTACGCTCGAATCTTCGTAAAGGCCTAGGTAAAATACTACGGTCTCCCTCGTACGATTATAAGCGATAGAGGTACTAACTAGATAAGTATATTCTAGTCGGAGGTCTATAGACTACTAGGTATAAAGTAAAGACTAAGCTCCGCTTACTACCTATAAACGGATAGAGGCCTAGAGAGGGTTAACTAAGACGTATAGGCCTACCTAAGGAACTATATTAACTAGGAGTAGTCCGACTAGAATAAATAGCTAGCTACTATAGAACTAGCGCTTAACAGACGATATTACGCGGGTTTAGGGATAAGCCCGTTCTTCGCTACTTATAATTACGAATCGACTTCGCCCGTTATACTAGAACCGTAACTAGCTAAATTATTAGGGCTTACCGCTATAAAGAGGGCGAAGATATTTATAGATAAGATAAAGGATATTACTAGTTTATACTAAGTAAGTATAGCGGAGGCCGCCTAGAAATAGGAGGAGGCCGCTAATAAATAGCGAACTCTAGTACCTATCTACCGAGTCGGAGATAAGGTCTAGCTCGACCTCCGTAACTATAAGACGGATAGACCGAAGAAAAGCCTCGACGTATAGTATACGAAATATATAGTAGAAGAGGTTCTATTACCGGTCTCCGTCCGGTTATTAGGTATTCCTAGTAATATCTATCTAATATTCTATACGGACCTCTTACGATTAGCGAGCGAAGACCCCCTTCTAGGATAGGCGACCGACGATAATTAGCCGGGACCCGTCCTTTTTAACGCGTACGACGAGTATAAGGTAGAGGAGATCCTATACGCGAGAAAGAAGAGGAGGGGTAAGGGGCGAGAGGCCCTCGTAAAATAGGAAGGTTACTATTAACCGACGTAAGAACCCTTAAGTAACGTAGCGGATACCGCTACCTTAGATAGGTTTAAGGAGAAATATAGTAGTATTAAGGAGAATAACGGTCCTATAGAAAAATAGGATAAGAGGAGGATACTTAGGAGGAGGGCGGAGGAGTAGGAAATCGAGTATTTTCGAGCGGAGTTCGGGGTTTTCTAGTACGTAAGATAGGCGTTTATTACGTTTTATAAGATTTTTTAAGAGGATTTGCCGTAGGGAGCGGTCGCTATCGACCGAATGCCGACGGCTTTTAGTTAAAGTACGCGGGGTTATAGGACTCGGAAAGAGGAGGAGATTAAAAAAAAATAGATATTTTATAGAGAAGAGAAGAGTTTTCTTTATTATAGGGCGTTAGCCGCCTAGAAACGCCTAGGGCGCGCCTATTTAACGCTAGAGGCGTACGAAAAAGGTAAAGTATAGGCCCGATTACTCGTCCCTATTATTATCTTCGGCCGATTCCCGCTAGTTTCTACTTAGAGCCCGCTACTTTCTACCCTTCTTCTTCTTAGGAGTACCTCGCGCGTCTCGCGCGGCGTCTTACGCGGCCTTAGCTTCGGCCGTTATTTCGTAACGACCGCTAATATAGAGGACGGGAGGAATAGTACCCCTAGAAAACGAGTAGTTAGCGGATAAAAGCGGGCGGAGAGTAGGGAAACTTATTTTTAGCGGAGCTCGATTATAGTATTTACTACTATATTATTTACCTCTTAAGTAAGACCGCTAAGAAGACGTAGTTAGCGAGGAAAAACGAGTAGGGAGCGGGGAACTTACGTAGATAGTAAACCCGCGGGCTAGAGAACCTTTAAGGCCTTCTATACCTTAAGCATTTTCTTAAGGTTTTCGCGCGCCCCCTCCCTAAAACGACTATTAGTAAGCCGAAAATAAGCGGAGACCGGTACTTACTTATTATTATTACCCGAGCGGGTCTACTAGGCGTAGGCTAGGTAGGCTATCTAAGGGCTAAAAGAAAGCGGTTAGCGGGTAATTTCGAGCGGAAGTCGGAGGGAACTTATAGTTCTTCGTAGTAGTTACGCTACTTTTAGTACGACTCGTAGGCCGTTAGCATACGATCGCGCTATTAAAAGTTAGCGAAAACTAATCGAAAACGAACGGGAAACTTACCTTCTTTACTAGACCCCCCGTTGGGTTAGGTTGAAACCGAATGGGTTAGGTTGGGTTAGGTTTTTGTGGAGTAACCCGAGCGCTCGGGTTAGGTTAGGTTTTCCAACCCGACGCTAAGGACGGTTTCTTAGCGGGGAAACCCGACTTTAAGTCGGTTTCTTGGCATAAAGAACGAAATTTTTTTTCCTCGGGTAGCTACATTTAGTAGCTACATTTTTCGCCTAGGGGCCTATAATAGCTTTTACGGGGGAAATTAGGGCTTATTTCCCCCTTGTTCTATGTGTATAGTACTATATGCCGACTCCATGCTAAGAAACCGTCGAGCGCTCGGGTTCCCCCTGCTAAGAAACCGACCGCTCGACGGTTTCTTAGTAGGGGAAACCGTTTAGTCGGGTTGGGTTAGGTTCTCCAACCCAACCCAACCCAACCCAACCCACCGCGGGGTCTATTCTTTACTTAAGGGACGTAGTCTCTCCCGGCGTTAGCGTATAGTACGTAGTATATACGCATAAGTTCTAAGCGTAGGTTAGTAACGAGCGGAGATCGGGAGGAATAAGGAGACTTACGGTTATTAGAGGAAGAAGATAGAGTAGAGGAAGCTACTACTACCGGTTAGTATCGGTTAGAGACCGGCGGAGGGTTATTAGACTTACTAGTATCGGTAGTATTAGTAGTAGTAGTAGTATTATTATTATTATTATTATATAAAAGAAGAAGAAGAAGAACGAGAAAGGTTAGAAACTTAAGTATGTAGGTACTAGAGGTAAGGTTACCGCGTATAATAAAGCGGTAATAATAGTCCCTTTACTTTTTACTTATAAAGTAGATAATAGGAAGGAGTAAGCGGGTAGATTCGAGCGAAGATCGCCGCTTTTAAGGAGGAAAGCGCGCCTTAGGGAGCCTACGAGTAAGGGGAAGAAGGCAATAACGATATTGTTATGGTGTGAAGTCATTGTATTGTTGGATAATGAAGCTAGGTCTATCTATAGGAAGAGAAGAAGGTAACCTATACTATAGGGCACGTGCCTATCCGCTAGTATATACCTACTAGGTAGCCTCTATAACAAAATCCCCGGGCCTACGAAAGTCTACGACTACGTAGACTCTATCGGTAGCCTCTTCTTCTCTATTCTAATGTTCTATACTTCGTTAACAAAAGAAAATCTATAGACCCGAAGTCTTACTAAAAATCTATAGAGCCGTAGTTTCACTATATAACAATCTTACTATAACGAGACCGCTAGCCGCTTAGTACTTAATCCTAAAAGGGGGCGAATTGCTTGCCGAAACTACGGACGTCTAGTAGGTCTAAGGTTTACGTGTCCTTCTACGGGCGATTAGTCTAACTAGGAATGTTCTTATTCGCCTAGTTTTAGAATTCGCCGTAGATCGTAGGGAGCGCGAGGAAACCGTCGATAAAGGTTTTAGCGTAAGTACCTTTAGCGTTACATTATTCGAGGGTCCATTTACTTAATTCTAGTACGATATCCTAAGTAGTCTTAAAGCGATTAATATTTATGTCCTTAAGATAGGTCCCTATCGTCGTAACAAACTTAAGAAGGTTATCCGGCTTAATCCCTAGCTACTACTTTTTAGGAAACTTACGTAGGGTCTTAGTAATTAGCGTAGAAGGGTCGTCGTCGACGATAGCTAACGAAGGTAGACTAAAGGGCGGCTCGTTCTTCTCGGCCTTATTCTTCGTAGGCGAGCTATCCTTAGTTAGTAGACCGAAAGCTAGGAGCTAGCTAAGCGTCTTATTCTTCTTTATCTTATTCTTCTTTAGCGAGACTTTAGCTAAGGTACTATTTCTCTTCGGTAGACTAAAGGCCGGGAGCTATACGTCGAAGTCGACTTCGGCTATCTTAGTTATCTTCTTTAGTAGGATCGGAGGGTCGCCTCCTCTACCGCCTATACGGCGTATAGCCTTTTAGATATTATAGTCCGCTACTTATAGCGTAGGCTACTTAAAGTTTCTAACTATGAAACTACCGCTATCTTTATCGACTCTAGAGTAGAGCTTCTATCGGGGAAAGAATTCCTAGATCTTAGTGCTCGTAGCTAATTCTCTATCGAGGTGCCGAGTAAGCTACTCTATTTACTTATCGTTCTTAATGTAGTAGATAGACTAAGGGTAGCCGCGGCGCTTAGGGTAACGTTCCGCATGTTCTTTAACGACTAACATCTAGCGTCGTAGGACTATAGCTTTTATAGCGAAGGGTACGGCCGATTCTAAGAGTAAGGACATACCGCGTAGTAATTAGCTATTTTCGGTAACTACGTAGACTACTACCGCTCTTAGTATGTCTAAGTAGAAGTTAGCCTACTTCTTAAAAGCGTTAACGTCGTGCGTAATATCTTTAGCCGTGTACTTAGCGAAGAAATCGTCTTATAGAAAAACATCGTAGTTTTGCGTAAAGGCGACGAAATCGTTAGCGACCGGATTATAGAGTTTGCGGATATAGTTATAGAGGACCTCCGGGAGGTTATAATTACCCTCGATATCCCTTAGCTACTAGAGGTAGGAGACTACTACGGCCTTTAAATAGTAAGCGACGAGGACGAACCCTACGTCTTCTACTAGCTCTATTAAGGCTAAGACCCTCTACATTAGATCCTATAAGTCGGTCGGTAAGAGGTACTTTCCTACGATTACCTATTTACCGTCGATAACGTCGATATATACTTAGTATAGATCTATAAAGCCTTATCGCGTAACGTAGCGGTAGAATAGGTTTACGAGGAAGTCCTACGGGCCTTCGCTAGGGTAGTAAAACTAGGTAGACTTAGGTTCTTTAGCCTACTTCTTAGCGTCGGACTTAGATTTTTGCGGCGGCTTCTTAGCTTCGTTACTAGTAGACGTAGAGTTTCGGGCTAGCTTTCTAGCGTTAGGCTTCGCCTTTCGCTTAGTAAGGTCGAGGGCCTTCTAGACGTCGTTATCGGATAGTTCTTCGCTAGATCTAGCCTTCTATCTATCTTACGCCTTAGCTATAGTACCCTTCTTCTTATCTAAAGTACTCTTAGTAGTCTCGCGCTTCTTAGTAGACTTAGGTATAGTGCTCGTAGTCGTCTTAGCGGCTTTACTAGGTGCTAGGTTAATATTACCGGCGGCCGTACGTTTTAAGCCCGCGGTATCTACGAGTAGAGCGGCCTTTATCTTAGTACTATCGGACGCTTTCTCCTTATCGGCGGCGGCTTTAGCGATAGCCTTCTTAGTAGCTTTAGTAGACTTAAGGTCGGCGGCCTTACGCTCGGCCTTTCGCTCGGCGGCCTTAATCTCGGCCTTTCGCTATTTTAGCTTATCGACGTAGTTAATTTCGCTAACGCGCTTCTCTATAGCCTTATATCTATCCTTATATAATTACTAAGGCGGCGTATTAGGTACTTTGCCGCCCTCGGAAGTCGTTACCTAAGCGCGTACGTCGTAGTATTACTTAGGGATGTCGTAGAAAACTAGTCCTTCGGCTACCGGTACGAGGGACTATATTATATCGATAAGGAGCTAGCGCGGCCCGGGTAGGAACTAGCCTAGCTAGTTAACGTAATTAGCGATTATACGCTTTATATCTTACTTAATAATGCCGAATTCTATAATCTATATTATGTCGATAGCGCTACTAAGCTCCTAAGCTATTTAGATGTACGTTAATCTCTAACGCTATAGTAGGCGCTATAGGAGCGCCTTAGCCGCGATATCGTAATTAGGAATATCTCGCCTAACGCGCTCTACGATAGACGTAAGGTCTAGTACGATTTCCCCGGATAGATCGGGCGCCTTTATTAGGACTTAGAGGCTATCCTAGAAGAGCTTAAGTAGACCTAAGGGTTCGATAGTTTCGGCGGGGTAGGAAATATATATATTACCCTCTATTAGCTAGTATCGTAAGGCGATATAGGCGATAGCTACCTCTCTATATAGGCTATCGGAGTATAGTTTCTCGTATATCTTAGCGTAGGTAGCTTTACGAGTATAACGTAGGTATTAGAACTTCGGTAAGTTAATAGAGTACTCGAATCTATATAGGATAGAGTTATCGGAGTTAAAGGGTCCGACGTCGACTTCCTCGATAAGCTTTCGTCCTACCGACTTCTATTCTAAAGAGCGGGCATCCGCGCTAAAGGAAGGGTTTAGAGGACCGGCCTTACCTTCTTTTATTTATCGTAGCGGGTAGAGTTCTCCGGTACTCTTAAGGATCGCTTTAGGCTACTTACCTAAAGGAACGAAGGTTCGGTCGGAGTATCTCGCTAACCCGTACTTATTCTATAGGTCTACTAGCTCCTTTAAGTAGCTCTTAAGGTTAAAATATCGCGGCGCGAGCTAGATAAGCTTTATACGTAAGGCGATAGGTAGTATAGCTACTAACTCGTCGGCCCGTATAGCTACGCGAGCGCCTATCGTCTTCGACCTTATATCCTTAGATAGCTTCTAGTCCGGGTCGTTATCGAAGTTATAGTCGTCGACGAAGTCGGCGTAGTCGGGCTAACCGTATTCCTTATAGGTATTATTACCCTTATTATCCTTAACCGTAAAGTATACTTTATACTTCTTATCGTACTCTACTTTCTTTTTATCCGTAGCGACCTAGCGTTTCGCTTTCGTAGTCTTACCTAGCGGAATATACTAAGGAATAACCTTCGGTTTATCGTCTTCGTTTTCGCGTTCCTCTCTAGCTTTCTTACGGAAGACCTAACTAAAGGCGGCATCGGCTTTACGGTACCTTAACTTTTCCTCCGCGACCTCGAGACGCTCGCGTCCGTATCGGTCGTAGTCCTTAAAGAAAGGGATCGCGGTATCGTCGTAGCCTTTCGCGTAAGCGTAGTATATACGGTTTTAGAGACTACCGATTAAGTCGTAGGCTTAAGGTATAAGTATATACTCCTTACGACGGGTACCGAAGGGTATAATACGGTCGTCGAACTTAACTTCCTTAGATATATATAGTACCGCGTTCGGGCGTAATCCCTTAGCGATCTCTATAATAATTTTATATTCGCGGCTAATAAGATTATTAAGGGACCTCTAAGCGGTCTATACTACGTCCGATACCGCGTTCGCCTTAAGGCTAGGGTACCCGTAGTTAATATACTCGAATATATCTAAAAAGGTTAGCGTTATATCTAGGTAGACTATTCGGAGTAAGGCGTCCTTAGGAGGAGGGGGAATTCGAAAGACGCCTTCCTTCTTCCTACTATTCTTACTACCTTAATCCTCCGTACCTTTCTCGGCTTACTCTCTATCGTCTTCCTAAACTTCCTTTTTATTATTCTTCTTATTTTTCTCCTTACTAGGCTTCTTCTACTTCTTCCTAGCTTTCTTCTTCTAAGCTTTTTCCTTACTCTTTTTAGGCGAAGGCGGTAGGCCGTCGTCGTCGGATTTCTAGGCTATATTCCTAGTAGATATAGGCTCCTAAGGTAGGCGTACTTACTTAGGCTTCCTAGCTTTCTTTTTAGGCGAAGGCGGTAGGCCGTCGTCGGTACTCTTATCGCGTACTTCGGCTATAGGAGGAGTAGCTATAGGAGTAGGAGCTTTACCTCGCGCGTTTACGGTAGATATAAGCTTCTAAGGTAGGCGTATTATAGAAGCGGGGGCTTTAGCGGCGGAAATAGGAGCGTTACTTACCGACGTAGTAGGTTTACGTCTATCGCCTACTACTAGAGCGGCTACTAATATTATAGATCTTAGCGCGAAGAGGCGCTTTATAGGTAAGGCTTATAGAGTAGCGGCTCGTAGAGCGGCGGCTACTATAGACTAAGGTTCTTCGGCGCCCGTCTACTAAGATTCCTAAGTAGGCTAGGGATCTAGCTCTATTAGCTATAGAGCCGGCGGCGCGTCTACCGCCCGAGTAGGCTAAGGATCTAGCTCCATTAGTTGTAGAGCTACCGTGTCGTTCTTTGGCGGCGGCGCGTCTACTACCTAAGGTAAGGTCGCGTCTATAATCGGCGCGTCTACTAACTACGGAGAGGTCGCGGATAAGGGCGCGTCTGCCGTCTACATCGGCGCGTCTATTATCTACGGAGAGGTCGCGGATAAAGGCGCGTCTACCGTCTACGGCGAGGTCGTAGATAAAGGACCTAGTATAGACTTAATTGCCCGTAGCGTGCCGTCTTCTTCGAAGGCTCTAAAATTAATAGGCGTAAAGCCGCCTATAGTTACTACTATAGTTATTAATGTTACTAAGGTTATTATTATTAGTAGAAGGTTAAGGTAATATTTGCGACTTATATATACGTGTAATCGAGGAGAGAACGGAATGGCGACGACGACGACGGCGACGACGGCGAGGCCCCCGGGCGAGGGAAGCGAGTAGAAGGACACGTATAAGAGGGCGTAGGAGATAGCGATAGCGGCCGATAGGGAGGTCCTAGAAAGGGTACTAAAGATAATAATAGCGGAACTCTTAGGAGGGTTAAAGGCACTAAAGAACGATATAAGGATAATAGTCGATAAGGTAGTAGGAACGGCTACGGTAAAGGTATAGAAGGGGGCTCTCCTAGCCCTAAGAACTAACTAAGGCACGTAGGCCTAAGTAGCTAGCCTAAAGGAGAAGAAGATAGCGGTTAAGGTCTACATTATAGACCCCTAAGAATAAGAGGACATCGATAAGATAATAGGGAAAGAAATCGTCTAAAAGATAGGGATAAAGGAGATTATAGGGGTAAAGAAGGATAGACGAGGAGTAGTTAAGCTATATATAGTAGCGGAAGGAGATATAAGGAAGCTAGAAGCTTAGAAGGAGTAGATAACGAAGATTAGAAAGACGGCGAAGGTCTCGCGCTAGTAGTTTATAGTTATAGCCTACGGTATAACTAAAATATTCTAAATTTAAGATAATATTACCTAGCTTTAGAAGGAAAACTAATATACGTACCTAGGGATCTAAATTACTAAGGTAGTATAGGTTAAAAGAAAGATCGAAGATAAGAAGACGAGGTTATTACTTATCGTATAGGTCGGGAGCGTAGAATAGGCTAATATACTCCTAGAAAGGGGACTCTTCTAGGACTATAAAAGGATAGATACGGAAATCTATATAAATACCTATAGGATCTTATAGTACTATAAGTACTAGTAATACGGATACCTAGTAGCAAGGTACCTAAAGATATTAAACACGTGCTCCTACTACATATAAGGATACTAAGTAAAGGAATATAAGGAACCGAAAGAAAACGCGAGGTATATAAACTACGGAAGAAAGTACCTATCTTAGGCTAAGGAATGCCTAGTAAGAATTAGAGCCTAAGAGAGAGCGAGGGAGGCTAGAACGACCTCGCCGTAGAGGTACTATACCCCCGAATAGGAAGAACTAAACCGATAAAGAATATATATCCCGAATAAGAGGTAGAGGGAGGAGGAGACTACCCCCCCCTACCGTAAGGAATAACCTATAGATAGGAAGACCGAGGCACATCGACTAAGTAGAGAGAGACCTTAACTAAAGGAAACTTAACTAAATAGTACCCTAAATAAATAAGGATACCTCCTAAGAGGGGATCCTTAGTTAAGGGGAAAACTAATAGGACTAAATAGATTAATCCTAATAAATAATACGACGATGTTAACGATTATATAGTATAACGTTAATAAGAGTAAAGATAAAGTATAGAGAAGCTTCCTCTAAGCCCTCTAACCGAAATACTACTACGTTATAGCGATCTAGGAACTATAGTTAAACCTATACTCCTTAAAACCTATAACGGTAAAGGACCTAAGATACTATATAATTATATATAAGAAGGGAACGCTAAGAACCTATATCTATATTAGTAAAGAGATCTCTATAGATTCTTAGGAACCTATAGACTAAGAGGACGGGGACTCGACTACGATAAGGATATATACCGCTTAAGGCCCGATAAAGATCCATTACATCTATAACCTACCGCCGGAATTAAGAAGTAGCACCTAACTTAATACTCTAGTAAGGATCCTAACGATAATATAGGACGATCGATAGTAAGTAATAGTCGGAGACTTTAACCTCTACTACTTACTCTAGGGATCCGACTTTATACCGGTATACTACTACCTAGTAGGAAGATTAATCGACGTAATAGAAAGGGAAGGAATAGAGATAGTAACTCTAAAGGGACTAACGACGTAAGAAGCGAGATCTAGTAAAAGTATAATCGACCTATACTTCGTAACCTAAGTAATTAGGGAAAGAGTTCGAAAATATATAGTAAATATAGATATAGAATCCTCGTTAGACTATCTACCGATTTAGACGGAGATCGACCTATAGGCTACCTAGGAATAAGAACCCGAAGCGAAACTAAACTAGAAGAGGGCTAACTAGGAAGAGACTAATAGATTACTAGAACCGAGAGCCTAGGAAATAGCGGCGAGAGACCTTAGGAACCGGGACGATATCGAGAAAGTAGTAGAATATCTAATCTAGGCTATATAAGAAGCTATAAAGGTAACGGTACCCTCGAGTAATATATCTAAGTACTAGTAACTATACTAGATAGAGAAATATACGGAGAAAGTAAAGGAAGTAAGAAAGGTAAGGAGGAAGTAGACTACTACGTACTCTTAAGAGGACTAGGATATATACTATAGGGCTACTTAAGAAAAGAAGAAATAGATTAAGAGAGATAAGATATAGGAGTAGAGATCTACGGTAGGGATACTTACGAAAAAGTCCGAAGATATATAGAGGATAGTAAAATAGGCGAGGTAACCGACTTAAGATAGAGACTAACTACCCTAATTCCCTAATATTAAGGACGAGTAAGGAAATACCTATACTACTAACGAGGATAAAGCGGGAGCCCTAGGACGATACTTCTTCGGCGGTTACGTAGAAGCCGACCTAACGGATATTCGAGGAGTAGAAGTAGAACCGCCGATAGATAGGACTAAATAGAAGCTAGAAATAGATACGAAGGAGGTTATAGTAACTATAGCGAAACTTTTAAGTAAGAAAGCCCTAGGGCTAGATAGGGTATATAATATTATACTTAAAGCCTATAATAAGACGCTAGCCCCGGCGATAGCTAATATCTTTATAGCCTATATAGAATAAGGATACTACCTAAAACGGTTTAAGGAATCCCTTACTATAGTACTTAGGAAGCTATAGAAAGAGGACTACTCCTAACTTAAGTTATACTAACTAATTATACTCCTAAATATAATAGGTAAGCTCCTAGAAAAAGTAGTAGTAAGGAGGCTTATAGAGTTCGCGGAAGAGTATAAAGTACTACCGGAGGAATAAATAGGAGGGAGAGTAAAGAGATCTACCCTAATAGCGGTCGAGCTTATTACGGAGTAGATTAAATATATATAGTACTACGGAAAGAATAAAGTAGTATTAGTATATTACTCCTCTTACTCGATATCTCCGGAGTATTCGATAACGTCTTATACGAGAGACTAATATATATCCTAAGATAAAAGAGAATACTAATATAGATAGTCGAATTTATTTAATCGTTCCTAAAAGAGAGGACGACCTAACTACTCCTAGGAAGATATAAGTTAGCCCCTATCTAGATAAATACGGGAATACCCTAAGGATTAACCCTCTTACCGATTCTCTTCCTCGTATTCGTCGCGGATCTCCTACCGAAACTTAGAACGGATAGGATATTAGTATCGGGATTCGTCGATAATACTAACATCCTAGCTTAGTTAGACTTAATAGAAGAGAACTATAGAATCCTAGAAACGTAGTACGAGGAGTATGAAATATAGGTACGGAAGTACGGAGCTAAATTCGCGCCGGAGAAGTACTAACTAATCTACTTTAGTAAAGCGAAGACTAAATATAATATAAAAGCGCCGATTATAATCTAGGGACACCTTACTAAGCCTACCCTAGAACTACGAGTTCTAGGTATATAGCTAGACCCGAAACTAAGTTAGGGCCTATAGGTTAAGAAAGTATAGATAAGAGCTAACGCGAATAGGTAATCTATCGAAAGACTAACGGCCTTAAAATAGGGAGTAATATTCGATAAAGCGAAGACTATATATAAAGCGAACATAGTAACTATATAACTAATTCATAGGGTAAAGAAAAAAATGGCGACGACGACGACGGCGACGACGGCGAGGCCCCTAGGCGAGGGAAGCGAGTAGAAGGACACGTATAAGAGGGCGTAGGAGATAGCGATAGCGGCCGATGGGGAGGTCCCGGAAAGAGTACTAAAGATAATAATAGTAGAACTCCTTAGAGGGTTAAAAGTACTAAAGAACGACATAAGGATAATAGTCGATAAGGTAGTAGGAACGGCTACGGTAAAGGTATAGAAGGGGGCTCTCCTAGCCCTAAGAACTAACTAAGGCACGTAGGCCTAAGTAGCTAGCCTAAAGGAGAAGAAGATAGCGGTTAAGGTCTATATTATAGACCCCTAAGAATAAGAGGATATCGATAAGATAATAGGGAAAGAAATCGTCTAAAAGATAGGGATAAAGGAGATTATAGGGGTAAAGAAGGATAGACGAGGAGTAGTTAAGCTATATATAGTAGCGGAAGGGGATATAAGGAAGCTAGAAGCCTAGAAGGAGTAGATAACGAAGATTAGAAAGACGGCGAAGGTCTCGCGCTAGTAGTTTATAGTTATAGCCTACGGTATAACTAGAATAG
>LFZN01000007.1:0-44276 GCA_001578235.1 Pseudocercospora eumusae
TAGGCCTACGTGCCTTAGTTAGTTCTTAGGGCTAGGAGAGCTCCCTTCTATACCTTTACCGTAGCCGTTCCTACTACCTTATCGACTATTATCCTTATGTCGTTCTTTAGTACTTTTAACCCTCCTAAGAGTTCTACTATTATTATCTTTAGTACTCTTTCCGGGACCTCCCTATCGGCCGCTATCGCTATCTCCTACGCCCTCTTATACGTATCCTTCTACTCGCTTCCCTCGCCCGGGGGCCTCGCCGTCGTCGCCGTCGTCGTCGTCGCCATTTTCAATTACTTCCTCGCCTTCGTCCTTATACTATTATATATACAACGGGGGTTCTAGAACTTAGAGGCCTCTATATTCTGTCAAAATTTCATCTAAGGAGTTCTTAAATCTATGGCCTCTAGGGCCTGAAACCCTTGAGATTAGACTTTAGTTCTCGTACTACAATGCGCTTTTTCGAGTATCGTTTAAGGGGGCGTATTTTTAATATTAGTCGCGTTCGAATTGCCCTATCGTTTACTACTTGAACCTTCAGGATTTAGATCTAATTCCAGCGAAGCGGAAGGCCAAAAAAAATAGGCACCTAGAACAACCTAAGGAGCTTGCGACGAAGGTTGTAGAAGGTGTCTATTTTTGGCCTAACGCGAGCGCGAAATTATAGTCGGAGTTAGGTCCGGTCTCGAGGGTTAAATTAGGAAAAAGGCCCTCTTATACAAATTTCAGCGGGCGCTCTAATTAGTAGAAATTAAAAAACACTGTCACGTGACCGGGGAAAATTACGTAACCTAAAAAAACACGTAACCGAAAAAAAAACACGTAACCAAAAAAATAAGTAGCAAAAAAAATAAGCAGTAAAAAACACGTGACCGAAAACACACGTAACCGAAAAAAAATAAGGAGTAAAAAATCACGTGACTAAAGAATTACGTGACCTAGAAAAAGTACGTAACTAAAAGAACACGTAACTATAAAACACGTGACTAAAAAATTACGTGACTAAAAAAACCACGTAACTAAAAAAACACGTGACTAAAAAACACGTGACTAAAAAACACGTGACTAAAAACCCGTAACTAGAAATCTACGTGACTAGAAAAAATCTACGGAACCTGAAAAAATTCACGGAACCTTAAATAACTAGAAAGATTACATAATTAGTAGGTTAGAGTAATAGGTAGAGTTACGTTATAAGTAAAATTACGTAATTAATAGGTTATATAATTAAGGAAGTCTATATAATTAGAATTCGACTTTAAACTTATTACGTAATGAGTAAGGGCACGTAACAAAATATAATAGGTACCTAGTATTATAACCTAAGCGAGCGAGCGACAGCGAGTAAATACTAAATAGTTATTAGTTATCTTAGGTACCTAGAGTAACCTAAGCGAGCGAGCGACAGCGAGTAAATTTTCGCGCTCGTCGTTAGGGCTTAGCCTTCCGCTTCGCTGGACTTATTAGCACGCGTAGGGCTATAAGTATATCCTTGTAACTTAAAAAACGATGTCCTCGATTTCACGAAGTAAGCAATCCGTTATTTCTAACAAGTTATCTTTAGACCCTCGGACCCTCCTACTATAGAGGACTAGAGGTCGCTTGCAGGCTAGCTCTCGTACCTTCTTCTAGAAGGTCCAAGCGGAGACTAGTTTTCAAGCCTAGTAAAGATTAATCTTATTATCTTATATATTAGTATAATCTACAATACGTCGTATATTATAATTTACAGGTCGAAAGTAGTTGCGGTGTAGGCATGTGCGAGATCTAACTTTGTTACTAGTATCCTCGGACCTATACTAGACGAGCTATGTTACGATAGATATCTAAGGCTCTATATAGTTATTTAATATAATTAGGTATATTAGCCGCTATCATGTTTATAAGACTAGGTCCTTAAAGGGCTATATTTATCGTGTAATAACCGTGAAGGTAATGTTTATAGCTGTGCCATTTTGCAACACATCCCTAATACGAAATGCACCTACTAGGCCTCCGGGACCCCGCAAAATTAGAGCAGGCCCTTTTCCAAGCTAGAATAGTTCTAGATCATGTGGCTTTTCGGGATCCGCAACTCTCTCTTCACTCACTTACATTCGACAATGAGAGTTGCGGACGATGTTTGGCATTCTCGACGCCGCAAATGGCACGAGCACAGGCAAACCGAAGACATCGGCGGATCGAGCTTGCGATCAGTGTAAGCAAAGAAAGGTCAAATGCCAGATGACAAAGCCCTGTAAGTATCAGGTCATGTACACCACCATGTACAGGCAGCTTGGAGGCTCGACATAGAGAGTGTAGTCCCTACACGCATCCATATCCGCCGAGAAAGGTCATTCTCTGCAGCCCATGCAAGACTGGGCCGTCCAAAAGACCCATTGGCATTCCGAAGCGTCTTCACCATGGCGCGGCTGACAGCATTGGGTTGAAAATAGGTACAAATTGCTCCCTAAAAGGTTTATCTTGCACCTACGATAAGCCGCGCAAGAAACGAGGTCCAGCTGGGAAGCGTATCGATGAGATTCGTCTTCATCAAAGGCGTCTCTCACATTCGGACCAAGATCGAATGCCATTAGAAGCGAGTCCATCCATGGAGTCGCTCTCACGAGTCAGTATTCCCCTGTGTGCGACCAGGGCAGCACTATCTCAGCGCTGCAGTCCGGAGCGAGTTGTCGCCAGAAATATTGCTGACCTCGCCCGTTGCGCTCAGGTTAGCCCTGGCAGCTTTGACAGCAATGGCCATGCTATGCAGAACCGACAAACATGGTCTGCATCATCCACATCACAGCCTGACTCCAATCCATTCAGTCCAGATTCGTTTTCCGACATGGCTTTTCCTCGACCGCAGCATGGACACACACCTCAGGATCATACCAAACAGAATAGTCACTTCCAGCCCACCTCAGCGGCAACACTACGACAACCCCCTCCTCCTTATGCCTCAAGCGAGCACTCTGCTGGAAGCATAGGCGACAAATCTATCACAAGTCCCAACCCATACATGCTCCCTAGCTTACCTGTAGAGTCTCCTTCTGGCATGACTGATCCATTTGTCGCAATCCTGGAACAAGAACTAGCACCTCTTGCTGCAGCTGCAGATGCTTGGCCAGCTAGAGTCAACGAGACGACACTTCTGCCCTGGATCGACGTTTACTTCAAACGTCTGCACCCAACTGTAAGTCTGAGAAAACTGATCGTAGCCTGCAAACTCGAAATTTCGCAAATGCGACCAAGTGAAAGACGAGAGAATAAACCAAGAGTTAATAAAACACGAGCGAACAAGACACAAGTGAATATGCGAGAAACGTTTGCTAATGTGGGATTCTCGCATCCGCAGGTTCCAATCCTTAGCAGGAATAGCCTGTACTCTGATATGCTCCAACGCAAACACCGCACAGATCCGCAATATGGATCGATGCTATTGGGCCTGGCGGCTTTTGCAATGACCCAACCAGTTCACATCCATGAGCGCAGCTCTATACCGTCTCGATCGATTCAAGCCCGCATGCTGATGGAGGAGTGCGTGAAGCTACGTGTTTCAGTGAGCTTCGGCGAAGACCCAACAATTGAAATGATCTTGGGAAGCTTTTTTCTATTTGCATGCCTCTTTGGCAGCAGCGAGCACAAAGCAGCCCGACACCGGCTCAGAGAGGCCGTCGACCTGGCTTGTTCACTCGGACTACATCTACCTAACTCCTACGATGGGCTGACCTCAGAGAAGAGGGAACAGTGGCTGCGAACGTATCTCGTTTTGTCAGTAACCGAGCGAGCATATGCCCTCCAACAGAATCATGCCATTAGCTTCAGAGGACAGCCTGGCATTACAGCTCGATTCATGCAGGCATTCGATCCTAGAGTCACAGACGAGTACATCTCATCATTGATCTACCAGGACCAAGCGGACGCCGTTGGCATGACAGGTCTTCTATACCTTATGGATACCTTCGATTCGGTGAATGAAAATGTAATGGAATGCTGGAATGGTTTCTGTCATTACAGTGATGGCGCCTGCGAGACATTCGATCGGAGACGGGCTTTACAGACATTCCGAGCGCAGCGAAGGGTCAGAGAAGCCTGCATTGCTGGCAACATCAGCTTCGCTCCATCGGTCACACCACTACCGCTTGCGCAGCTGGTCGAAAGCCAACAAGCCGATATTTCAGTTGCTCAATTCTGGCTACTGAATCGGCTGTGGAATCTTTGCTTATCGCATCAGCTCTTACGAGAGAATTCGGATTACGAGGAGCTTCGCTACGAGTTTGCCTGCCACATCGCACATGCTCTTCTCGCACATTGTAGCAGACTTTCGCTCGCTGCGATGGAAGTACACGGCGTAGGCATGGCAGAGAAGATCTATGATGTGACAGTTGGCATCATAACAGCTATCAATGCCACTCCACAAATACATCTGGAGTTAGTGCTAAGGCCTCTGGAGCCCGATGTGATTCCTGGAGTCATGGCAGTCGGACACATCACTATTCGGGCCCTACTTGAGGGACTCGGGAGACTAATCGGAGAGTTTCGAGGGGGTGAACATCCGTACAGCTCCAAGTTTGCGTCCGCCGTGAGCTCGCTTCCAGCATATCAGGCACAACAAGGCTAACATGCTCTGTGTGTCTATGGGGAGAGAGGTCTTTGAGATGGCTGGGTGTGCGAGACTACATGTTCAGAACCACGACACTAAACGAAGCAAGCAGCGACCCGTACATCAGCGCCGTGTAGATAATGACTGGGAAGGCGAAGAGAATAATGAAGAATTGATAGATGTGTCGAGCAAGAGAGGACCACCCTACGAACGGGTTCAGCATAGCCATGCGTTGGAAGTACGTCTTGCGAGGGATTGATCGATCGATTGGACGAATGCTGGTCGCTGCCACTGCTTTCTGGTCGCCTCCGCCAATACTGACTGCTCTGTCTACGAGCGGATGCCACCGCCGGTGAATACCTGGTGTCTTCGTGCAAGAATAGAAAAAGTGCCATGGACACGGTCACGAGAATCTTTGTCTACCACCAGATCTACATGTAGCGCCATCTTTGAGAGGCAGCAGAGGATCCCGATGCCACTGGTGCAAGGAAAGCACCTTGAAGAGATAGCTGGCATTGGTCTTGCCACAAAGAAGACATCTGCAATCTTGATCTGACAAATTTTCTCCGCAGTCGCTCCAGATAGACTAGAAATCAAATTGGAACCGAGAAGGTCAGCGGTTGTCTACATCTTCGCTTGCCAGATAGACGACTCTCCTGCCATACTTCAGCGCGAAGGAAATGAAGAAGACAAATCCCACGGCCAGTCCTGCGGTATTGATGGCGAACGATATGTTTGCCCACTCATATGAGATTCTAAGCTCGCCATTCAGGTTTGCCCAGACATATCTTGTAGCGTAATCAAGGCAGAATTGAGACGAGCGACATTTCGCGTTGCAGATTGCAAGGCACCCTTGGCCTACCGATTCGTACGGTAAATTGAGTATAGCTCTGAGGCTCATCAAGTATGCTGGCCAAAGATTGCCAGCCACTGTCGAGCCGATGCTTCAACATCCATATTCCGTAGCCTTTCGTCGCTCAATTCATATGCGGTAGGTATAGGCTGATCGTCCGCTTTACCAAGAATCAGGTTTGCGACATGTTTCCCGCAAAGCCAGGCGTTAGGCACTAAAGACGTCAGAACTCAGGCGCAAACATGATTCAGATTTTTGTACTTACTACCGTAGCCGTTGTAGCCTGCAGCGACGTACTCGCCATCACCGTCTCGGATCGTGGCAGTCTTGGGCAGCTTTCCAACGAGAGGTAACCCGTCCGCGGTGAAGCCCATCACACCGGTCCAAGCTGCTTTGATCTCGCTGCGGACTGGGCGACCAAATGTAGCGTCCATGATCCCGCCGAGGTGAGCGACTGGGAGAGTAGCATTGCTGTCGTCTACAGGATTTCCCAGCTCGTGATGAGGTTCGGACAAGATAAGGCCTCCTCCAACGAAGAGTTCGCCGCCTTCTCCACTTTGGGTTATATAGTCGAAGCTGCTTCTGTAGTGTATGGAATATGACCTTGAGCCTCGAATGCCAAATGAGGCATGAGGTGTCTGTGCGGTCATTTGGCCACGCATTGGCCATAAAGGGCCACGAAGTCCTGGCAATAAATGCCCGGCATGCCCATTCGTGGCATGCACGACACGACTAGCCTTGATTTCGCCCCGAGAAGTTCTGAGTGAATAAGTATTTCCGTCGAAGACAATGCTCTGAACAGGCGTGTGTGCATCTATCGAGAACCGCTCGCCATGGAGCTCAAGCAGACCGGACAGGATGCCTGTGATCAGTCGATATGGCCACGCAGCTCCGGCTTGGGAAGTCACTCCGCCAGAAGCGTTAGCAACGCCATACCGTTCCCCCAGCTCGCCCTTCGAGAGTACCCGCATCCGATTTACTAGATCTGGATTGTGCGCTCTGAAATCCTCGAGGATCGCCTGCATACGAGAGAATCCGGAATCGTCGGTGAACAGATTGACGCTCTCCACGCGGCGAATCTCACTATAGCGCTGAAGCTCTGTGGAAAGGGTTGCTGCTACGGCAAAGAGCTCTTCGACATTTGCAAGCGTGAAATCTACGACTTCTCGCGCCTTTTCTCTGCCGATTCGAGGAACTAGATCTGCGTAGCTCACTTCTGGGACTGCTTTTACATGGCCGCCATTTCTGCCTGTAGCCCCGCTGCAGATCTGACGGGCATCGAGCATGGCGATGTGGAGGCCAGCATCTTGGGCCAAGAGCTGTCGGGCGACACTGCAACCCGTGATGCCTGCAGGTAGGAGAATGAGAAATTAGTATATGTCTGCGAGTCTGCGACAGAGGCTGAGATGCTAGTCACCAGAGCCAATAATGACCACATCTACGTTGTTTGGCAGCTTCGAAGACTGCAAGTCGGCCAAAGGTCTAGTGGGTGGTTGTTGCCAGTATGATCTGGTCGAGATCTCTGCTGGCAGCTCTGGATCTTTCTTGAGCTGCTGCACCAGTTGATGCAGCTTTGTCGCCGTAGCCATCTATTCTACGGTGCTTTAGGATGCTGATCGTTAGTATTCGTTTATCAGGTCCCGACTAGAACTACAAGATGCAATTCAAAGGTTACTTGAACATTGATGGGCTAGAATGGATGTCGATGGAGAGCATCAGAACAACTAGAATAGTTCCAGCGGCTTGCCGGTTTTGACCTGCCGCCACCTCGCAACTTGACTGCCGAAGGCAAGCTTTCCCCTGCACTCATTCCATTGCTCTTCACCCTCACGCTGCCTCGCGAGTGCACGTCAAGCCACTTGGCCGAAGACACAGCTGTAGTATGGCACACGGCACTCTAGAATCTATTGCAGCAGGCGACTTGAGAGTGGAACTGATGATGTATTGTAGGAACTATCTCTAGGGTCCGAAATATATTGTAGTGCAGCAGCTCAGCCTCAGGCATCATGCACGTGATAGCCTTGGCACTGCACACCACACGCTGCCAAGTGGTAGGCGGCCTGTATTCTATCATACCAATGGGCAAAGCCGACAAGAACATCGACACTAACCATTTGGCACCGGCGCACCTCGTAAGTGTAAGTACCTACCTACCCTCTTATGTAGGCCGTAAGCTCACACTTCCCAGATCGAGCCGAATATGTCCATAGTTCTATTCAGCTTGTTACAGTAGTCTCGATCGCTCGGTCGTGAAGGCCGCTACATACATACATAAACCCGGTTCCATAAAGACGACAAGGGAATAGAATCGTGGGAATTTTCTTTCGTGTCTATATCTACTCACAAAGTTTCCTGAGGTGGCAGAGAGATTCCGTCGCCTGGCTGCGAGAATGGTTGGATGACCTGGTTGAAGTATCCGTCGATCTGTATGGCGCAAAGTCCTTGTATGACGAGGCAAGCTTGGCCGTGAGTAATACTACGCACGGGAAGAATCTTGTTCAATAGTCCTGTGCAAAGTCACATAAGGCGTAATGTTAGTATCTCCTCTTATATCCACTTATCGAACGACATGGCCAATATTTAAGAGCAGGAATTCGGAACACTAGTCATAGAATACTATCCAGCGGAGGTGGCTGAACACAGCAATGTTTCGACAGCATGTGCCTAATAGCTTTGAACTGCACTAAAGACACTCTCATGGTCACGGTGAGCGCAATCATGCACTGCCATCGATGACCCGAACGAGACGAGCGTATTGCAAGATTTGTGATCCAAGACAGTCGAATTACAAGCACATAACTTCCTTCTCAATCCGCGAAACTTCTCTTACAAGTTGGACAGCGATCCGTACAGGTTTCCGACGGACTCATCAGCGAGTCAAGGATATCTTTCGTCTCCTTGTCCACAACATCCTCGCGATCAGTCTTCGGCGGCAAGGGTGGATGACGCGAATCTGGGGTTTTCGCACCAGCACTCGATTCAGAATTCTGCTGTTGATCCAGCTGCTCTTGCATCTTCTTCAGCTGGTTTGCCATATCGGCAAGCTGTTTCTTAAGGTCTTCATCCTTGCTAGCAGGCTGCCCGGGCTCATTTGTAGGCTTGATCGATGGCCGGGTTTGGTCTTCTGGAGGCACGTCTACGGCTGGTTGACTCGGACCACTTTGCGCAGGCGACGGAGTTGATGGCTGTGGCTTTGCTGCAGTCGCTTCCCCATCATCCGGCTGCTGAGCACCAGGATTGTTACTGCCAGGCACTATATCAGGCTTCGTTGCCGAGCCATTGTCGGCAGGTTGAGGCCGATTAGATAAACTTGATTGTGGAGCTCGTGGCGTGCTAGGTGTCACCGGAGCCTGTCCTTTCGATTGAGTATCTCCTGGACCATGATTTGGAGCACCAGCATTTGGCGCATTATCTGAAGGATTATCTGCAGGCCTTGTTCCCCTCTCCGGGGCATTCGTGTCGCTGCGACCTGGGTTAGGCTTATTGTCCATCGCTGTCGTTGGCTCATCGGGCTTTTTCCCAGCTTTCAGATCATCGATCTCTTTCTTCTGTCGGGCGATTTCATTCTGCAAATCCTTTATCTGATCCTCGATGCTGGGCTTGGTTGATCCAGGTGGTGCGTTGCCCGGTGCACCACTGTCAGAACTTGTGACTGCCTTTCCAGGCTCCGCGACGGATGGCAAATTGCTGCTTGGGTCTATAGGCCCTGCCGTGTCCGTGGTGTCTATCCCCTTCTGCGCATCATCTGGTATCGGGCCATTGGCGATGCCTTCCGTAGCACCTTCGACCAGTCTCTCCTCGGAAAGTTTCTCATCTGGCGCATCCTTTGGATTTTTGTCCTTCTTCTTTGATTTACGCTTCTCCTCTTTCTTCCTCAACGCCTCCAATTCCTTCTTGGCATCATCAAGGTCCCTCTGAAGGTCGGCGCTGCGATCTTTTTCGTCTGCGAGTTGGTCTTCAGCATCACGTCTCTTCTTCTTGGCATTCTCCAACTGCTCTCGTGCCTTCTTTGCATCCTCGTCTGCCTCCTCGGCCCGACGTATCAGCTCTGGCCTTTCTCTTGTCAGCCGGTCAAGCTCCTTGCCGTTCTTCACTCCTTCTCGACGACAATCAGCAAGCTTCTTAGTCCGGTCTTCCTTTTCTGCCTGGAGAGCCTCAATGGTTTGAGCGTCTTTGTTCTTCCCATCCACTAATGCCTTCTCACGCTTCTTGGATTCGTCGACAGCGGCGTCTCGTGCGGCTTCAGCAGCCTTTTGTGCCTCGCGGGCAGCCTTCTCGTCGGCTTCCTTTTCGGCCAGTGACTCCTTCAAATTTTCAATTTCCTTGTCCTTCGCTTTCTGCGCCTTGCGTGCGTCCTGAAGTTGCGACTCAAGTGCTTCTTGATCCGACTTGGCTTTGGTCCGTTGTTCCGCATCTGCTTTGGTAGCAGCATCGGATGTCTCCTGCAACTTATCCTTTTCAGCCTGCAAAGCTGCCTTCTCCTTCTCTGCCTGATCCTTTGCAGTCTCAGCTGCATGTTGCGCGTCTTCAGCATCGGCCTTTTCTTTCTTCAGCCGATCCCGATCTTCCAAGGCTTTATCAAGTTTCGACTTGAGCCTTTCTTTCTCCCTGGCACATGCCGCTTCCTCATCGGCCAGCTTGCTTGCTGCAGAGTCAGCGTTTGTTTGAGCGTCGCCCAGTTGGGCACGCAGATCTTTGATCTTTTGTCTCTGTGTGTCTGACTCTGTCTTTGACGCGTCTTGTTCTCTCTTCAGCGCAGCATTCTCGCTCTCCAGTCGATCAGCTTTGACCTTGGCATCATGTAGCTCCCTCTGATGGGCAACCGCTTCCTCATCTGCTTTCTCCTTTTGCTGCTTCTGGGTATTCAAGGCTTCTTCGGCATCTGCTTTGGCGTCTCGAAGCTCGTTCTCGAGTTTTGTGATTGCTCTGCTGGAGTCTTTCTCACGCTGGGCAGCATCGTCAAGATTCTTCTTCATGTCAGCCTTGTCAGCAGCACACGACTTCTCCTGTTCTTCCTGGGCATCTTCTGCTTCCTTCAGCTGCGCTCTTAGTCGCGCCAGTTCTGCTTCTGCTTCCTCGAGTCGCTCTCTGGTCTCTGCTTCTCGCTGCATTGCATTAGCTTGTGCACTTTGCCAGGAAAGCTGTCAGGAACCACACACCATTCTTGCATCGTCCCTCTCCTTCACAGTTCCATCCGTTCGAGCCTCTGCCGCAGCCAGGTCCCTAAGAGCTTGCTGATGTCTTCCCTCCGCTTCCGCCTTGTCTTTTTCCAGCTGGTCAACTTTGCCGAGCAACGACCACTAGACGTCCAGTAATGAGCACCACCATTCCACATACCAGATTGCACTACCGGGAACTTACTTGCGTATCGCCACAAGATTTGATAACCCACTGTTGCTGATGGTCTTTCGCCTTTCTGTAATTCGTTTCTTGGGTATTAGCCTCATAGAAGCTGAGACGAATCACATCAGATCTCTCGAAACAGAACATAGAAAGGTTGCTGACGCCCTCAATATTCTTGGGCGAAATGCTGGAGATATTAGCCTCTTCTGTTCATGCGTCGCCGAAGATACAACATGTGCTCACGAATAGATATCTTCTGGCCGATACGCAGTCTCCCAAGTCGCACTTCCCCTTGTGATCCAAAGGGGCATTGAATATTCTTTTCTCTGGTCCAGCACAACGATTGTATCTGCGCCATTCTGTCCGTGTTGCAAAGCCAACCCGTATCCAGAATCTAAAACCCAGGGACATGGTCCGTCAGCAGTATGCTCTTAAATACCGAAGTATAGAAAGAAGCTTTGGGGCCCCATTACCTTGATGCCAAAGCGTATCTCCGCCGTACATCTGTTTTATCTCCCAGCGATATTTGGTGTTTATCGCTGCGCTCTTCGTCTCAATTCTGATATTTTGTTAGAGCTAAACCTCGAGACCAGTACAGTGGCAACTCGTGCAATCGCAAGCTTACTTCTCAACGATGGGCCTCATCTGCTGTACATCAACTGTAAGCAACCAGACAGTCCAGTCTTCCACTGGGTTTCTCCCTCCATGGCAGCCGATAATATATGGTCCACCTGCAGCATGATAGTCGCTTCTCGTGTAGATTGATGGTGCAGTGAGCGTGTCGGACTCCCACTGTGTCGCCATCGCGATAGCTTTGGGAAGATTCGACTACCAATGGCAAATCTGCATGAAGTTTTGCATTCAATCGACTTTGCAGAAGTTGCAACGAGGAGAGGGGAAAGATGCTCTCGCTGTGCGAGTACCCAGCTCAATCGTCGTAAGGCGTATTTCCCCAAGCTCAGCATCTCCGCTGCAGTCAGTCTCAGCAGTCGCATATACCAACGCACAATAACATCGATTGTGTCTTGATGAAGTTCATGTCAAACTTGAAGCCTTACTGTAAGTGGACTACACACTGGGTCTTAGGGTTCGGACCTGCATGACGGAAGCATGGCGCTTTGCCAGGAAGAGATATTGCAGAATGAAAGGTTCGATCGCAGAGCTTCGAGGGAATCGAGGATGATACGAAGGTTGGAGCCATGCGTGCCAATGCGTATTTGTGATGTCCTTGCAGCATTGGAAGACGCAACATTGCATCAACGCTGCCAGACTAGACAAATGAGTTCGCGTCCAGACGTCATGTTGGTCGTTGATCGAATGGAAGGGTATACCGACTCCCGAGAGCTTTTGGCTTCTAAAATATCCCTCAGGGAGGTGAGAATTTGTATCAGCACTTCTCCCAAGCTTGCCTTTGATCTTTTCTGATTGACCTGTGCTGTTCTCGACACAAAATCATGGCAGGACTTCTTAACGGAGTCGCAGGCGGGCTCACGAGCGGCGATGGGCCACTCGGCGCAGCCAGCGGACTTACTGACGGCCTCACGGGCGGTGGCCTTGGAGATACATTGGGAGGCGTCAGTGGGATTGCGGGCGGACTGTTGGGTAGCGGAGAAGGGCTCAATGTCGCTGGACTGGTGGGACTTGGTAAGTAATTATCGAGAGTGCTTCGAAGCAAATACACTTACCTGTACCTCTTATCATGTAGGCTCTGATGACCCGGCACTGCTCGACCTCAATCCGTCTGAAAAGAAGCCTGTCAAAGCGCAGAAAGCGGCCATCGCCAAGAAGAACGAGATGAAGCGACAAGCTGAAATGAAGAAGCTCCAAGACCAAGTCCGGCAGCAGGGTGGCAAAGCTACGCCGGAACAACAGGCGTATGCTAAACAGCTCCAGGAATCGCAAGCCAGGGAGAACGAAGAGATGGCGAAACTCGACCGTATGCTTGGACCAACGGATCCAGAGCTCTTTCAGCAGGCAATGGCCAGCGAGAACAGCGCTGTTCCCGGAGGCAATGCTGGAAGTTCGTCCGAAGGCCTCTTCTACGCCTATCTGGTAGACGGTCAGACGGCACAGCCTACCCATGTTATGACATTCGCAAATGCTGCGGCGGCGAATGCGTGGTATCAAAGCGCATCCCAGACATCACGAGTCGAAAAAGTGAGCCCACAGATGTATATGTATGAAGGAGGTACACCGCCTCGACCTGGTCGACGTATGGCGTGCATGCCAATTCAAACGGTCCAGCCCATCATTCCGCTGCAGCACAGCAACGGTTATCCTATCTGTTGTAAGGACAGAGGGGGCTCAAGCGGCGGGAGCTCTTCTGGAAATGGTGCCCCTGCGGCTCCAGCCAAGCCGCCACGCAAGAAGTACACATGGTAAGAGAAGTATTGATTCAGCGTGGCCCTGTTCTCGGAAAAATATGCTGATCTTTTCACTTTTCACTTCCAGGCAAGATGCAGCGGAGCAGCATGCCACTAACGTGCAGGCAGCCGGTGACACAAGACCGCGAGACCAGATTGTCCAAGAAGCCATGCAGGATCTCAAGGACCAATGTGCAGCAAGCCATGCCAGCGGTGGTAATTCTGGACCAACGAGCACGGGCGCAACGAATGGACTTGCGCCAGCTCCATTGGGCGGGTCATGGTCCGGCCCTGTGGACTCATTGACCTCTAACCCTCTCGGTGCAACCAATGTCCTTGGCGCTGGCCCTCTCGGCGGAGACAGCGGCGGCGGAGACGGGGGTCTTCTTGACGGTCTCGGCGGCGGCCTCCTCGGCGGAAGTGAAGGCCTGAACGTTGCAGGCCTTCTAGCTATAGGCTCTGATGAGAAGGCTCTTCTCGACCTCAATCCAGCCCAGAAGAAAGAAGAGAAGTTGAAGCGTGCAAAAGAGCTAAAGAGGCAATCAGACCTTCAGGCCAGGCAGAAGAAGGAACTGGAAGATGCAGTCAAGAGACAGAATGGCCAAGCGACTCCCGAACAGCGAAAGCAGTATGAAGAGCTGAACAAGCGGCAAGCTGCCACAGGACAGGCGGCCAATGCGTTGAACGAGAGCATCAAGAAGGATGACGAAGACGCCAAGAAGGGTCTGACCGGAGGATTGCCTGGTCCTGTAGGCGGCGTAGCTGATGGTCTCCCCACCAAAGGCTTGACGGACGGCTTGCCAACATCAGGGTTGACCGAAGGACTGCCTACTGGCGCGGCAACAGGTGCTGTGAGCGGAGTGGCTGGCGGCTTGCCTACAGGGGGATTGACAAAGGGCATCGGTTTGTAGTGAACAACGTCTTCAGGTAGTCCTCGAATGTAATGCATGTTCCGTGATGCGAGAGAAGTTTGATTGGTTCAAAGTGCTGACATTGAGTCTAGTCCATCATAGCCTGTTCGGATACAATGTTGAGAGGACGATGCAAACTCCAGGCCACGACTCTCGGGATAGCACTTGGTTTTATCTAGAATGCAATCATTTTCCGTCCACTTAGAATGTCTGCTGCACCTCGCTGGACTTGGCCGAATCTCATAGCTCCGCAGCTCTCGCTCTCAAGATGGTTGAATAGCTGTGCTATGGCAGAGAACTGCTTTCCGCACATCCTGCCGAAGCAGTGATAGACTTTCTGCTTGTGGAGTGGCGAGCTGAGGTGCTGATTCAGAGAGTTGAGTGAGGCGAACTCTTTGTGGCACAGGTAGCACTCGTATGCGTAGCCATTCCAGCTGGCATTGTTCGCAACATAGTCATTGTTTTCTTCAGAGCGCCATGTGAGCTGCTTGTTGGTTATCAAGCCGGTGGTGTCCCTTGAGTTGATTATCTTGTAGACTGTCTCGCGATTTAGATTGCGTGCCTTTGGACAAGATCCTGTCTCGACGTGGTGTGCCACTCCGCTCGCGGTGGTGTGAGGCTTCTTGCAGAAGGGACAAGAGATGCTTCCAGCTCGATGTGTGGCGCCACGCAGGTGCTGTTCCAAGTGAGTGTCAATGACTGACTGTTCTTGTTTGACCAGCTGGATCACCTTACCTGTCGCAGATTGTTCTCGTTCTGAAATCCTCGCTTGCAGTCGTCGCACCAATGCTTTCTCCAATGGTTGGTACTGTTCATGTGCGAGATGGCTTGGGCATTGCTCCAGAAGCGGTGGTTGCATGCCTCGCATTCAAACTGTGGTTGCCAGTGGTCGAATGCGTCCATATGCTCGTCCGTGTCCGTCTCATCCAGCGACGAGAAGCTGCAAGTCTGGCATTCGAATCGTTCTCCCCAATGCCCGAGAGCATTCATGTGCTGATTACATGCCTGCTCTGAGCGAAATTCGCGAGTGCAGGTGTCGCACTCCCAATACATTGGATGATGGCCGATCGATGTCTGTCGGGAGAGGGAAGAGGACAGAGAAGCTGTCCAGAAAGTTGATGTTTCAACAGTCCAGAAAGTTGATGTGTCAAACGGCGAGGTGTGGGGTGAAGTGCATATGTGGTCCAGCCAGCTGTGGCTTCCGTTATCCTTCACCCCTGAAAAGCCAAACGGAGACCTCAGATCGACAGGCACACCCCAGGCTGCTGCTATCATACAGTATGTACGAAGCTTGTTGAATGTGCCGAAAATGGGAGGTAATTGCCCGGATGACCTATATTAGGCATCAAGAGCCAAGAACTGGCGTGTATCAGCAAGCAGACTAGCTGCACTAATGAAGACAAGTCCCAGCAGCAAACATCTCCCACGCGAACTGACATTACCCATCAAATTAATTGCATGTATTAGGGATAAGAGAAAGCTAGGACCTCATTCCACAGAGTCCCTAGAATCACTTGCATCTCTCCTTCATTGCTCATCATCATCATCCTCCCCAATCCCATCGTGGCCCTCACTGGGACCAGTATCCGTCTTTCCTCCGGTCTTGTGGTTCTTCGCGGCACTACAATCCGTCTTGACACTCAATGAATCGTTCATCTGAAGGCACTTACGATTATGCCACTCCGTGTACTCTTTCACGACGTTGCCTTTGCAGTGCTTCTGGTCGTAGAAGGTGATTTTGCAGCGAGTGAAGGAGTCGCGGTAGTCGGTGCCTTGGAACCAGTCTGGGATATGAAAGATTCCATAGCCGTCGCCGTTGCTTATCTCCTATGACTGTGTATAAGGTGAGCGTGTGTTGACTAGGTATCGAGGCAGGAGACGGAAGAGTATACTTTGCAAGTGTGGGCTTTGAGCTCGTCTTTGCTGAGGAAAGTGGCAATTTCTTTGCCTTCTTCGTTCTTAGGTTTGGGACAGGTTGCGTGGTCGTTTGGGCAACTCGCAAGAAAGCCTGGACAGGTGTTCCCCCACCAATATCGAACCAGCGTCATCTTCTGGGCACCAGGTAGGGCGGAGGTGATTGTGGCTGCCAGAAGGCAGAAGCCGGTAATGCTGATGAGCTGCATCTTGATATATCGTCTCGATTTCTGATATTGCTAAGTTCAATAGATGCTGTCAATCAAAAGTGCAAATAGCGATTGGCTGCCTGAGTTGAGTGTAGAGAACTGAGATCGCGAGATCGATCTCACAGAGATTCAACCCAGGAGCTTCCTGCATGGCAACGGCATATCGCCATCCCGCGCCTACCTAGTACTTTGCATGTGACTGCAGCAATGCCCTCCTCTCGTCGCCTTCGTTTCCTTGGTAGCTGCTCTGAGCCTTCCCTTTCGGCACGGCAACGACTGTAGCTCTCGTTCTTCATCGCAGCCTTTACAGATCATCGTGGCCAGTTTCGTGTACGGCTGCTGCCAAACTGGATTTCTGACAGCATCAATGTCGGCCCAAGGTCGTACTTCTGAAATGATATCTGTGCTCCTCGGCTGGTCGGCTTTCACACCATGTGGCTCGGCAGCAAGAAGTTCGCGATGCCTTCCTTCACAGCATACTCATGTTCGCAGTTACCGCAAGCCAGCTTTCCGGAAGCCACGCTCGTCTCCATGAGTAGCGTGTGAAGATCTTTGAGCGTTTGCGATGGATCTCCGTCTGCGCCAACAAGCTCATCTTCCGACGGGACCTCTGCAGGCAGATTTGGCAGACCAAGCTGAATTCTCGTCAGCATCCATATCCCCCTCGCACAAAAGATATCACCGTCGTACCTCTTGCGTCAGCTGCTTCATGGCTTCCCAGTCCAATTTTGGCAGAATGTTCTTGATAAAAAGTGGATTTACTTCAAGCTCGACCTGTTCAAGTTCCGCTTCCTTTGGGTGCAGCGGGAATGCCGCTGGTGACGACTTGCATGTCTTTCTCGCGCATGTCAGGAAGTTCAGCGTCAAGATCTTCATGTTTGCTGACAAAAATGTCGATAGTGGTGATTGAGTCGAGGTGTCACCAAGTTTTTTGAAGTTCTAACTTTCTTCTGAGCCAATCAGATCCACTGCCAAGACTGCAGCGTGGAGGCCAAACAAACGCTTCACAAGCAACGGCAACGACGACATCGACATCGACATCACATCCTCGACACCATGTCAGCAGAGCCGGAGTCAGCGCCAAATGGCGACAATGGAGATACCCGCGATCCCGCAGGCTTCTTGAGCGATGTCATTGGCGCGCCTGTCACGGTGAAGCTTAATTCCGGAGTTCTCTTAAGAGGTCAGTCTTGACATGGTGCAAGAGAAGTGCCCGCATTGACTTAATGCTAGGCGAGCTGCAGGCGGTCGATGGGTATATGAACATTGCGTTGGAGGATAGCAAGGAGTTCGTGAACGGGAAGTTGAGACGAAATTATGGAGATACATTCATACGAGGAAGCAATGGTATTCGACCGCCATGCCATCAGCAAGATGTGAGACTAATTTCAAATGCAGTGATGTACATCTCTGCAGATGCTGCGCAATAAGCTGGTAGTCCTACCTAGCCACACCTCAAAACATCGACTGAACGGGCAAAAATCGGGTTCTGGCCAGAAAGCAGAAGCCTACCATCTCAAGCTCCAGGCCGCTCGACCTCAGTCAAGTTCTTGCGGCCTTCAGCAGGGATTTTGGTCGTCCAGACCACATATGTATTGCCGTGAATCACAACATGCTCCACATCAGGTGCGCCAACAGCGTCCATGAATATCTTCTTCGTCTTCTCAAGCTTCTCATCTCTCAAGACAGATATATGTCCGAGCGTTCGATATCTTTCCCAGGCCTTGTCGACTGGCAACGCCACCTGCCAAGGCTCATGGTGCTCAGCGATAGGCAGACTAAACAGCTGATCATCGCTTGCCTTGATCAGCGAAAGCGGCGTCATCTTCACCTGCTCATCGAAGACCTTCTTCCACTGCAGATGCCTGAATCTTGGCTCCTCATCGCCGACTTCTTCGGACACCTGCCACGTCAAGTCTTTCGCCCTTCGCTCCCATTCCGAAGAAGCTTCGTGTTCTTTGGAATTATTGTAATCCTCGACATTCCACACCAATCCCAATGCGCCATGCGGTTGCAGTACTCGATGTATCTCCTTCAGCGCAGACATGCTCGCGAACCAATGAAAAGCCTGAGCAGAGGATAAGAGGAAATCTTAGCTTACCTTCTAGCGAAGCGAGACCGTGAGCACCTACCTGTCCAACCACAACGGCATCCACCGTCTCATCTTTGACATCATCCATACTCTCCGCCGTGCCATTTACGACCTCGACTCCCTTCAATTTCTTCCCCGCCAAGACCTCTCTCATTTCATCGTGAGGCTCAACTGCAATGATCTTGTAGCCCTCATCTCGACGTGCCAGGACTTCAGTAAGCTTTCCAGTTCCAGCTGCTAGGTCTAGAATCTTTGCACCTTTCTTGCCAGCGACACGAACTTGTTCGAGAAGATATTGGACAATATCGGCAGAATAGGTCGGGCGGTGCTGGTCGTATGATGTGGCGTTTGCGAAACCCGCCTGTGCTCGCGAGTGGATTTGCGTTTTTGTCGACATCTTGAGTACTCAAGTCCTTTTGTTGTCAAGTCGAGGTTGCCAGGACAGAGCGATGACGGAGGGAACCTTGAAGTCTTGGCGCTTCCATATATAAGCGAAGCCGATGCGTCTCGTTCTCGACTTCGGCTTCAGGCAAGGACAACAACACAATGCCAAAAAATTTCAGTTCGGCTTCCATTCCATTACTAACATAGAATGTGTCTCGCCCTGAGATGAAGCAACCTTCGCGAACGAGATGGGAAAGCGTTGGCGAACCCCTTCTACGATGCCCAAATGCTGGCTGAGACTGGCATCACGTTGCTCTCTACAGACTCATGTCTTCATATTTGAAGCCAACATACTAATTTAACTACTCCTTCTCCTATGGATACTTTAGATCTAATGACCATGAAATTGTTGGGGAACACGAAATGGACAATGCGAAACGATATGGATATGATGCCATGCGAGTTTACAGAAATGTGCTGGTTGACGAGTTACGAGATATGGCGAGGGAAGCTAGGGTAGAGATATTATATGAGAAGAAGTTCGAGCGAATGATTAGTAAGGATGGGACTGGAGTGAGATTTGTTTGTGCTAATGGCCAGGAATATCGAGCGGGTCTGTTGGTGTGCAGATCCAGAACGATGTGCAAAAGTGGCTGGATGGTCGATACTATGTCTTGCCCTTAACCTGTTAGTGCGGCCCGCAGAGCCTCTCCTCTCCAATTCCGGTTGTCTGTATTCTGGCAACAGCTTAGCAGCGTACGTACCTCCGGAATTACGCCGGTCCCATAAAATAACGTAAAACCTACGTTAAATCGACATGTTGCTAGGAACGCGGTAGCAACGCTAGTAACGCTAGTAACGCTAGTAATAAACCTCGTTGCCGACACCTCGTTGCCGCTATAAAGCCATAAAGCTAAAGAATAGGTGAGAGATTAATAGTATAGCAATTTCTAGGTATTATTAACGCGCTCTTACCTACCTTAACTATCTACCTTACTACCCTTACTATGTCTACCTTACCGTTACCGCTACTATTACTATTACCGCTACTATTACTATCTATCACCGCTACTATTACTATCGCTACTATTACTATCGCTATTACTATTACTATTACTATTGCTATTACTATTGCTATTACTATTGCTATTACTGCCTTACTATCTCTCTTAGATGCTTAGTAGTTAGCGCCTAGTGCGGCCTTATAGCATACGTCTCTTACGCGCCTATCTATAGGTTGTAGTAGAGATTAAAGCCGCGATTAAATAACTAGACTTTCGCCTTAGGCGGCGGTCGCCTCGGTATATTCTATAAAAGGTCGCTCTACTAACTATCGTTAGTTATAGTTACATCGTCGGTTATTAAGTATCGTAGGCGGCTCGGAGTAGACGGTGCGAAGGGTGTCGATAACACTTAACGTAGGTGTCGAGTAAGTAAGTAGTCGTTAGTCTAAGGGCTCTAATAGATTATGTTATTACCGCCGGCGGTAGATTAAATGCCGCTTAATACTCGCGCCGTATGTTAAGTTAGAAGGAACGGTTGCGACGAGAAGTTAGCCGCCGCCTACAACGAGAAGTTAGGCTACGCCTAACTTCTCGTCGACGGCGGCGGCGGCTAACTTCTCGTCGCAACCTAGTTACTAAGCCTTATCTCGCTTACGTAAGTAACTTCTTATTTAGCTATTAAGCTAAGAACCTACTCATCGATCTCCTCGTCTTCTATATCGTCGTCGTCGTTAATGAAGTTGTCGCGGGTCTCGTTAATCTAGCGCTAGAGGTTATTATTATTATTGCCGTCTAACCTTACATTCTCGAGCTACTATTCTATAGACAACTAATAGATAGCCTTACCGACAACCTTCGAATAGTGCTCGTAGAGGTACTAAATGTAGTCGTTATAATCCTTCTTCGATAAGTTATCTATTAACTAAGCGGCTCGTACTAGGCGATAGAAGTCTTCTTTAAAGTTATCGATTACGTAATGAAGAAGAATGTAATAGTTGCGCTCTAATATACCGGTGCTAGCGTCTAACGAGTTGTTATTCGCGATAACAAGGTCGTCGACTAGTATACGGTTACTATTAAACTACTCCTTATAGACCGTAGAGGTATTGTTTACCCCTTATCTACTATCTATTAACTTCTAGCGGTCTACGTACTCGTTAACCTACTTCCGTAATAGCTAGTTATCTTTAAACTCGCTATTAAAGAGGATATAGTTGTAAGGCTAGTACTAACACTAGAAAAATAGATAGGGGCACTTAGACGGTATCTCTTCGTCGACGGAAGGTTCAAACCTGTTCTAGGTAATAGCACTACGCTTATACTACGAGCGTACAATCTCGTACTACTTGCTAATCTTCTCCTATAGATAATATAGTAATTCTTAAAGCCTCGAATAACCTAGGTTACGGAAGAGTAGTAGTTGTAGTATAGAGGCTTTAGTAACCTCCGCGTTATTATGCTAGTAGTCGTTAATGTTAAGGGAGTGTGTAAGGGCTCCTACGAGAGACTATATGTAGATTGTCGTCTCGTTACCGCGCTTATAATAGGAATAATAACCCTCGATGTAGCTAGTCGTGCAGTCCTATAAGGAAAGTTAGCTTAAACCGTAGTACGCTAGCTAGGAAGGAACTACCTGTAGAACGCGTAGATTACCCCGTCGTACGTATATACACTAAAGCTCGGCATACCCGATAGTCTACTCTCGCTAGAAGTAGGGGAATAAGGTGTCCTACCTTCTACTAGGTAACGAGGCTTCTACGAGTTATGTAAACTAAAGAGCCTCCTCGCGATCTTCTACGAAATATAGGGCACCGAAGAGACCCTCTTATGTCTTCTTATAGCTACGTTTAATGCTAAACTTCTTTCGAATAGTCTTAATAACGTGTCGTTAGCATAAGAAGACGGTAACCTCGCTATCGAATGCTAGCCGGAAAGTAGCCTATTCGCTCGCCGAGTCATTAATAATAGTCCATTTTAGGTGCTAACCTCTAGGCTTCTTATAATCGGCCTACGAAGATAAGTGCTAGAAGCTAGTCGCTAAAATAATGGCATACTAGCTCTCGATAAGTATATAAGCGATAGGGCGCTACTTATTATTCTCGTCTCGTACGAATAGGTTAATAAGGTAGAAGCCGGCATTATTAGTATCGTGCGTCGCATCTTGAGATAAGAACTCGCTATATCTCTTTAATAGTCTAATACCCTTCTCGGTAGCATATACAATGCTATGCTTTAGCCCTTTCGATGTGTTAGCTATAAAGGTTTAATAGCGACAACTACGCTTAACCGTACGCTCTTCCGCCTCTTTAATCTACCGTGAAATAGCGCTCTTACTAGGGACGATATATCGCTTATCTCGGTTATAATGCGGTAAGTTTCTTACTAGGTTATACAACGTCTAGTAATGAACAGACTTGCCGCTAATATCGCTATAGTTGTCCTTTAAGAAGTCTCTCGTACGACTTACTCGAGGTAATCCATCTAACTTCTCTCGACTCATCTCTTTTAGGTATGCGTTCGTACGGCGCGTATTATAGTGCTATAGGTTATAGGTATGCTACTAGCGATAATCGGTACGTTAGATAATAACCCTCGTCGGTTTAGTAGTATCCTCGCTCTCGTAGTATCGTATAACAATAAGGCTAACTTTATAAGGCTCGAATAGTGCATGTTCTAGCTTCTAGCGACTAGACATATCGCCGACCTTCTTCTTCTTTACCTCCGCCGCCTCTATTCGCTTAGCCTCGATATACTTGTAATAAGACCTTAAGGTATACCCGCTATTACGCTCGGCTTTAACAGGCGTTATACGGGTGTAGCTATACACGTTAGACATTAGCTTAATAGCGACAGTCTAGTCTTAGTACGATAACGAGATGTCCTTATCTATGAGGAACAGCCTATCGCGAAGGCCGCTAAGATTACTAAGCGCGTCGACTTCGGGCTTAACATTGCCGCTAGGCTCTAGTTTAGCTAGTTCCTCTATTTTCGACTGCGGTAGAGGCGACGACGTTGTTATCGATTTCGGTATGCCTAGAATTAGGCCTCGTATGCATATAAATTGTGGGGTCTTAGCGGGACCCATAGAACGTTATGTAAAAAGTCTATCTCTTCGGAGCTTGCTAACCGAGAACTAGCGCGTTGCCAGAATACAGACAGCTCCAATTCCGGCTAGGGGAGGGTTAAAGGGGTAGATTTGTATATAGAATCGCGTATTTCTTCCTCTCTACTATCGTTAAATAGAGGATAATCGTATATTCGAGCCCGTACGCGTATTCCAACTATTTCCGCAAAAAAAAATGCTAATAAGAGCGACACGTACGACTACTAGCGTGCCTCTAAAGCGATTAGATAACGAAGATAATATCTCTACTATAAGGAAGAAGGTACTAGCTCTCCTCGAAGTACCTATTAGTCCGCCGCTAATAAGAAGGAATACTAACACGGCTTAGTAGGTAGCGGCAAAGTAAAAGAGTAGCTCGAAGAGTAGGTCTAGCGGCGGTAAGAAAGGTAAAGCGACTACCGCTAGTCCCTCGGGTACATAAAGTAAGGAGACCGTAGCGGCGCCGGTAGAGGATAAAGGCGGTAAAGAGCTACTAAAATCGGTAGTTTCCTCCTCCGCTACGACCTCTATTACCTCCTCTTTTAATACTAAGTAGGAGGCTAAGGCTACTACTAGTAGCCTTACCGCACTCGCTACTAGCAACGTTCCTATTACTACGCTAAGCTCTTTCTTAGAGTAAGTCTTCTATTACTCTAGATAGTAGACGTTGTTTAATGCGGCTAAGAAGGGTGCCGCTCGATAATTAGTAAGTAAGCCTATAACTTTTATTACGGCTCGTAAGCTCGAGGGTTAGAATAGCTATACGTAGGCGGCAAAGGTAGCTTAGTTATAGGGTTATTAAAGGCCTTAGAGGGTTATCGTACGTGTTAGAGCGGACTCGTAGAAGTCGGCGTTTATTAGCGATTAGTACTAAGTAGGTAACGATGAGATTAACAGTAATAAGGTGTATTAGATAGCCATCGATAAGGCCTAAGGACTTGTGCTTTCTAAGCGTAAGAATGTCTTTATCGACATAGACTTCTATATTAAACCTAAAGTAGTTATAGCTACTCTAGGTATTAGTAAGAAGATAGGTAAATTAAACGTAACCTTAGTTTAGCTTGCTAACGCTAGCGTTATAATAGCTAAATTAGAGGCGTAGAAGCGGTAGGACTACTATGTTATCCGAGACTTCTTATATAGTTATAAAGATTGTCTAAATTATTATAAGGCTAGTAAGCATGCCTACTTTCGAGACAAGGCCCTAAAGGACTATAGTAAGAACTACTTCCCTTTCTATAAAGTAGCTATAATTAAGGCTTATAAAGCTATCTCTTCTAGTAAATGGAAGCGCACGGAGACTAATGAGCTAGACGACCGGATACTAGTTAGGATTAAGGTAATAGTAATTAAGAGGAAGATTAAGTTATAGTACTAGAAAGGCGAGGTTAAGAAGATAAGGGCACGCCGTAGTAGTAAGAGCGACTCGCCTCGCAAACCTACTAGAGGCGCTTCTTAACCTATTATCCTTAATTCCTTCGGTAACGAGATAAGGTACTTCTTAGATAGTAAGCTACGTAGATCTAGTATTATTCCTAGTACTCCTTATAGGACTCCGAGTCGAGTTCTTACTAGGACTAGTCTACGAGACCCTCCGGTAATGCCTCGCAATATTGTGTAGTCCTCGAAGCTAAGAGCTAAATTCTTTAGTTAGGTTAGCTTATAGCCTAGATTCGTGGATTGCGACGAATTACGCCCGTATATCGTATATTTTGGGTCTTCCGGATAGACGCTAGAGACTATATGTAATCTTACGAAGGACGACTAGCCTATAGTACTCTTAGAAGTAGATAGAATAAGGTTAAGACTAAAGAAAGCGATTGTCGACTTTATGAGGAAGAAATAGAATAAGGTTATCGCGGCGGAAGTAGCCGCGGCGGAGGAGGGTAAGGAATTCTAGGAATTCTAGCTATCTTTAGGCTTCTATTCTAACATTACTATAACACATATAAACTTATAATAAGCGGGAGATTCTTACGGTAACTACACTCATTTAGCCCCTATATAATTAACAAATATAATGCGTTAGTTATAGAACAATAGATGCGATAGGTAAAGCTAGCGTTCGAATAAATTCATTCGAATCTCTGCCTACGGCACTTGCCGCGCGCTAGTAGCTACTAGTTACATTACTCGAAATCGTTAAAATCTACCTTATGTTCCTTATCTTCCTTATTATCTTCTCCGTTACTATAATACCCTTCTTATAAGTCGCTAAGTAGCGAGGGCTCGGTATTCTACGCCTACTCTATCTATTAGGACTCTTCCTAATCAAGTTCTAGCATATTCTAAGCGGTACCGTAGGTATGTTCGAATTCCGCTAGGTCGTACGGTATGTCCTCTCTATCGACATTATATCTAGTATACGCGAAGAGTCTACGAGCCCTACGGCCTTTATACTTATATAGATACTATAGTAGGTAATCTTAGAAGCCGCAGAACTTTAGAAGCTAATCTCTATATTTCTTAATAACTTTCTTTAGTAGGTTAAAGCTACCCTTAATAGGGTTTAGGTCCGGCGAATATAGTAGTAAGTACTCGAGATAATAGCCGGCTTCTAGTATTAGCTCCTTTACCCTTCTACTATAGTAAATACTAGTATTATCTATTATAAAGATTATCGGCGGACCATCTTTAAGGCACGGTAAGACCTAATCTTCGAGCTAGGTTTAAAAGCGCTCTACGTTAATCGACCCTTAGTAAACATACGTATAGGGTAGATACCCGTATATCGTAAAAGCCGGTAAAACTAACTATCTAACTTCTCGCTTAGTATACTACGTATTAACGTAGGTTATACCTCTTAGAGACTATCTATACTTACGCTAACCTATCTTCTAATTACTAGTAGTCTTATCGATAAATACGAGTCGATCTACCGGCCATTTAGCGCACCTAATCGTCTATAGAGCCCTTAAGAACGGGTTGCGTTCCTTCGCCTTTACTTTCACCTCCTTTCGAGATAGACCTATGTCCTTCTTCAATATCTTCGATAGTAGCGCCGGCCGCACAACTACACCTCTACTACCCTCGCTTCTCGGCCTTAATCGAGGGAATTTATCTTAAAGAGCTTGTATTATTTCTATAAAGTAGGCGTCCGGCCTATCGTCTAAATATCTACGTAAATACTCTTACTTAGAGGCTAGAAGTATCGACTTAGAGCTATTCCTTCGAGTACTAGTTATAGGTGTATATAACGTACTAAACAAGCGCTACTTTACCTAATAGCGGTACACCGATCGGACACTTAATAGTAACTTCGAGAAGGCAAGTACCTACTTAGGAGTTATGCCTTTGCTAAATAGGTTAGCGAGTTAGCCTTACTAGTCGAGATTAATGCGAGCGGACTTAACTATAGCGATAACAACACCTCGGAAGGCTCTATACCATTAAATCTTCGACAACACGATGTTCTACGATAACTAGAGGATTCTAGGCATTAGAAAGAGCACGGAAGAGCAATATTTAGTAGAAAATAGCGGTGTGAGTGCTTGCTAAGACCTCTCTCGGAGGAGCAGGGTTCTCCCCGCGCTGACTGACAGGTTGAGGGCAAGACATAGTAATCCTAACATCTCGATTGACCACATAGCTGAATACACCCGAAAGGCTTCCGAATAATCACCCTTTCACCACGTCATCAATACTGTCCGTGCTCTTTACGCCGATACTATGCTACTTCGGCGTGAAACAAGGTGATCTTTATCGTCTCACCTCCCTTCAATCCAAGCTTATCATCTTTGGTCAGCAAGCTTATGCGGGACGATTGGACGATACTTACGCGAGCCGGGGTTTGCTCCCTTGATACACTCCCAGGCCTTCCCACAAGGTGGTAAGTTGATTTGGCTCCAAATGGCATTCCCGAATCTCTGTTGTATTTGTGGATCAAAGTGGAAATTTTTGTATCATATCCAATTGTACGATACTCCGTTATGACCTCGTCTGTGAAATTTTTGAGGACAAGCTTGATCTCAACCGGAGATTCAACCTTGGAATCTGACTTTGCAGTCGATGGTAGCTGGATATCCGGTCCTGCCATCGGCAAGTCTCCGTATTCGCGAGGCTGCTTGATAGCTGCTTGAATCGTTTTCCGTAGCCGGTCAAAAAGCCCCGGTTCGACACGGCGGAGGTTGGACAGTCGCGTAATGTCGAAAAGCTCGATCGAGCAAACAATGGCAATGGAATCGTGAGTATATGCTTCAAATGTACATGAGTGAGGCGTAGAAGGTGAGTGTTTGTGCTCGGAGAAATTGCTGGGAGGCTGCTCGATGACTGTCGTGATGATACTCTCCAGCCGATCCAAAATCCCTGGCACGGTGAGAGAAGGAAGCCTGCTCTCATCGGCTAGCTGGATGGTACAGTGGAGAAGAAATCTGTTGTGAGTAAAAACTTGGAAACTCCTGGAGGTGGCCATGACTAGTTTGATGTTTGGTAACTTGTACAATGGGATCAAGGCTTGGAGACAAATATCATACTGGAAAGGCGAAGCTGCATCGTCGCCATCTCGGAAAGGCAGCTTCGATCACACTTGCTCTGTTCTTTGGCGAGTGCATTGCAAGTGCGGGAAATCCGCCATTTCTCGGGAGGCTCTTCACTGGAAGTATCAAGCGCGACTCTGCGACATCGCCAAACCAGCATGGTCCGGCATATAAGTAGGACAGGCGACATATTTCGTTTCCAAGGTAGTTTTTGCTTTGGTACTCGGCATCTCTCAAGCATTTTCATGGGGCAGCGTGGCGCGGCCGAGATCGATCATATTAATGTAGTTGGAATCTCGACGGTACATGTATTTCTGCTTCTTTTAGGGCTGAGCGTCGGTCTCGACATGGTATGCGTTGACTATGAGAAGAGAGGGCGGTGTCCAGGAGGGAAGTAGTTCATGGAAGGCACGAGCCACATTTTGGCGCCTCTAGTTCTATTCTTTGGGAGGCTGACAAATTTTGCGGGGCATTGTTCACATGCATTGAATTATTTGTACGAGCCGCAAATTGTTCACGCAAGCGTTTGCTGTTCTTCGACTTCCGTGCTGTGCTCATAAAAGACCATCAAGGTTGCGAATCGCCTCAACAGCTAAGACTTGGATTTCTCCACCAGATATGGCGACAGCAACATCGACAGCTCCAACCGCAGACGGCGCGGGAGAAACGCAACCTCGAGGTGGACACCGAGGTAGAGGGCGGGGAAGAGGCCAGCGAGGTGGCAATCGCGGCGGCTACCATGGCATCGCAAACGATCGAGGCGCGGACAGGGCTAGTCACGATACAGGCAGAGGTCGCGGAGGTCGAGGTCGAGGCAGAGGAGGAGGCGGCGGCGGCGGCGGCGGCGGACAAGGAAACCGAGATAGAGCGGCGGCTAGCAACTCGCAACAAGACTCAGCCGCAGTACAACCACCACCCCAGCCCGGCGGAAACGGCGTCTTTGGTGCTCGCCTGACCAAAGACGCCGAGGAAAAGAATACTCAGCAAGGCGAGAAGAATGAGGGTGCGGAGGAGGTCGCAGGAGACGATGTTGAGGCGGAGGTCTGCTTCATCTGTGCTTCTCCAGTCGCACATCAAAGTGTGGCCCCATGCAACCACCGCACCTGTCACATCTGTGCTCTTAGACTGCGAGCATTGTACAAGACGAAAGCATGCGCGCATTGCAGAACGGAAGCGGCGACTGTGATATTTACCGACGACCCAGAGAAGAGATATGAGGATTATGATGTAGGCAAGGACTTCTACCGGGAAGACAAGAACCTGGGAGTCTGCTATGAAAAGCAGGAGATCTTCGAGGACACTGTCATTCTGCTTCGGTACAACTGTCCCGAAAATGACTGCGACGTCGCTTGCATGGGCTGGCCGGATTTACATCGACATGTCAGAAGCGCACACTCGAAATGGATGTGCGACTTATGCACGCGAAACAAGAAAGTCTTCACACACGAGCATGAGCTCTTTACGAAACAGGAGTTGCAGCGTCATGAGAAGTTTGGAGATGACAAGCCGGGTGCCATCAACCAGAGTGGTTTCAAGGGACATCCTGAGTGCGGATTTTGCCGCCAAAGATTCTACGGTGATGATGAGCTGTTCGCACACTGCAGAGACCGACACGAGAGATGTCATCTATGCGATAGGCACACAGGAGGAAACAATCCACAGTACTACATGAACTACGAAGCTTTGGAACAGCATTTTGGAAAAGAACATTATCCGTGTTTGGATACTGAATGCTTGGAGAAGAAATTTGTGGTTTTTGACTCGGAGATGGATCTCAAGGCTCATCAGCTGGAGAATCATCCGAATGGTCTGTCGAAGGATGCACGTCGTGATGCTCGACGAGTCGACATCTCTGCATTCAACTATCGGCCGCAGTATGAAGAGCCACGGCGAGGTGGGAGACGAGGCGGCCGAGGTCGCGATCCGAACGCTGAGCCCATGCCTGCATCCTCTGGTGGGCATATGAGCCGTGCTGAGCTTGCCCATCAGCGCGAGCGAGAGATTCATTCTGCACAGTCTGTAACTGCTAGGTCCTTCGGTGGCTCACTGTCGCAGCCAGACCCCACTCCCGCGCAGGCACAGCGTCCAGCGCCAAGTCCGAGACCTGCAAACACACAGCCCACAGCGCCTACTTCTGCGCCGCAATCACCGAGGCCGGCTGCAGCGATAACGCCGGCAGACCAAGCAAGACAGCTACGACATAACGCCGTGACGGAGCGAGCTTCCAGTCTTCTGCGCAACGATAAGGTCAAGCTCGATGAGTTTCGAGAACGAATATCAACCTATACGAAAGGTGGTATCAGTGCTGGAGATTTGATTGACGCTTTCTTCGCCCTCTTCGACACATCATCAGATCAATTAGGTAAGCTCATCAAGGAGCTTGCGGATATCTTCGAGATTCCTGCCAAGCGCGATGGCCTGCTCAAGGCTTGGTCAGACTGGAAGGCAATCAACGAAGACTATCCATCTTTACCAGGTCCGGCAGGCGCCAATACTACAGCTGCTGGCGTTCTTGGTTCTGGTCTTGGTAGCTCTCGTGTGTTGAAGCTCAAGAGTTCCACGGCACAAAGTTCGCGATCCGGCGTTGCAAGACGGTACAATTCAGCTGCAGGTCCAAGCTCTGCGAACCAATTCCCGTCGCTACCTGCACGGAATGGTGGTCCGGCGCCCAAAGGCCCAGCACCAGTCGCGCCGACCCCAAGCTGGCTTGCAGCACGTCCGTCTGCATCTACGTCTCTTTCCGTCACGCCTTCTGCATCTGCTCGAGCCTCGCCAGCGCCCAGCAGAGTTCAATCTACTGCCAACCTCAGTGGAGCGAGTGCGTTCCCAGCATTGCCTGCAGCGAAGAAGCCAACCAGAACAGTCTTCAGTCCCGGCTACACTGGCAGAGGAGTCATTAGAGCTGACTCCAACTACACTGGTGTTAATGCCTGGACACCAGGTGCTGCCGGAAGTGCAAGCAATCCAGCTAGTCCGCCTCCAGAGGATGAGAGTGTTACACGAAAAGGCAAGAAGGGAAAGCAGATTGTCTTTAAGTGGGGCTGATCTAGTATGTTGAATATATTGCAACGATACGAATCCCAGAGGCTTCAGCTTAGCCCTTAAGCCCTCCAAAAAACTCTGATGTGATAAATATAGCCTAAGAGCCTGAGAGCGTCTCCCACGCCTGGCACAATGAGCTGGAACGGTCAATTCCGGCATGTCGCCATCTATGGGGCACTCGCAAGACCGAACCCTTTCACTTCAGTGAGAAGATCGATCGCCAGAGGTTAGGGTGAGCTGAGTGCTTCTGATCTTGGAACTCTTGCAAAGCAAGGTGAGCATTCCGACACTGTACATATCTCCAAATGAGGCCCTCAAGAAGGCAGATCACGCCTGATCGCGACGCTGCAGCAAAAGCTTCTTGCGCCCCAAGCTCCACTTCCATTTTCCCTCTTTGCCGGGAGATCTGCATGAAGTGAAGTTCCACCTTCACAGCCTCGGATCAAACCAAACGTTCCTTCAACATCAACTATACCATAATCAAATTACAGCGAGGGCATTGCGACAAGCTCGGTCCTCTCTTGTCATCTTTTCTCATTCGTTATTGCCGCATTCAAAGACTTCCGAGAAAAGTAAAATCAGGCCGCAGACTTTCCACGTTCCACCGCAACTATCAAAAGAAAGCACAACGCCCCAGCATCCCGCGAAATGTCCGACCAAGGGGCCTGATTTACACCTGGAAGCAGCTCAGCTTGGTAAGCCACGCGTATGAGCAAGCTGGATCAGATGCCACCACCACGGTGCAGTTGAATTTCGCAGAGGTAAAGCAGGAGCAGGTTCATCTCAATTCACGCCCAGCTGCCCATTCAGCTTGGTCTGTCCAATTTGTATGACGACTAACCAAATCGCAACACCAGCCAAAAACGCAGTCATACAGTCCTTCCCACTGGCGCCATAAGCCCTCACAATCAAGACCAACAACGAACTACTAGCCAAAGTCCAGATGATGGCTATCCAGAAGAAGTACCGAACAAAGATCGGACTAAATGTGGTCGTCGTCGCAATTATCCCAACACCAAGGAAACATATCAAAGCCGCAAATCCCAAGCCCAACAGTACCCCCCAGATCATCTTCATTCTGTGATCCGGAACCCAGATCTTGTCACGTTCCACCACAGCACCACGCTATCGCTCGAGAACAGTTTTGCGACGCTTGAATGCCACGATTGGTGGCATCATGCCGTCATTGAAGTCTTTGAGCCATTCTTTCTTGGCCAAAGTAAGTCTCGACGGATCTGATTCTGTGATGGATCTTGAATCGGAGCCCCAATCGCTCGACAGGAGCATCCAATTTCCTCTCCTGTCGCCAGAATCTAAAGTGAAGTGTGTTAGCGAGAGGCCTCGATTGGCAGCGTACTCTGGGTCTTCAAGTTGGTGAAGGTCCGTTATCGATTCGAATTGTCGATCGAGGTCGCGGAGAAGGTCGGTTGCTCGATCGATGAGGATATCTTGTTCTTGCGAGCCTTGAGTGCTGATCTTTATCTGCTCTTCGAGGTCTCGCAGGTGCTTGCAGGTCCGTTTGATGCAGGTATCTCGGAGTGAGGAGAAACTGGGGACGAAGGTTGGATGACCATCCTGGAGGATCTGTTGACATTCTCGCTGTCGACGTATGTCCTCTGGCTCGGAAGCTGTGTGGATCAGTCGCCTCCAGCCATGATCTGCCAAGCCTGGGGATCTGTTAGATCTCGTTACGGGAAGGGACATTTGCTTGCCGTACCGCTGTCGACTGGTTGTAATTCAACGTCGTCAGGTAGAGGTTTGCGATGAGTGCTTGAGCTTTGATTGAACATGGCTCCGTGTATTCGCTGGCGGTCGGGCTGTTTCGATGCTAACGACCTTGCGGTGGAAAGGTGGCTTACATGGAGTAGATCTGAGCGAGTATCTAGATGACATGATAAGTAGAGACTAGAAAGTATCAGCAGCTTTTGGGACATCTACACGTTGGAGGCAGGAGGACAGGTACAAGATACATGACCGCAAGGCTGGCCAATCGAACAGGGCACGCTTTTTAGATATAACCCCAGGTAGCGCCTCGCTGTACTTGTCCAGGGAGAGCTTCAGCTGGCCCACTATGGCTGCAGCATGTTCCAGCATTGTACAGCCTTTGCATGCTTGGTGTGCAATAGCACTCTGTCAGTGCAGAGATGGTGCTCCCAGTATGTCCCAGCCCAAAAGTACATAGAAAGGCTATCCTGCCGAGTACCGTTTTGGGGGAGACGTCTCAGCTGAACCGTAACGCATGAGGGTGTGATGACGAGAAAACGCTGAGATTGGCCAGGCTAGATGCAGGCGGCTGCGTCTCAGAGCCCGCCCTCTTTGGTACTTTGAGGTGGTTTTGATGCTCATCAATGAATGTTTCTACAAGCATTCTTGCGCTTGAAGTTGACTTTAGTATTCTGTTCTAGAGAGGTTCGGGCTCGGTCAATCTTTGCTCCGTTCGCTTCCATCCGCCACGCCACAACATCACTCTTTTCACGCCTTGTGCTATTTAAGCGAACAACGTATCGGCCAAAAGATATGTACCCCTGCTTGCTCCATAATGCTATGCAGTGAGCATGTACTGTACATCGGCTTGCGCCGAGGGCGCCAAGTGAAACTGGGCGGCTGGAACTACACAATCATTCCGGACTGGCCTCGAGCGATAGAACAGCTGAAGCTCTCTACCTCTTCCCCCAGAGCTTCACAACGTTATACAGCATGCTGACTCCGCTCTTGTTCGGGATCGTCGCTCTATATGTAGGAAGCTGGGTATACCGTGCCGCACGAGCGAGGCAGGTGAGTAAGGCGAGGCGCAAGGGACGAATGTCTAGTGTCATCACTCCTGACTTTCCATAGGCCGATACTGCGTTCGCCGCGCAGAGATGCTGCCAGGATCCACCGACATTGGACACCGGCCGATGGCCTTTTGGGCTTGAGCTGATCACCAAAGCCTTTCGTGCAGCCAGTGAACAGCGTCTGCTCCGCCTGATGCTTGACATTGTCGAAAATACAGGGCCCACGTTCGAGCAGAAGCTGCTGGGATCCCGTGGCATCGATACTGTTGATCCAGTCAATATCGAGGCGCTTCTCAGCAAGCAGTTCACCGGTCAGTCCTATCTTTGATACCACGGCTGGATGGCAACCTAAACTGCAGACAGACTTCGGTCTTGGCGAACGTCGACTCGTGTTTTGGCCGCTCCTCGGAGATGGCATTTTTACTCAAGATGGCAAGTTCTGGGAGAAATCGCGAGGTCTTTTGCGACCCGCGTTCCAGAATCGAGACCAGTCAATGATCCAGATCAGAGAGGCTGCCGATAATGTTGTCAATGCTATCACGAGCGGCTGTATGATAGACTTGCAGCCCCTGTTCTTCCGCTTCACCTTGGAGACAACGTCGTATCTCTTGTTTGGTCAGCGAATCGAAGCAGTCAACGCAGAGGAGGCTGGAGATGTAGATTCTTTCGCTGCTGCTTTCGATTCAGGTCAAGACTACCTTGCAAAGCGTGGTAGGTTAGGCGGACTCTACTGGTTGATTGATGGTTTCGACTTCCGACGACAATGCAAGATCGTGCACGGCCATTTGGACAAGGCTATTGCCAAAGCTTTGCACGATCAACCTTCCGTGGATCATAAGTCGAGTTACTCGATTCTTCAGGCGCTTGTCCAGCAGACTAGAGATCCGAAAGTCCTTCGTGAGCAATGCTTAAATGTCTTGCTTGCAGGGAGAGACACCACGGCATGCCTACTAAGTTGGACATTGTAAGCTTTACTCGTCGTGTGGCAAGTCCACCTGCTAACTGTGGCGACAGTCGGCTTCTAGCGAGACATCCTCTTGTGTTTGAACGCTGCAGACGGGAAGTAGACGAGATAGGAGCTTCCGTCTCCGAGATCACTCGTACCGAACTGAGACGAATGAGATATCTTGACGCTGTGCTAAAAGAAGGCATGATCGAACGCCACTTTCTGAAAATCATCCGCATTGCTAACCTGGTTCATGCAGTACTTCGTCTTTACCCGTCCGTGCCAATCAATTCGCGAATGGCGGTGCGCACCACAACACTACCCACCGGCGGAGGAGTCGATGGCAAATCACCAGTCTTAGTCCGCAAAGGCGAAGCCGTCGGCTATTGTCCTTATGCAATGCATCGACGCAAAGAAATCTACGGGCCTGATGCCGGGGAATTCCGCCCGGAGCGCTGGCTCGAGCGTAATGCCGAGCTGGTATCAATGGTCGGATATGGATACCTTCCATTCAATGCCGGTCCGAGAATCTGCTTAGGACGTAAGTCTGTCCCTTCTCCGTACCTGTTAGCTTCATGAACTCTCACTAATTATTAATCGTAGAGGACTTTGCCTTGGTTGAGGCAAGCTGTCTAATCGTGCGCATCTTACAGCGGTTCACAAAATTGAGCTTGGCAGCCGATGAGCCGATGGAAGCCATAGGTGACGAGAAGCAGAAGTTGACACTGGTACTTTGCAGCGCTGATGGTTGCACGGTGGTATTGTCGTAGCTCTACCAAGATTTCCACTCACGAGTTATGTACGAATCCATGATTTAAGAATTTGCGAGACTTAATGTGCTCACAGTTAACTGTAGGGCAGCAGCATGATTGAATACGAGGGCGGCCAACAGCCTCCTAAGACTCGCCCTTTCTATTCATCTTCTCGTACACAGGAACACCTCAGCGATTCCCTCCAAATATATGCATTCCAATCGTCAAAATCGCATCAGCAGAGCATCGGAATCGGTAGCGTATGCATGTTCGATCGGGTGCCTCCTTAGTGTGAGGAAAGTCCGCAAAATCTTAGTTAGAGAAATTCAGTGGAATCGCCTCAGGCGGCATTATGTTTTGCGGTATCGGCATCTATCCATCAGCAATGCTGTCGGCGGAGCGAGAAGCGGGACCAAGCAAAAACTAAGAGGCTCTCTCTAGAATAGTCTTTCCATGCCAAATTCTCCTCGATCCTTTCCTATTCGGCGAGATTCTGCTTATTCTGATCGCGCCGAGTCCGTCTGATACTTTTGATAAGGTCTTGTCTCAGCTTCTCGGGTATTCTAGTGCGTAAGTTCAGGGCGTAGACCGGAAAGGCGCGGACGTGCGGTGGGTCTTGTTGAGTGAGAATCGATATGAGCTCAGCTTGACTAGATATGCGACAGCGAGGAGAATATGTTCCACTCTGGCCCGACGACATATGTCAGCTGTGTGGAGGTGAAGACAAGAAATCATCACACCGAGAATAGATGTCAATAGCGAGCGACGGTGTGGAGGGATGAAGAGGTCTTGCTTACTTCGACGGCACGCTGCTTTTCCTCATCTACCCTTCTTCTACAATGCTTGCTACCTAGCGCGCCGCTCCTCTACTCGTTTTCTACGGGCGTTAGCCGCTTATAGTTTTGCCTAGATACTGGGCTTCGAGAGCGGAAGCTGCTCTTCTTCCTTCTAGTTAAGTTCAAACATTATTAGCCTCTTGTTACTTTTTGCAGACGGCGGGCAGTCTTTTCAATGTCCCCAAGGCGTTACCCTCTTCGCGGTCAACTTGCTCGGGCTAGTAGCTCAACCACGATGACTTGCAAAGCGCGTGACTACGCTATCTGGTACTCGCGAGAACGGACTGACCTTTTCCGAGCTCCTGTGGACCGATTGATTGTAGTCAGTAGATCTACGCTTACATAGTCCTCGATGAGGATTGAGGCGGGCTTCAAAGACATTCTTCCAGGATCGACGGGTCAGCCACTGAGATTTTTGTGGCTTGAGCTGGTGACTCTTGCAACGAACTTGTCCCCGACAGTCTCAACGAGGAAGACGCCAACGCTTGCCAGGCGGGAGACGATGGTGGAGCAGTAATTGTAGGACTAGCATCTTGGGCTCTATGAAATAGCGACGCCAAGAATGGCGCCAGTGACGCAGGGGAAGAGGGCGTAGGCATGCTGGCAGCAGTGTTGATGCAATGTAGCAGAGAGTCGGAGAATTGCCCTTGTGCTCGCAATACTTGTATCGTGACGAAAGCTTTACAGGTAGTGGGCATCGACGAAAATTTCTTCAAATTCTGTTTTCGTGTGTTTGCTACGCACTTGAGTGGGTCCAAGTTGGTACTAGCTTGTTTCAGAATTCGAGTCGAACTTCGAAAATGCCGAGCCATCGTGTTCGCGTATTCTAGATGATCTGTGTATTCTAACCAACCACGCTCATGAAGTACCAAGGAATCTCGCCGATTCCATATTCCGACTATTTTTTACAAGAAGATCATATCCCGCTAATGCCCGTGTACAGATACACTCGTAAGAAATCGCTCAGTATCCATATGAAATCGTTCGCAACGGCAATGCTTTTTCATTCATGCGCATCTTCCTCCATCCCGCTCTCCTGAATCCATTGCAATTCCTGCTCTCTCGGATTCCTATTGGGCGCGATTGCGTCATACACCACCGTGCCCATGTCCCCTCGCAACCTGCGATGCTGCCGAAGATGTTGGTCCAATACGTGCGCTTGATTGCGGGCAAAAGTGGCCATTCGCGACCATTCGTCGCGGGCAGTGAGAAGCTGGAGCTCAGTCTGATGGAAGGCGGAAGCTTGCATGGCATACGGAGTCAAGGTGCCCCAAGACTGTTCGCTCCGAAAGTTGGGAGCGGCCATAAGAGCCGGAGCCTGACCGGGATAGTGTGGTGCTGCTCGCAGAGTCGAAGGATTGGACGCTCCGAGCGTCGCAGTTTCTCTGCGTTGAGAATGCTGCTGGAAGTGATGACGCTCATCCGGACTTCCTTCACGTTCGATCTTCTGCTCAGGAGGGACCTCTTCGGCATGGGTGGGAAACATAGTGCTCATGGTCTTGTTGCTTAACTTCAGCTTCTTCGCAGCCTCGATATCGCCCTGATTCGCTCTCGCCTTGAGCTTGTGCGCACGTCGCTTGGAAGCTTCTCGGCCGTTCTCCTTGCGCTGTTCGATTCGAGCCAGCAGATCCTCGTCATCGATAGGCGCGTCTTCGGCCACAAAAATTCCGCGCTGCCTCTTGTCATTGTTGAAGAGTACGGTCATCCGCTCGACGCTCCAGCCAAGCTTAAGAGCTGCTTCGATGCTGCCACCTTCGGCTTTAGCACGCAGCTCACGGATATGCTTTGTGCTATTCTCGCCAAGTGAGCGACCTTTGCGACTTCTTGGTGGCGCGCCGGGCGCCGGACTCTGAAACTCGCGGTTATCGTCGATATCGATTGGATCTTCTTTCGACCCTGCGTTGATGGATGGTGGAATGCTCGGGAGTCTCTCTTCATGAAGATAGTGTCGGAATGTTGGAGGCGAGGAGTGTGGTGACTGCTTGATAAACAGTGTTGACGATCCTGATCCATGGCTTTCTTGATCTGGCGTGAGTGAGGGTGTGTTATGCGTTGGTGTCGTCGGGTTGCTGAACTGCTCGACCTTGTACTGAGGCGCATTGCCACCGCCTGTCATGGCAGCAAGATCAGTAGCCACTTGATTTGGCCTGGCTCCAAGACAAGGCATGTCTGTGTTGTCGGCGTATACTGGAGGTGCGTAGTAGCTCTGTTGGGATGTGGTCGCATAGACGTCGTGACCATTGATGGCTTCCTGGAAGGCCTCCATCTTGATGGCCGATATGGTTGAGCAGCGTATTGGTATCGTGACAATGTGGTCATGCAGTATGGTGGTGTGTGATGGTGACGGTGCACGAATGATCGCAAAGAAGGGACGGCGTGGCCTGAAGTATGGCCGCATGTGATGATGCATGTGCCACCGAAGTGATGAGGAAGTGTCGCCCTCACTTGATGCGGAAAGTGGACACCGCCGCCATTGACTGAGAAGGCAGGATGCGAAGGTGTGAAGGAGCTATTGTTCAGTTATTGACCGGTGACTGCTTCACAATATGCCAAGTGACAATAGCAGAAAGCGCCAATGGATGGCGGATAAGGTGTATGATATCTGTACATCATATGAATAGGTTATGTCTCATCTATTGTTGAATCATGTCCGCTATGCCAAAAGGATCGCAATCGGGGTATCGTGCAGGTAACAATATCAATCTCGTCTCATCGTCATTCTTACACGTTCTGATCGGCCTCCTCCTCCTCAGTGTCGATCAATCTACCAGTAGCATTGTTCGAACCGACTGCGTTTTGTCCTGGCTTCAAGCCAGCGATCCAAACGCCGTCTAACGGAGCTACTAGACTGGGATTGATGAATGGGAGATTTCTCTCCCTCGCCGTGCCCTGTTCATTGTGTCTGCTTGTAGCTCTCGCGAGCTCATCTCCTATCAAACCATCTTCAGTGACACCTGCTCGTGTTCCTGCCCAGATACTAGTTTCGGGTGCCAGATTTGTGCTGTTGAGGCTTTGCACGTCCCAAGGCGTCTCATGGTCCTGATATGTCTCGCCGCGCTTGACAGCAGAAAGAGCGATGAATTTCATCAAAGGCTTGTAGGTCTTGCCATAGACGATCATTATCCAAATGGTCGCGACTGTGAGTGGAACCATCATGACGGATCGAGCAAATGCTTGCTTGAGAATGAGCTGACCTGCAGTCGTGATCTGGAAGAAGATCATACCAATGAAAATGCGGTCGCATATCATAACCCAGCTTCGGCCAGATGTCTGCTGGCGGTGGTCCATTGCGTAGAGCAGCTGGTATTTGTAGCAAAAATGTCCAAGGCTGAAGTACAAGAAGCCTGCAAGGAGAACCTGCCAGCTATTTCTCAGGACGGAATAGACCAGGCAAATGATGAAGATGAGCAACGCGTTCGGAAGATAGAAGCCATATGAGAACACCGGAGGTTGAACCAGCTCAGCATAGTCGCGTGGCGTCTTGGCACCGATCAACATAATCGGGTAGAGTGAAACCGAGCCAACTTCGAGGAGACGGAATGGAAACAGGCCAACTCCTTGAAGAATGATGAAGTTGACGTAGAATCCGAGCAGCTTGCTGAGAGACAGCGCCAGAGTCCAAGCCACTTTTTGAATGTCGCGAATGGCATCACCAAACTTGGTGAAGATGGCGTAGAACTTGGATGCCGTGCCGAGGATTGTCAGTACAACGAAGAAGTTGAAGAACGCGAAGAAGAAGTTCTTCGAGATCGCTGACAGCTCGATATCACCACGCGAGATCTGGCCTTGGTACCATGAAAGCCAGTAGTACAGGTATGGCACGAGGACGATCAGCAAAGAAGAGACCAGGGTCGGCAACTGTGTGCTGATCAGAGAGCGAATATTCTTGTGATCCGCCAGCACATCTGCGAGACCCGGAAAGACCTTGCCAATCGTTTCCACGTTTAGTACCGCAGCGACCGGGACCAGTATCGCAGACCAGAAGACCGTAAGAAACACAATGACCGTGGTTATCGTCCAGTTGCGGATCACACGATTTCTCCTCGACAAGTAAGTGTTCTCCCATATCACATCCGCAGGTTCGGGGCTCTGATTGGCGATCAGCTGCAGTGGTGATGGATCAAGCACTGCTTGGATTGCCATTTGACATGCTGCAACAGAGTCCATGGTAACGAAGGCCAGTGGTGTCGGCTGGAATTCTTTCGCTCGCAGCTCTCGTATTTGCTCATTTGCTTGTCGTAGCTGCTCCTCGTAGTAATCGATCGCATCGACTCTCTTACTCTTCAGCTTCAACCATCCGTATCTGATCGTAGCCATGGGTCTTGCCTTGGCATATGGCCGGATTAGATCACCATCACCTCCAATCAAGTTATCAGCCTGCGACGCCTCCTCACTGTCAGCGATTCCATTCGGCTCCGGCGGCGAGGGCTGAGCAATTGGCAGAGTCTCTCGATTTCTCTCAACCCGCCGATGTCCCAAATAAATGGTGTACGCCTCCTCTAGCCGCCGCAAAATGTCCATTCTGCGATTTGTCGCCTTGTCTAGCTCTTTCCAATTGCGACAAAGCACCACTCTTTCAACTTTGCCAATGTCTAGGCTCTCGATGAACTCCTTGATTCTTTCCTCGTCCTGCAGCTCTTTCGGGATTCCGGAGAGGCGTATCGTTCGGTCGGTGACTGTAGTCTGTGTGCCCAAGAACTCCTGCCGCACCTCGATGATTCGCCTGGTCTCGGAGATCATAAGGTAGATCAGGATAGCCGAGAACAAGTACGCGAATACGACATACATCCACAAGTAATCTGTCTCGAGGTTCTCGGGCAAGAAGGGCACGTATGGTCTTGTGCCGTTACCTTCCATCCAACCCTCCTGCACCAGCTTAATTGACCTCTTCAAAGCCACTCGGACAATCTTGCCTGCCAGGTCTGGGTCTGTGCCGTTCTTCTGATGATGTTTGTGATCGTCATCGTCGTCATCGTCATCATCGTCGTCCGGGTATGCATCGTGGACGGGCTTGATGACGACTAGGGAAAACAGCAGTGTGGTGAATAGGAACTTCATCGCCATCTTGAAAAAGGCCAGGAAGACGTAGGCATCCAAACCCGCACTGGCGAGGACCTGCTGGTCGGTGATCTTCCACAGTGGCACGATCCATCCGAACAATGTGCTCGGCAGGTCAGGAAGTGTTGTCGCCTCGCCTTTCTGCCGTTTTCTCGCAGCATACAATCCAGCCCATCTCGGTCGCAGCACGCAAAAAGCTAGAAATGCAGTGACTCCCAGCGTTATCGATATGGCGATCTGGATGGTGGTGTCGCGCGGATCGGAGGAGCCCACAAGCTTTCCATAATCTGGCTGTCCATCGTCGTCGTCGTCCTTGGCAAATGTCACGAAGCCGTCCATGGTGAATGCATAGGGAATGGTATGGTATGGGTATATTTGGCAGCGCGTGAGGTGGATGGGAAGACGCGATGTGATGTTTGCGACGCACGACAGCGCCGGACGATGTGAATCCTGGTTTGCAATGCAGAAGCGATCCCTGCGTGATGATGTCGCTGGACCACGGGGCGCCACCACCACCGCCGGATGTGGGTCTCTACCTCCGTATTCGAGACAACTGCGGATATTGGTAGATTGGTAGACTGGTAGGAGGATGGACGGGCTAGAAAGCACAATGTTGCAGCTCCTTCTTCTCTTCTTTGTTGTCACAAACCGCAAGCTCGCCAAGAATGCTCGCTGGCAGTAGTTCTAGTCGCAAGACTCTGTGCATCGTTGTCATGCTACTGAATCTGGCAGGATTGTATTATCTGCACACACCGACCAAGCGCGTACTAAATCAATGGTCAAGCGTAGCAACGAGCTATATTCAAACCTCTTCCAGCCATCCCTTCGACATGGCAGCCGATCCACCACCTCAAGATAAACCATATGGAGCTGTGGTGGCGGCAGGGAGTTCAGCCATCGATCTGTCATGGATGAGGCAGACACAATTCCGCGCAGAGTGAGGCTGCACGTATCGACTCTTGATCCAATGCTGACATGGCGCAGCTGGACTACGTATTCCTATCATGTGAATACGCCAAATCATCCCGACGAAAGGCTGCGCATACCTTTGAACAAGGGCCATGAAGCCATGCCTTACCTTTCCTGGCTAATTGATAACTATGATCATCTGCCCTGGATGGCAGTATTCGTTCATGGCCACTTCATCTCCTGGCATCAATCCGATAGCATCACCAACCTCATCAGAACTCTCAATCGGACATCTTTAGCACAGGTTGGCTACATTCCTCTCCGATGTGACTGGTATCCGTCTTGTAGTAAAGAGATACGTCCACAGCAACACGACGCAGTCTACTGGGGACCTGGGGTGAAGCGCAAGGAGACCGAGTTCGCGATCGCCGGAAACTGGAAGCAGCTTTTCCCTGGCGAGAAATTGCCAGAGACAATTAGTAGCGTATGCTGTGCACAATTCGCCGTGACGCGGGCAGCCATCCGGCGAAGACCTAAGGAGGACTATATTCGGATGCGAAAATGGCTGGTCAACACTCTTCTAGAGGACGAAGTGAGTGGCAGAGTCTTGGAGAAGCTCTGGGCATATATATTCACTGGTGAGCCAGTCCACTGCCCGCCACCACAGCAATGTGCGTGTCAGTATTTCGGCAACTGCGAGAAGCAGGAATGGGCGCAGCCTCCGGAGCAGAGTGAGATGCAGATACCGGATTGGCCCTGATGAGAAGTATTCACTGCCTAATTTTGCACAGTTGAGACTCTGGAAGATGGGGGTTGGGAATCGTGGATTGACAGAGGTTGCAGGGCCAGGATGAATTTGGCTGGGAAAGCACGAACTCGAGAAGGCACAACCGTGTCAGGCTGCCGACCCACCTCGACTTCGATATCGCCGCTCTTCTCAACAGTACTCATCCGACTTCAAATTTGCGCTGGTCTTACAAGCGAGGCACTCTTTTGCAATTCTGCAGCCCGTCGGATATACACCAAGCAGCAGAACTCTCACCATGGCACGCCCAGTGATGCTCACACCTACGCTTCACGTCGAAGTCTTGGTCAATTGCAAAATATCCGCGAACATGACTCTCCTTCAGAGACAAATCTGCGATGAAGTTGCCGAAAGCTTTCGCGGCAACTATGGTACGGTCCAAGTCGGCACCCGGGTCAAGCACTATGAGTACATCAAGACTGCCAAATACATCGAGGCCGTAGACGTGGTTGATTACACCGGTCCAAAAGTGGAAGTCGGGTTCTACAAGCTCGAAGACGTTGACCTTGATGTAAGCAACCTCAGCACGAGACGCGATGGCCTTCTCGCGGCATGCTCTTCGGAAGTGGCTAACAGCTTCCAGGTCGTAGCGTACGCTCTGAAGAGCGACGAAGAAGCCCGACCACGTCGACGGATCAGTCAGAATGGAGACAAGGATGATGTACCGCAGGCTCGTGTGCTTCCACTACCAAGTGTCACCCTCAAGGATGACTGGGACTCGCTAATCTATGATGACGCATTGCCATCGCAACTCCTTAGGTATCTCACGCGCATGCTTGGCGTGATGAAGCAGCCCGGCCTAAACGTCAGCACGTTCAACTGGAATCGCCTGTGCCTCCTCCACGGCCCACCTGGAAGCGGAAAGAGCACTCTCTGCCGTGCACTGGCACAAAAGCTAAGCATCCGTCTCTCGCAATCCTTCCCACACGCTGTGCTCGTGGAAGTCAATACAAATGCCATGCTCAGCAAGTATTTCGGGGAGAGCGGCAAGCTTATTGGCTCGATGTTCGAGAAGATTCATTCCATGGCGCAATCACCAACGACACTGGTGTGCGTAGTCATGGACGAAGTCGAAACCATAGCCTCGTCGCGAGAAAAGGCATCTTTGGCAGGCGAGTGCGGTGATGGAGTTCGGGCCACGAATCAGCTACTCACAGCACTCGACCGACTTCGAGCTCTCCCCAACATCATTGTCCTATGTACTTCCAACCTTCTTGGTGCCATAGATCCTGCCTTTCTTGATCGAGTCGATATCAAGCAGCACATTCCGTCGCCTTCAGCAGCAGCGATTTACAACATCTTCCGCTCATGCCTCAATGAGCTCATCCGCGCCAGTCTAGTCGATGCCGCGGCGGCTGAAGTCTCGAGCAAGTCGTCTCCGGCGCAGCCTGGGCATGAAGACACGGAAGACGGTGATGCGCTGGGGACGGTACGTGAAACCTACTGCATGCAAGCCGTTCACGGACACTGATATTTTCTAGTTCACATTCGTGGCCCCGCCCGAAATCCCAACTCTTGCAGCGATGCACATTTACCACTACACCACCATCACGTCTCCGGCTCGCCGTGTTTGGGATCTTGCTCAGAAGTGTGAGGGTCTAAGCGGCCGGACTCTTCGTCGACTTCCGATTCTGGGTTTGGCGATGTATACGTGGGGTGGTAATTGCTCGCTCGACGAAGCTGTGAGTGCATTGGAGGCTGCCGTGGAGCAGGAGTTGCTTGTGAAGGAGAAGTAGTGCTAGTGGCCCGCAGAACTGCTGTCACTCATTCGACACAGCTGTTCCTGCGATCCGAGTCAGCATCTCCTTCACAAGCACCTCACTGAGAGAGAGAGATAGATAGAAATTCCAACTTCTAATATCTTTCCATTCCAACCCCTCTATCTCTCTACCACTCCTCCCCCTCTCCTCTCCTCTACTCAACAAACCTC
>LFZN01000007.1:44465-340258 GCA_001578235.1 Pseudocercospora eumusae
CCTTTCCCCGCCCCATCAATCCCCGCCCTCTCCAACCCTTGCTCTTCACTCAACAACGTCAACAACCCAAACACCACCGGCGCCCCAACATCCAACTGCACCCTCATCAGTCCCTGACTCACCGCTTCCGAAATATACTCGAAATGCATCGTCGACCCTTTAATCAACGCCCCAATCGCAATCATCGCATCAAACGGCTGATTCGAGGCCCCACCACCACCACCACTTTTCTTCACATTTTCAAAAGACCTTAACTCCCCACTCGAACTACCCAACAAATCCTCCGTCGCGGACGTCTGCGTTTGTGACGCTGTATACCTATATTTCATCTCAAATCAATACCCCCCTTTTTTCTCGTTCTTTTTTTTAAATACTCACATCCTCCCCACCGCAAACGGCAACTCATAACTCCCCGGCACACTCTGAATTACGATATTTTCTTCGCGCACGCCGTGGGATTTCAGGGCTTGCAGCGTGCCGGTGAGGAGGGCGTCGATGATTTTTGTGTTCCAGCGGGCGTGCACGATTCCGATGCGTAGGGGGGAGCCGTCGTAGGGGGTTGGTGGGGGGTTGGGGCCTTTGAGAGTTGTCATGGTTGTTTGTGAGGTGTGTGTGTGGTGGTGAAGAGAGCTGTTTTAGGACGAGGACGAGGACGAGGGGTGATCGGCGGGGCAATGCGATGACGAGGGAAAAGCTTGGCGGAAGGGAAATGGGATTAGTCAGCATGTGAAACGAGGGTTTCGCGGATCGAGTATTGACAGTCTGTTATATAGTGTACAGTATTATGATGTCTCCTACACGTGCTAGACTTGAACAAGATCATGCAGTGCGATGGAAGCCGAGGATCTGTGCACACACTACTCGCTGTCGTCTTCTGATTCTTCGCTCCCGTCAATCTCAGCGCCTGCCATCTCGTCCGTGGCCTCGTCAATGGCAGACTGCTGGCCATCGAGCAGGAAGGCACCCAGGCATGTGATACGAGTTCCCGCCTCCTTAGTTGCCATCAATTTTGCAACTTGCTTGGGAGTCGGCGTCTTCGGGTTTGGTGGCACATCCGCACCCCAGCCATGTGGTAGACTCCATAGTCGAATTGCGCCATCGCTACTCGCGGTGACAATGAGCATCGCACCCTTGCCTCCGAACGGGTAGACGTTTGCGTCCAGTTCAACCACTTCAAAATCTTTGATTCGGCCTTGCACTCCAGCTGCTCTTCCTCCCACCTGTGCCACGGGCTGCAGTTGTGGAAGTTTGTTCACATCCGAGGCTTCGGCGATGTGAGTTAGATTGTAGAATAGTAGTCGGCCGTCCTCCGTTGAGATGGCCAATGTGCTCTCTTCGTCTTCTTCGGGTGGCATGAATCGCATCTGGTGAATCTTGGTGCCGGGTCGAATTACTGCTTTCGGCTTGCAGTCAATGCCGAAGACTGCAGCACCTTTTTCGAATCCGACAACATAGTTCTCTCCAGGCTGGTCCCATATCACGCGCCTTCCTTCGCCACTGCTGAATTTGGTCTCGCCCACTTGTGATAGTAATTCACGCCCAAAGTTTAATGCTTGGGCCTTCTTCCCGGTCATCAGATTCCACAATCGTATACATTTCTCGCCACGACCAACAGTGAGCATCAGTTTTTGTGAAGGATGTATGGCAAAGTCGTTGACGCCAGCTGGGATCTCGCCAGGGCCTGCCGTATCTCCGGACGGCCTCCCTTGTGGTTTCGGTATGGGTGCTTTCAGAGATGTCAGTACTGCCCAGTCGCGAGTCCTCGATATGCAAATAGTGGCATCCTCGGCCGCACTGAAGAGCCGGTTCTTGTCCAGAAAATGAAGTCTGGTAATGGCACGGTCATGATGGATCAAACTCCCGAGAGACTTGTTCCGAGGATTCTCAGCAGTGGGCGCAACAGACAGCGAAGGGAAGTTCGGGTTGGAATTTGTTTTGGGTGGTGGCGCTGTCGACAGGCTGTAGACATTGATGCGCTCATCCGAGGATCCAGTTGCTAAGAAACGCTTGTCTGCCTCCTTGCCGGCAGGGGAAATGGCCAGACAGCGGATGGCTGAAGCATGTGCAGCGAACAGGAATGTGTCGTGGAAGTGGAGGGTGTCGTCGCTCTGGAAGGCTGATTGCGGGATGGTTGCTGTTATGCCGTGTAGGGTCCTCTCATAGCTGCCTGTGACGATTTGGATGTGTATGGGAGGAGGGTCGACAGCCTGCTTTTTGACGGGCTTGGCGCTGGCGACGACATCGACGCGCTTTCGCTTGACTCCGTTGGCGGTGGGCATGTCGATGCGGACATGGAGATCGATATTTGTCGATTGTTCGTATGATATTGGCGTGCGTGGTGGTTGCTTTGCAGCAGAAGAAGGTTCCAGGTGCGGGCGAAAGCTTTCCGGAAGGGCAAGGCAAGGTTCGCGTTGGGCCAACAGGAGAGGCCTCTGCTGGAATTCTCCAAACACCCGACGCAGCAAAGACGACGCAGCGCAGCGCAGCCAGCGACGAGGGCGACGAAAGGCTACACAACGCCCGATTTAATTATTCCCATCTTCACCACACTTCAAGTGCATCTTTAATAATTCTTCTGCGCACCGCCGTCTGTTGTTCTTGATTGAATAGCAGATGAGGCGCTCCTCGAAGCGACAAGTTCATGTCCCTTCTCGACAGCCGACGCTTGATCGAGACGGAGAAAAGGCGACATGAGTTAGTGAGTATCTTCACCCGCCGTCGATATGGAATTTCTCGCCGTCGACTTGGAAATTCTCGCTTCTGACGCCGTCAACAGGTCACGCTCGCCGACGCACATCGTCGCAATCTGCGCGCTCTCTACAACGTCACCGCGCTCGTCAACAACAACAGATCCCTCTCATCCCTCCTGCCTCCCACTGCCCATTTACACCAGGACCCCATTGGAGATGAGGCCGAATTTCTGCACAAATACGACTTGTCCAGGTACGATTCTCTCACTGACCCCATATCGACTGCTTCTGCGCGCAATGCTAATCGTCGAAGCGGTCGTGCCTCCGATGCGACCGCCGCCTTGACCATTCGACCTGCTTCTTCCACATCAACGCCACAACACGACAATACCGCCTCCATATCCACATCAAATCCCAATAGTCCATCTGCTGAATCATCTCGACATGCGAAACCCGCCGAAAGTGCTTCTGCGACCCCGGCACCTGGCATTGCGACCGCGAACGCCGACCACCCGACTTCGACTCCAAAGGAACCTGCATCTGACCCCATCGACGCACCATCTGCCTCGCTGCCCGCTTCTCGCAAACCCTCGGCGCAACCAGAAGACGTGCCTCCGCCCGAGCTAGCACTTCCACAGCCCGAGCAAGCAGCACACTTGTCTGAGACCGCCGAGACACTTGTCGACCAGCACGAGTCCTCTACGCCAGCCAAAGCTGTTCATCTGCCGACCGAAGAAGCGCAGGAGGAGAGCTTGCGCGAACGAGAAGCGGAGGATGCGCGACCAAACTGTGAACCCGAGCTCAAGTCTGGTCAGCGTCTTGCCGCGCCTCAACCCGAAATAGCGTCGTCGCCTTCCTCTACGCTTGGAGCCTACTCTGCTGCGACGCCACAACCTCCGCAGGATAGTCCCGACACATCGCCCGACTCCGAAACTGCACAAGTCGAAATCCCGCCTCCCAAGGACCTTCAACCCTCTCCGGAGCAGCAACGTGAGAAGGAGGAGCACGATCGCATCTTGGAAGCTCAGAAAGAGATTGCACGCAAGCAGGCGCTGGGAGATGTCGCGACGCCAGATGAGCAGCTCAAATGGGAGGAACGAGAGGCGGCCGCTCGAGAAGCAGAGGAGCGTGCAGCTCGCGAGAGTGTAGGCGGTCCTGAGCCTGCTTCGAAGCTCGCAAGAGAATCGACCGAGGCTGAACAAGCTGTCGAGCAGGTGGAAGCTGAGGCTAATGTCGTCGACACTGCCGAGCAAAGCAGCGACAAGCCCGACGAAGAGTTGCCTGATGCGAAGCCTCCATCGCCCGTGGATTCTCGGGACGATGGCGGCGACAATATCACTATCGCCCCGAGAGCCAACGCACCATCCGCGGCTGTTGACAAGACGCAGGCAACACCCGCCGCGGTCACCGAGAAGCAGTCTACGCCAGCACCCTCTCGACCTCCACGGATGACGACTCGAGTTTCATCTGGTGCTATGCGACAAAAGTCGGTCTCGGAAATCCTGGGCCAGGATCGCGATAGATCGCACTCTACTGACAACGGCTCACAAGCGCGGAAAGATACCATTCAGTCGCCAGAGGCCATATCTCCAATGACGCAACGACATCCTCAAGATGATGTCCATGCTCGTGTCAGAGCACCGCCCACCGCACACGCTTCACATCAGCCGCGACTTTTCAATCACTTCCGACAACCAAGCCAAGTCGACTCTGCCATGGACCAACTCGAATCGCTCAAAGGCGCAGCAGAAGATCCTGAACGCGACTACCTCGAGCCTCTCTTCAGAATCCAAGCTCACGAGTCACCGAATTCCAAGACGAAAACTCTCCCCGATCTGATCAGAAATGGATCCAAGGCCCTGTCGACCGAAGACCATTTCACTTCATTGCACGAGCGCCTGGACTTCCGAATGCTCCGACGCATATATCAGCTGCAAAACGCCAACAAATGGTCGCTACGTCAAATGGAAAAGGCGAAAGAGCCCGAGCAGCCTTTTACTCACCATGATCACATGATGGAAGAAATGAAGTGGATGCGCAAAGACTTCAGAGCTGAGCGGAAGATGAAGAAGAGCGTCTGTGCGTGGCTGGCGCAACGATGTGCCGAGTACTACCACGCAAGTGCCGAGGAGAAGCAAAGGTTACGGATCAAGGTGAAGACGCCCGCTAAGGATGCGAATGCTGAGACGCCAGATCTTGAGCACGCCGGTGATTCAGCATCTGAAGACGATGTCAGTCCACCAACGCCTCGCTCACAGTCGCCACTCCCGATCACTCTCGTTGTGCCACCAGAACTCACAAGCGTTGTTGACGATCTGCAACGAACTGGAAAGCTCTCCAAAGCGCTAGATGCACTGCCAAAGTCAGGCTTTCTCGACCCATCGCGGCAGCACAACGTCCAGCCCGAGACGCCAGTTTCGAAGTTTGTTGAAGGCAAGATTTTGCCACGCGTGCGTGGTCCTACCCGCAAGCGAAGTCGATATGATTACGAGGATGAGGCTGAAGTCGTCGCTCACCACCCTCGCAGCAAGCGGATACGCGAGGACTTACCTCCCGAGGATCAGGAGTGTGCGCTCTTCCATCCCGACAACAAGCACATCCGCGATCGACTACATTCGAATAACGCTTTCCGACCCCCGTCAGAGTTTCTCATGCCGACGACCCAGTTCTACGAGTTCAGGAATGGCTCTCAGTGGATATGGGAAGACGATCAAAAGTTGCGCAGACTGGCCAAAGACTACTCGTTCAATTGGTCTCTCATTGCTGATGAGATGGCACTTCCGACGCGCTACAAGAGCTCTGCCGAACGTCGAACGCCATGGGAATGCTTCGAACGATGGGTCGAGCTGGAGTCGTTGCCTGCTGATATGAAGAAGACGGTGTACTTCAAGACTTGGTATCAACGCCTTGAGCAATCCCACCAGGCGTCCGAACGCAGATATCAGGCCCAAGTGCAAGCGATTCAAGCCCAAGTAGCGCAGAACGGCGGACCTTCGCATGTACCTATGCGTCGCAGGTCGATGCCTACGCGTGTCGAGAAGCGACGATCGACGAGGTACTTGTGGATGGTCGAGGGCTTCAGAAAGCTGGCCAAGAAGAAGGAGCAGGCGCAGTGGAAAGCAGCCGAGACTGCTCGGGCTGCAGCTCAACGAAAGTCGCAGACCGAGAACACCCAGACACAGCGCGTCAAGATGACGCCTCAAGAGTTCAGCAAAAAGCGTCACGAACGAGACATGCAGCTTGCCGAAGTGCAAAGACAACATCGTGCCAAGATCATTGAGGCTCAACAACGGCAGATCCAGATGGCTCGGGCAGCTCAGGCTCAAGCACAGCAAGGTGGTCAGCCTGGCCCCAACGCAGTACCTGGACAGCAACGACCTCCGGCTGCCAACATGCCGGCACAGCAAGCACAGATGCAAGCCAATGGACTGCAAATGCCAAATCAAGCTGGGCAAGTCGCTGCTCAGCAGCAAAGTCGGCAACAAGCTCAAATTGCCACTAGGAACGGACTCTTGGCGCCACCAGTCAATGGTGCCAATATGCCTCAGCAAGCACAGATGCAAGCTGCCGCTGCACAAATGCGCAACTCGAACATGCAACCCAGACAACAACAGAGCAATCCGCAAATGATGAATACTCCATACGCAGGCCAGTACCAAATGCCGAATGGAAGTATGCCCAGCCCTGGGAGTGGCTTGACGACTGCACAGCAGCTGCAAAACAACCAAGCTTTGCTGCAAGCCTTCCAGCAGCAACAGCAGCAGCAACAACAACAGCAGCAGCAGCAAAACGGGAACAACAACCAGAATCTTGGCCAACACACGCAGATGAGCGCCTCGCCCAGTATGCCGCCCCCACCTACGCCGCAAAGCACTAACGGTCCCCAACAACTTTCATCCGGTCACGTTCCGACAATCTTCCAGGTCACGCACCAACTCAGATCGTCAAATCCAAATTTGTCGGAGGATCAACTGAAAATCTTGGCTAGTCAGCACTTACAACATCGTTCTGCCGCCGCTGCCCAGCAGGCCAGGCAGAATGCGACGGTTGCTGCTGCAGGTATCAACAGTCAGTATATCAACACATATCGCTAATGTGCCTTTGCTCACAGACACACAGCATACCAAAATAGTCGACCATTGTCCAACGGCATGAATGGCACGTACAGTCAAGTCAACATGAATGGCGATGGAAGCCAGCAGCAGAGTGCCCCAAGCATGTCGCCCCAGGGACAGAACGCAAGTCCGAATCAGACCCAGCAGTACGCGCAAAGGATGAAAATGCAGCAAATGCAAATGATGCAACAAATGCAAATGCAGAGTCCGAACGCCGTCCACGCCCAGCTCAACGGCAGTCCTGGAGTGACCCACGCAAGTCCGAACATGACGCCTGGATCGCCTTCGATGCAGTACTCGAACATGCAGATGGCCGGCATGCAAGGTATAAACGGACCACGGCCATCTTCGAGGTCGAATACACCACAAATGCAGCGTATCAACTCAAATGGTAGTGGCATTGCCATGAGTAATGGCATGCAGAGTCCGGGATCAATGGCGCAAGTTCAAGGAAGTCCACGAAATGTGCAAGCGAATATGGCGAGGTAGAATTCATCAAGCGGAGCTGGAGGCCATTGCTCGCCACCATCACTGAGTTCGATTGATGTGCTACACCTAGGCGAGCAATGCACCATGGTTTGACATGATGTCATGGCAGAACGGCTCGCACCAGATCACAGTACGAGGAGCCGTTTAGCATAGATACCCTTCATGATCAGTATATATACAAACCAAACAATTGACTCCTGAGAAAGCAGTCGTGTTCAGCTGACAATGGGTCTGGTACTGATCAAGACTTTAAGCCTAGCCCGGAGTAACGCGAGTTGAAGCGAGGTAGCAGCGTAGTATTCATCCCCTAAACGATGACAATTGTATAGGGCTACAGACAGAGGCGCTATTACGGCTGGCTAAGAATTTCTCGGTAGATAGGACACTTCGGATATTGATTTATTATAGTCATTATAGAAGGTATATAAGTAAGTTCTTCCCTAATAGATTATTACGCCTACGAAGTCCTATCACATACCTCTACGTACTCGTAGGTTTCTAGAAATAGATAGCGTAGCTATACTAGCTAAATGTAAGGGCGGCTTCTTCCTAAGAGGCGATATACCGATAGATCGGGAATAGCTACGAAGAATTAAGCTTAAAGGCGGTCCTAGCGTAACTATACCTCTTATACGAATATAATACCGACTAGGAAGAATAAGAATCTATATAGATAGATAGATAGATCTTTTATTTGCCTATTTTAGTGCCTATCGGCCTATGTAGGTCTAACGCTATATATTCTATAAAAAGGAAACTAGGCTCGCTAGTAAAAACCTCTCCTCCTTACCCTCGACACTGGCGAAATATGACAGCAGGTGAAAGCTGTTCGGTAGCGAGTCGCTTTTCAATGGCCAGATCCTGTGCCGTCGCTGGACCCAGAGCTTCATCAAAAAGCGCTTTATTCCCCTCCCGAAGTGACTGTTTTCCCTGCCGTGATCTGCGCACGAGCCGTGAAAATTCCTCGCCGCTGTATAGACTTGGCCCGCTTCTACGCACTTCCTCGCGCCCGCTGTGCGTGGAGAATCGAGCTGCGTGGAACAAGTTCCATCCTGAACACACTTTCCACCGCTCAAAGCTGTTCTTTCCGAGTGCTCGCAACATCAGCCGCTGCGATGGTGTTTTGCAGTTTTAGCTGTTGTCGGTGTGAAGTGAAGTGCTCCGCCAAAGTCCCATTTCGGGGAAACTCCACCGCCGACACGGCCCGATCCGACCCGATGCACGGGCCTGCATCAACACCCAGATGAACACATAACTGAGTCTAATACTCATCGCAGTCAACGCCGTCGTCTTATCAGCTATGTATCATTACAACTTTACCGTTGCACATAGTCATTGGAGCTGAAAATTTTCCTGCTGGATTCTACATGGGAGGTGTGATTCGAGCAAGTACTGTCTTGCAACGCTTCAATGCCTCCACCATTCGAAGCAATAGCACAGCATCCCGAACGATCGCGACAAGAAGAATTATACTATATTCGCCGGTCAGTTGCTATGAGATGGCGAGGCAAATAACGATCTCGCTTACCCGAGGATGAAGAGACTAGCCCAGAGTGCTTTGTTCCAATGATGCGAGGAGCCGAGCGAGTCACCCAAGAAACTCGTAATCATGTCCGGTATACGGAACCATTTCGCCTGACCGCGGTAGATAAAGCCGAAGTGCGCAGCATCTACCAAGGCAGCTAGGACTACACATGCTATGGCAATCACAGACATGCAATTTGGAAGGATCAAAAAATGCTAAATATCCTCTAGCGTCTTTGGGACTGCAACGAGAAGTAATACTGTTGCTAGGACCCATGTCGAGAGACCAATATCGGCGGATCGGGTGTGCGCAGCAACACAATAACGCTGCATTCTTTGCCGGTGCCGATTATGCGACTATCAATCTAGTGTGCGCTCGATTCGATTTACTGTACTGCACGCATGATTTTGTTCTGCCCTATTTCTCGACGGAAAAAGCAGTAATCACAATGAAGCGGGGAGATATATGTCACCTAAGTCAGGTGTTGTTGACGGTAAGGCTTAAAAGTTCACCTTCATCAAACAATCTAAGAGCAGATTCGCACAACATTGGTAATTGCTTAATGTAACTCGGCTCTATCAAAGAAGGTAAACCTCATTGACTCGTGTAGACCCTCTGAACCATCACGCGGTCTGACGTTAGGAACCAAACCAGGTGAATTACTTACCTTCCTCACCTCGACCTCACCAACCTCCTGAATCTGTTTCACCTTCCAGGATCATCGTTCTTTGAGATCCACATTTCCAAGAAAATCAACTACAATCTCAAAGGACCGTGTCCCTGTCAAATGCCTTGCGTAAGCGTCTGTTACCATTTGCAACAATCTTGTTCTCACTCTAGCACTTCCATTTCGACTCCATGATGATTGCGAAAAGATCTAGCGTAGAAGTCACAACCATGTCACGCATCATCTCATGGAAGCATGATCTCACGAGTTGTTGAGATGTTTCAAGATCTCGTTCCGACGCTCTTTAAGGAACGACATTGTCTAGTGTAGCCATCGTCCAATGAGGGTGAGATGGATTAAGCTACATAGTGGTTGAGCACAGCCTGCTTTTAAGTACGCACTTTCATCTCGATGCTCTGACATTGACTGATCTTTCTAAATGATCTTGGGCTGCACCCGGAACCAGAAACGGTATCGTCTTATGGAAGCATATTTGTCAACCCCGGGTGTTTAAGATACCACATCCAGACGCGCTTCATAGGACCAGGCTCTGCGACTCCTAGTTGTCATTTCATCGGCTTAGTATGATCACTGAATAACGAGACTGAGTAGGCTCGAGTACCCCCAACCTGTTCTTACTCGACACGTCCATCTCAACTTATTGATCGCCACAAAAAACCCCTGATTAAACAGCTAGACCCACAGTAGCATAGTCGTAAGGAGAGCGGGCACGAAGACTCTGGCACAAGAATTGATCGAGAACATTTGTACTTAAAGACGTTCCTCTACCTCTTTCCTCTATGAATTCGAGGACAGAGTACCGTGATATCGCGTGAGAGAGATCCCATATATTTTAGGCAAGGCTTTTTTGGGGGTTCAGAGTTGATAGCCAAAGAGATACGCATAGAAATGCCTCGATCTATTCTCCATGGTGTTTCTCTCCCCAGTGCTTGTCTCAGCCCTCCTCCGTGTGTCTCTCACCAGTGCTTGTCTCACCCGTGCTTCTGCCCTCTATACTCCACTCCGCTGTAACTCACCTCATCACTCCCAAGTCTACTCACCAGTTCTTCGTAAAATCAACCACCTTCGTCTGCCCCGGAGCAAGCCTGCTCACTATACCCAACTGTCTCGCCGCATCAAACACCTTCTGCCGAATCTCTCTATACTCATCCGACTTGCCATCCTCTGGCGCCTCAATCGCAGCCTGTACAAGGTCCCAGCGATGTCTTTTCGCGCGCCGATCTTTCGCACCGTAGGTATTGTAGATGGCCCTGACCCAGTCCTTGGCTCCAGCTTTCTTCTTGCACAACGCCAGGTCGTCTGGAAAGACGAAGCTGAAGATGCGTTCGCCGTCTCGCATGCCTTGTTGGTCTCCCTTTTCGAAGCCGAAGTGATGCTCTATGATGGTGAGAGCTAGGTAGTGTGGGTAATTCCAGTTGAAGTCACCGCGGGATTCCTTTGGTTTGCGAAGGATGGCGTTCTTTTGCTCTTGAGACAAGACTTTGACATTGAATACGTCTCTGCGAGCTTCAAGACTGAGAGGAGTGTTGATGCCAGACTGAGAAGTGTCCGAGTGCGCCTGCTGCGGGTTGTTGCCAGCAGCGGCGAGCATCTTTCGGGGCTTCGAGCTCGATTTGAAGCTTGCCTTTGCTCGAGACTTAAGTGGAGGAGAAACAGAGTCTGTATCAGAGTCGGAGGCCACAGAGGGAATTGCAGATTCGAAGTCTTCTGAAGCCATGTCAAGCTTCGAGTCGGCGCGTGATATTTTCTGCTTCCTCGTAGGAGCTGCAGGTGTCTTGATGGACTGAGTAACATGGCGACGCTTTCGAGCTTTAAGAGAAACTCCGTCTGAACTCGACTCATCAGCATCGACCGTAATGTCGATGGAAGTCCTCATGCGTTTCTTTGCGGGCCGAGCGGGCAAGTCGTTGTCCTCTTCAGATAACTCATCGTTTCCCAGCTTCATCGGCACGCCTTGTTCCTCGATCGCCGCTTCTGGATACTCTTCGACACCCTCCTCGATGTTCTTGCCGGTCTCCACCACTGAGTGCTCCGCGATCTGTTCGTCATCATCCTTCTCCCAGAACTCATTTTCCCAATCCTTGTCCCAGCCCTCCACAAGGTAGTCTCCCAGATCGATGTCCGAGTCAGAGACTTCCTGCTCACGTTCTTGCACAGCCACATCTCCAAAATCATACCACGACTTGAATGGATGAGACATTTCGAATGCACGTAGAGAATGGTAGTGAGCTAAATTTGGATCCGCGTCGTCTTGGCTGAATCAAACCCAGATGATAATGGCAGCAATTGGCGCTGTATAAGTAATGCGCAGTAGGTTGGCGTGGTTCCGTAGGTCTGGTGTATACTTCTATGAGCCGAGGCGCGATTATGCAAGTCGATAAATGCTGTCGCTTTTGGATTATGAAGGCTCTGATAGGCCTCTAGATAGTATGAGCGTCTGTTGTCGAGGCTGGAATGGTGTTGCAGTGGTGTAAAGAAGTTGCAACTCATCCGTAGGCTGCGTGGTCTCTTATAATGCCTGGAGAAGGTCACATCACATGCAAGCTCACATAGAGCATTCTCATATGCAAGCTCACATAAAGCATTCTCATATGGAAGCTCACATAAAGCATTCTCATGAGGTGCGGAAAGTGAACAGCATGGCCCTACGTCTGAGTGGGCATCGTTGGAGCTCGGTCCGAGTCAATGGCATTGTCTGCATTGTTTTTGTACTGCGAGGCCGTTGCAGGCACGAATTGGGCCTGTGAATTCGATGTTTCAAGTTGCTAAGATGCCGCCTGGTTGTGAAGTCCTGGACAGTGCTGGAGTACCGTAACCTCTCGTTTTGAACGCTGTAAGTGAATGAATAGGTAGACACGTAGAGCGATGATATCGCGAGAGTCTATCTAGAGAGCAGGCGGCCGAGAGGTAGAAGTATCCTCTCGGTTGTTTTGCCGCCTAAGGCATCAAAGACCAGGAGACAAGGACTGAAACCTCCATGTCCAACATCTCGTCCGTTTCTCATGCTTGTTCGCGCGACTTCTTAGCGGAACGACGGCCGTGACATCCATTCGCAGCTCTCGCTGAAGAGTTTGGTCTTGAGCAGACATTCTGCCCGGAAAGAGCATCGTGACGCGAGGAGTCGGGTGAGCGAGAGGGGCCTGAACAACAACTTCGTCATTTCGTACTGGGATATCAAACGCGATCTTCGCGGACTATGCACATGTTCTTGCTCTCAAGCTCAAAGATTTACTCCTTTCCATTAACTCGTCGCGTCCAGTCGTCAGCAACGCGGGTTGCATCAACAACATCCACTTCTTTTCCAAGACCCACAAAGCTTGACCTTTCCCACCAGCTCTTCTCTTTCTTCTTCTGTCTTCGGCTCTCGTCCTCAGTTTCAGTCTCCGTGTCTGCAAGACCTCCATGTCCTTCATCGCCCACAACGAGCACTGTGTGGCCGACCCAGCCCTTCAGCTGAGCCACAGTCTCGCCGTCATGCCCGGACAATGTGTCTGAGATGTACACAAGTTGAGGTGACAGGTGCTTGAGCATCGAAACATATCCAGCCGGTGTCGTGAAGGGCATGATTTGCGTTGGATGATTCACAAGAGACAATGCTTGGTTGTACAGCGCGTCAAATGTTGGGTTCGATGGCTCTACGCGTGGGGACATAGACTGCAGCTCGGAGCCTGGAGTCTGGGCTGGAGTCGATATTGCGGAGTAGCTGGAGCCGAGGGTAGAAGTAGCCTGTTCAGGCTTTGGCAGATTCTTGAGGTTCGGCGCATATATCAGAACGAACAAGTCTGTCACCTCTGGGTTAAGAGCTGACGGGAGATGTGACAGGATTGACTGGAAAGTGTTAGCAACTTTCGAGTATTACCCTTGTTGCAACTTACGCCATGCTCGGTATGGAATTCACCATCGTCAGCAGCTGATGTATCAACATCTGCGCTCAAAACGACAGCCACAGTCCGTTTCGATCTGCTCCTGCCCTTGCTCGTGCTGCGCTTCCCGCTTGTGCTCTCGGTAATATTTATGCGCTGCCTCTCTTCAGCCTCCTCACTCCAGCGTTCGTGGTCACTAAATCCGTCTCTTTCATCTCGTCTCCTGCCATCTTGACTGTGGTCTCTCGAATCAGGATTCTCGATAATACTGCTCAGTGCGGCACCAGCAGCAGCCATACCGCCCATCACTTGCTTGCTCGCGTTGTCGAAGAACTGCTGTGGGCTTGGCGTCCTTCGCATTGCGCCCTGCACTCTACTGAAGAAGCCTTGATCACTCTGCTCTCGCTGCTCTCTTGTTTGTGTCGAGCTAGCGTCAAAGTACGTGCTCGCTGCGCCGCCAGCAGCCCAGCTTCCGCCCGTCGATCCATGTGCACCCACCGGAGGGGGATGGCCTCCTTCTTGGACAGGCACAAAGCCTGATTGTCCTGGCTCAGGCTGTGGTGGTCCGGGATATGGTTGCGAGCCTTGGGTGGGATATGGTGCGCCTACTCCAGTCTGAGGTCTTGGAGGCTTGTCATATGGGTAGTCGTCTTCATCATGATCGCTGCGTTCACTCCAGATCCATGCCGCAAGCCCGCCCACTGCGATTGTGCCTATTGTCACCAGAGGCACCCAGTATCCCAGCACGGAATGGCTGCGGTTATGCCCGCCAGGTGGAGGTGGAGGGGCGTATAGAGGACGTCCACGATTACGAGTCGTTGTCATTGTTTTGCGATAGTCGTAGGACATCTTTGTGGAATGTAAGTGCGCTCGAGGCGCTACATTGGGATGTCGTTGTATGCAGTAGGGTGCGTTGTGGTTATGGGAGTCGCGTGTTGTTGTGAGCTGGGAGGTTGGCACCTGTGGCTGGGAGCCGGGCCGGTGTTGTGGCTGGCAGCCGAGCCGAGCTTCCCTGCAAGCGCCGAACTTCATCGGGACAGGGTCCAGGGTCCGAGCATTTCGAGATTCATGACTCCAACTCCGTCTCCAACTTCGATTCAATCAATACACATCAACGTAACGATATCGCCAATCGCCTCTGGTCAGCTCGTGCCTCGAGGACGGCTGGTGCCAATCAGGTCTGATAGGAGCGCAGCTGCGCATTGGAAGAACCAGAAATTTGCACGACTTCAGGAATCCCCTGGCTTGAAAGAATACATATATTCAAAAGTCAGCACAACATGCCACACGCCACGCTGCCCTCACCGGGCTTGCAAGCGATCATACTTTGCGGCCCAGGCGAATCGCTAAGCACATTCACATCAATCCCCAAGGACTTTCCAAAAGCTCTCATTCCCATCGCGAATCGACCGATGGTATGGTATCCACTCGACTGGTGTTATCGTATGGGAATCAACGGTAAGGCCAAATCAGTCATTGAACGATTTTCCAAATACTTATAGCTTCGTAGACATCACTCTTGTCACTCCTCCAGAATCACAACACGCACTCGAGTCAGCACTTGCCACACATCCAGCCTTGACAAGCCTGCCCTCGCCAAAGCCAGAGCTTATAGCGCCAGCTGATCTAACGCCGACTACTGGAACTGGCCTCCTTCTACGTCTGCCGGAAGTGCAGAAGGCAATCACCTCCGACTTTGTAGTCCTCCCATGCGACCTCATCTCGGAACTGGACGGCACTCGCCTGATACAGCAATGGATGACCTTAAATCCGCTTTCGATTTCTGCTAGAGGCACTAATCGAAAAGGTGGGCTTGCCGTGTTCTATCCGACACATGGACTCGAAGGCATCAGCCACAAGAAGGATGAGACTGATTTCATCGCCACTGTCCCGCTGGACGTGCCTGCAGTCCGAGCACCGTATGGAAGCCTTCGACCAGACATCGAGAAGCTCGCTATCGCCATGCCTACTGACACGTTGAATGACAAGATCGAGGATGGTAAAGGCGTATTCCAGCTTCGATCACAGCTATCTGGCAAGTACGGACGAGTGAAGATGAAGACAAAGCACCGGGATGCACACGTCTATATTTTCCCCAACTGGGTCAAGGATTACGCTGCTCGAAATGAAAAGTTCGACTCAATCAGCGAAGACGTACTTGGCTGGTGGGCCAAGGCTCAATGGCAGAATGGTCTGCGCGAGAAGATCTCACTAGACGACGCTTCCGGCCAAATGGCAGACTCGTCGGAAGACATGGAGAGCTCACAATTAGAAGAGCCCATTACCGACCCCGCTACTCTGTCGACCACGAAAGGCTCATCACTCCCTGGAAAGTCCAAGAGCTTTGCCTCTCGGGTTGGCGGCTCAGCACCTACCCCTGCTATCGATGCGCTTGATGTGCCTTCACTTCTTGCGTACGTTCAACCAACGCCGACCTCAACATCTCCGCAACCTCTCATCCGGCGTGTCGATAATACTCATGCGCTGCTCAACGTCTCTCTCTATCTTGCGAAGCAGCAGGCACATCAACTCGGCCATGAACATAAAGTGCACCCTACAGCAATCTTGGCCCAACAAGCCCGAGTATCTCAGGAAGATTCCCTCGTTGCAGAGAATGTCAAGATTGGCTTCCGCAGCAACATCAAAGAAAGTGTTATCGGCGCGAATTGCGACATCGGTGCTGGTGCTCGTCTCACTCGCTGCCTGCTCATGGATGGAGTCACAGTGGGTGATGGAGTGCAGATGGTAGGATGTATCATTGGCAAACGAGCGCGGATCGAAGGACTGAAACCTCAAGAACCGAGCTCAGCAGTCGCGGAAGGCGAAAAGAAGAAATCAAAGAAGCCGGTCGACGATGATGACGAGAAGACTAAGCTCACTGAATGTGAAGTGGCGCCCAACTTTGTGGTCGAAGCAGGTACAGAAGCCAAGGGCGAAAAGATGATGCCGTTTGACACTGAGGATATGGATGACCTTGAGGAGGATGAGGATGAGGAATGATCGCTGCCTCATTCGAGAACAGGGGTTCGGTCTGCTCAATATGTCCTTGCGCTTTTGCATTGGACTCAATCCTCCTAGAGTGACTGACCATCCCTTGACGGTATGACCACAAATTCACCAATTGGAGAGTGTCCTTGAAGGCCTCCAGCTTGACATCCTCAGTGCGATCATTTCAGATGAATGGCCGTCGAGCGCGAGGGATAGAAACAGGATGCTGCGAGAGACATTGCCTCTGGTGCCAGGTAAGGTCTGCGTGAAGCCATGAGAATGAAGTATGAGAGGAAGCATCACAAGAGAGCAAGTCCATCCAGTGAATGTTATGGAACGATCGATATGGAACGATCGACTGTGGCATCAGGCACAGACAATAGCACGTTATCATACTGACAGGGGCCCACCTTGAACGGCTTGGCGGAGGGGCTAGACACGGGTTATACCAAGACGACCAAGACTTCCACACCACGAGCTTCCCGAATGAGCGCTGGGCATCTCAAGCTATCCAATAGTAGGTCAGAATTCAAGTGATAGCCGATGACCGGCCGTGAATGGTATCACTGACTGCGGCGAAGACGGCGGCGAGGACATTTGGTCGGCCAACGAGTCTGGATGATATATTCCCACGTTCGTCGTGCAAGTGATCTACTTCGTGAAACATCGAACATTCGCTGTCTTGTAAGAGACCCAGGTATAAGGAGAAGCGGACTGGTTGTCTCAATCATCTAATCTCATCGCCGTCAGGACTATTGACTTCACGAGGAAAGCCTCCCAACAGGACTGGACGACATGCGGTCACTCACGAGCCACAGATCAAGAGCACTATTTGCGTTCTTGCAGTGTATCTCCCACTCCCTCGCACAATACACATACGGCGACAACCATCTCACCACAATCAAGGATAGCGATGTCGTGGCTTCTGCATTCCCAGATGTTGAAGGCATAGACCTGATCGCTCCAGCCTTCACGAATCCAGAGACCGTGCCAGCTGGATGGGCGAATGGAACTGAGGGCCCAACAGATCTCTATGAGCTTGGTATGAACGTCTTCGGCACACAAATGCTGCTTGCACGCTCACATCTGACCAGACTACTTCATTCGCTCCATCGCTAGCCGTAATGACTGGATCTCTTATCAGGCTGCGGACTTCTTGTCGGAAGAAGGAAAAACAATTCCCTACTTGTTTCTTTCCAGCTCGCCAGCGTACACAGGCAACAGCACAAAGCTACAGGTCTACATCCAAGCAGCAATCCACGGCAATGAACCGGCAGCCGATCAGGGCGCTCTAGCACTTCTAGGAAAAATGGATGCCAACCAGACTTGGACCGCTTCCTTGCTTGAGACTATGGACATCAAGATTTTGCCGAGATACAACGTCGACGGAGTCGCCTACTTTCAGCGCGTTCTTGCATCGAACCTGGATCCCAACCGAGAGCACATCAAGCTGGATAAGCAACAGTCTCGAGAGATCAAGAAAGTTTTTAGCAACTTCAGCCCACACATAGCCGTCGACCTACACGAGTTCACCGCTCCTTCAATCTACGGCGGCGACTACCAGCATGGTTCCGACTCCATGATTTCCGGCGGCATCAATCCCAACATTCACCCTACCATCCGATCCGAAGTCCTCGACCGCTTCATCCCAGCCATGGGCTCAAAATTGGAAAGCTACGGTCTCCGCTGGGAACCCTACGTAACAGGCGCAACGAACACAACCCCGGGCTCCCGCATCGTCTTCGAAGAAGCCGAAACAGCAGCCCGAACCGGTCGTAACGCCTACGGCCTAACCCAAACCATCAGCTTCCTGCTAGAAATGCGAGGAATCCGACTCGCAAATCAACACTTCCAACGCCGCGTCGCCACAGCTTTGCTAAAACTCGAAGCAATCCTGGAAACGGCTCGCGACAACCATCTTGAGATTTTAAAAAATGTGGAAAATGCTCGACAGGAATTCATCAAGAGTGACAAAGATATTATTGTCACGGATTCTTCCACTCTCGAAAACCGCACTTTCACAATGATCGATCGCAAAAACGGCAGCATCGTCCAAGTCCCGATTGATTTCTACGCCACCACACCTTCTTCCATCGCGAACCTCACGCGCACCCGTCCCGAAGCATACCTAATCCCACGACCCTGGTCGCCCGTCGTCGACCGCCTCCAGATCTTCGGCCTCGAGGTTCAAACCCTGGATTCCTCGTACCGCGGTACTGTCGAAGCTCTCAAGATTACAAGCAGCTCTCTTGAAAGCACGATCTATGAGGGCCACGTCCTGAACACTGTTACGACTGAAGCGATGGAGAAAGAGGTGGTTTTGCCTGCGGGGAGTTTTTTGGTGAGTACGAGGCAGAAGAATGCTGCGTTGAGTTTCGTTGCGCTTGAGCCGGAGAATATTGATAGTTTTGTTACGTTTGGGATTGTGCCGGTGGAGGTTGGGGATGAGTATCCGATCTTTAGGGTTTTGAGGGATTAGATTTTGGAGAGGGAGGGGGTGGAGATGGGAGTAGATGGATAGATAAAGAACGAGAGATCTTTTAGTCTAGCATTACTAATATATTGTCGAAATGACGGATTTTCGAAGTAACGAATGTCGAATTGTTGGGATAACGAAGTGTCTGAATCATGAAGTAACGAAACGTTTAGGCGAAGAGAGAAATTATAGCAAAAAGACGAATAGTCGTACTGCCGAAGTGACCAGCTAGCATAATAACGAGCTATCGAACCGTCGAACTATGGTCGAGCTGTCGAACGAGCTGTCGGAATGTCGAAGCAACGAGCTGTCGAACGAGCTATCTAATAGTCGAACAAGCCGTCGAACAAGCCGTCGAACCACTGTCAAACAAGGGGGCGAACTATCGAAATACAGAACCAACTTCAGACCTACCCAACGATTGTCAGACGAGCCATCGAACTGTCTCGCCGCCGAAATCAGGAGATCGGTAATTTCAACTCGTCGCCTTTCTCCCTTAAGAATTTCCCACCTTCTTCCCTAATAGTTTGGATTTCGAGATAGCGTTGTTCTAGCGGCCGGAGAGGGCACAATGACGCCGCCGAGGACTATGACAATACCTTCAACGCTGCGTGAAGTAGGTCAGAATTTGAGGGTGATATGCATTGAAAATCCAAGCCCAAACTTTTTTACCTGCCTGCCTGCTCCGTACATTTAAGGCGAGCAGAAGTGAGAAGGCGGAGGGCACTGGCGCAGTAGAATAGAAAAGAGCGAGGTAGAGCAGGGCGAGAACAAGTACGAGACATCGATCTAGACTGCCATCAGCATCCTATTTCCATAGTTAATAATCCTGTGTCTCGCACCTTTCTAAGCATCTTCTTCTTCTTCTTGTCCTCAGGGTACGTGTCAAAGAACTCTGTATCTTCGTGTGACAGTCCGATATGACAGAAGTCTGATCGTGCTCTGGACCCATCGTGTCGTTGCTGCAATGATGTTAGTATGACGTTGAGAAAAACAGGTCTTCTCCCTGCTCTGTTCAGGTACAACACTCGTATACCGTTTGCCAAGTGAGACTGATTACCGCGCCTTCGGGCAAGTCATTGATTAGAGCAGTACTGTGCTTTTGCGGAGACAATGCAGATAAATCGTCGAACTATGTGGCAGCAACATGTTTGTGGGTCATGTAGATGGCGGAGAAGTATGTGAGCAAGGATGTTCTGAAGTGTTCGAGGCATTGCGTGAGTGTTCGCCGAGAGACGAAGATGTCTTCACATTTCCGGCCGAGCTATGATTTACCACACAGCTTCTATCGGCTGTTCAATACGGTGGCGGAAAAAAGGAAGCGACCACAGCATTGCGCGGAAATGGATCTCTCTGTGTACACCGATGAATACTAGCTACTGTTCGCGCAGCCTCGTGCGGCGTCCAGCGCACTTTGCTTCCCGACTCGTGTAAATAAGAGGGTCTGGATCCAGGCCACTGGTCGAGTGATGGGTCTCTGCACTTTACCGCCGTTGCTGACAAGGGCAGTGGTCGGGCGAAGACGGCATGTGTCAAGCGTATGGGCGGCTGAGCTTAGTCCTCAAAGCTAGCAGGCTTGAGTGTTCAAAGACCAGCTTCTCAGAACGTCACACTGCCACTCATGCTTCGCATTTTCTCGATGACCTGCTGTAACTGCGCTTGATCCTTCGCTCCAACGACCACGACTCCATTGCTCGTGCCCAGCGAAGCCTCGTGGTACCACGCCACTATTATAAAGCGGCCCTCTTCGAATTCTTTTCGCCAGGTGCCAATGAATTGATCCCGGTCTTGCTGGACAGTGATGGAGAAAGATGAAGCAGCATTCAGCCCACGTCCTGTGAAGTGTTTGCTAAGCAGTGGCAGGCACAGCGATCCGGTCGTTCGTACATTCAGATCCACAATCAGCCTCTCTCCAGATTTAGTCTCGAGGATGTCGGCACCGACGGGGCCAACATAGGCGTGCTCATGGAGCCAGGAGCCGATCTGATTCATGAGTGCCTCGAGATCTTTACGCCATTCGCCTTGCTTAGAGTAGTCGATGGTACTGGCAACCCAAGAACTGCTTCCACGATCGATCATCTGCTTCGAAGCAGCCAGGAACTCGGATGTGCCATCAGCTTTGACGAAGAAGCTCAAGCCGACATCTTGGACAGGATCATGCACGACCTCCTGAATGACCACTGTCCCCACATTGAGGTGCTCATTACTGGCGGTGATATAGCTGAGAAGCTTTCGAAGAAGGCCTCCGGTCATGAGGTCATCAATAAGCTTTTCTCTATCTTCCTCACTTGTGAGCACCCAAGTGCCGGCTCCACCAAATGATTGATTGCCTTTCACTACGAATGGCAGAGGGCGTTTTCTCAAGTCAGTGATTATGGCGCTTACTTGCTGCTCCATCCAAACGTTGTATCCAGATGGCCTTCGAGAGTCAAACGGACTTTCATCTAAGCTATCCTCGATGCCTGGCGTACAAAACTTGCCTCCGTCCTCATACTCCTCCAACTCAACGACAGTGCTTTTCGGTGTCGGGAGTCCACTTTTTGCGAGAGCTTCCTTCGAATTTAGATACCAGATCTTGTCGAGCTCAACCAGCGAGGTCAATCCGCGGCCAGGTGGGTTTTCGGGCGCTTCAGCCACTGCATCAATAACGACTTTTGAAGTGACATGAGAAATTTTGTGCTGCTTGTTGATGTAGTGCACATCAAGCGGTCCTTGGCAGAAAAGAACCTTCGGCCTTTGCGACTCATCGAGCACGGCTAGGGTTCGAGCTTGTTCTTCCTTGTCTTGAACTTTGCCTTTTTCTGTCTGATCCAGATGGAAGAATATGACCGGGGATGAGCCGGTTATGAATGAATCTCGCTGCGGCACTAGCGATAGCAACTTGATCGCAAGTGATCGTCGTGCGCTCTCGTCACTTCCATCGTGTTGTGGATCATTGAATGCCGCTTCCTGGTAGATATACTTGAGATTGCGCGGAAAGTCTGGAGTGAGATCCGAAGCACTGGTGACACCGCAGTAAATGTGAGCGGTGTTAGCATTTGGATGCTCCGGCTTGCCATACAAATCAGCCAAAGTCCGGTCCAGAACGATGGTCGGAAGTCCTGACATCGTCGCCGCTATGAACAGGAGTGCCTGCCAACCTGGATGACAATCCTTTACAAGCCGTGCGACGTTACAGGGAAGGTAAAGTTGACGACTGCCTCATCTTGGTGTACCAAGCGGTATGCAGGTCATACAAAGGTCCGTTTGCAGCAAGCAGAATTTAAGAATGGCGTGAACTGGTCCCCACACTGTGATGACGGCATTTGATATAGAATCTGCGGCGACCGGGGTGTGGTTTGATGTCTTGGTGATGATCTGGAGGAGATCTGTTGTCAGATGCGGAAGTGGCTCAAGCCCCACGTCAACCACTTCAGATAGATGACGAATCGGTTCGCACAAGTCAGCCGGTCTTTCGGTCCACGGCATGAAAGCGCTGCTGAGCTCCAAAGTTAAAAAGTGTTTGGGCAGCTCGGTCGTTGTCGGTTGTTTGGTCCTGCTTGCTACACGGCTGGCAGCGGGCCAGCGGCTTCACGCGTCGCCCAACACCAATTGCCTTATGCTGTTGCGCCGACAGGCCTGCCAACAGCCGGAAAACGTTTCGCGCTGAGTAGAACACCTTTGACGCCTCTGATCTCTTTCTTCAACTCTTCGATGCCATCCTTGGTGCCATCAGCGTCTGTGCCATTCCTCTTCATCACGACGGCATCTTCGGATTGCGTCCAAGTGCCAACACCTGCAGCGCCGTAGATCAAGCCATCGAGATAGTGTCGCAGAGTATTAACACTCTCCTGTCTGTCTTTGTGTGCTTCTCCTGCCTTCTCTGAGCCGTCTGCCAGCTCGCTGATATGCTCTCTTATGATCTTGAGAGTGTCTTCGGCGTGCGTTACCATATCTCTCCTAATTTCTGCTCCAGTCGCAGGGCTCGGGGTTTCCGGCGGAGACGTCTGTGTGCCCATATCTCGATGGTAGAGCTCTGCTGGGTCGCTGGCATCGCTTGCATTTTCATCGTCGAATTCGGTCTTATCCACCCTGAACTCTGGCACCTTGCTCGCGATTTTTGCCAGACGCTGGTTGAATTCATCCATTTTGGTCTGCGTGTGGCTGAAGAGATCATGTCGCGACTCAGAAAGCTGATCTACCATTGGGGTGATAAGCCATTTGCTGGCTCCGTACAGGACTGCAGCGACAGCCCCTCCGGCATATAACGCGTTCAGCACTCGGCCAGGAGTGACTAGCGGAGGAGGCTTCTGAGCTTCGACCAAGAATTCAGGGTAGGTGATAATAGGCGGCGGTCGCTCTTGTTGTCGCTGCGGTGGCGATGCGCTCTGCTGTACGGGATGCTGCTGTTGCTGTCGTGACTTGAAGCTTTGGAAGTCTTCGGCTCGAAGGACATATTGCTGCGTTTCGGCTTGCTCTTCTACCTGAGGTGCGTCGGATTGGGCATCATGCGTAGGGGCTACAGAGTCGTCTCGTTCAGTTGGAGATGTAGAAGCGTCTGCGTCTTCTTTCGCTTGGTCCGGAGTGCTATCATTACTCTCTTCGGATTGCGGTTGGCTGTAGACGGGGTGGTCGGCGGGCGCTGGGGTGGATTGGGCGCCAGCTCGCTGCCATGCCGGTATCTCTACCTTTGGCTTGCTGTTCGACATGGTGCGGGCTGTGGTATGGCTGGAGGTGAAAGTGGTGTTTGAGAGCTTCGGAGGCGGTTCAAGGTCAAGTTGAGCCGAGGCTCGGAAGTGAATGCTTGGCACCGGTGGATGGAAGCGGGCGACCGGAACCCGAACAATGTACTGTACATATATCATACGGCACCTTGCTTGTTCGCCAGCTCCACTCCCCTTCTGTCCGTTTGACGCAGAGACAGAGCGGACCGGCATGGATGCTTCCAAGATGTCTCAATATGGCCATTGTGGTACTGCCGCTGGGTGAGCCATGGCGACGTGATGTGACCAACCGGGTTGACGGATATTGCTATGGCTGTCACAGTCCGTCACAACAGCCTTCGCCTGCTTGTCTGTACAACTCTCAAACGCGCACTTTGACAGATTCCAGTCGTTTGGTTGAAGTGGAGAGGTTGCATGATCAACCTCAAACCCTTGTATCGACGCTATTCTCATTGAACAGCATGAACAGCATAGAATAAAAAGGGGAACCTTTGCGCATCGTTTCACCAGCATCTCGTCTACATGCAAACGCTGTACAATTGGCTCACAAATCACATGCTTGATCATTGTTATGATGATCACTCAGACACGCGCTCGCTACCAAGGCATCCTGGCAACAAAAGCCATGAGATCCGCTCGGGTTTTCAACCGAAAAGGTCGCCGTTCTAATCATGCACGGCGATTGTCAAGGTCGTACAGGTTGATATACGCGCTACACCGCTAGGCCCCATGGCGGATACTCGAGGTAGGTGGCTTCGCAATTCTTTCATCACTCCGTGTCCAAGAAGAAACGATTTGACATTCTCCATCCATTCTACCACCCTCACTACTACAACACCTCCTTGGACTGCCGCAAAGGCTCGATCCCAACTCGGCGACACTCCTTCTTCCGAGCAAAAATTCATTCGTTCACTCGTTCATCACAGCCATGGAGCCCGAAGTCCACACATTCTTTGAGCCAACCACACAAACCTGGTCTTGGATAGTAGCCGATCCCAGATCTCACGATGCAGTAATCCTAAATCCAGTTCTCGACAAAAGCCCTTCAGCCGGAATCGCAACCACAGGCGCAGACAGGATACTAGAAGTCGTCCACCAGAATCTCTACCACATCACACGCATCCTCGAAACGCACTCTCAGCGAGACACACAAACAGCAGCCTGGTATCTACGAAGTCAACTCCGAGACAAAACCGGCCAAGCCCCTCGAATATGCACAGGAAACGCGATCGCAGGCGTGCAGAGGATGTTTGCGCGACAGTACGGCACCACACTAGGGACCTCGGGCTTCAATGCGTTCCAAGACGGCCAGAGCTTCAAAATCGGTAGTCTCCAATGCGACGTCGTGCTTCTCTCCGACCAGAACCCTCGCTGCTTCGCTTTCGTCATCGCACGCAACATCTTCATCGGCGACGTAACGCATCATGGAGCCCGTGATGCGAACACACCCGCAGCTTTCGGCCGAGATCCTGCCGTCATGAAGAAGCTTTCCTCGTTCGCGCAAGGCTACCTCTTCCATCCTCCTGGAGGCGAGGAGAGACCCCAGACTTCAGCCACCATGCGCACCGAGGTCTCGAGCTGGCAGCACATTCCCGTGACGCCTAAGGGCTCAATTAGCTTGGATCGGAAACTCGCATCGCCGGATGTGTATGAAATGGAATGAGAATGAGAGATACATGGGTCGAGGCGTTTTTTTCACGGAGAGGTTCGATCACGAAATATTAAAAGAAAGCAGCATTTCTGCTGCGCATGGAAGTGTATGATATACAGGTCGAAGAAAGAAAGCTTGTGTCCTATTACCCATGAATTCTGTCCGCACCAAAAAAAAAATTAAATTCTCCTTCTCGTCAAATTTTTTTTTTCTGCCGCACTTCAGCTTCTCTACTCGCGAAACCAAAGCACACTCTCCAAGAATCACTTCAAATCGCATCACCAAATCAGAGAAAAACTTCACATGGCTTCACCCCTATAGCAATGGTTCTCAAACACTTTGATCTCTCCTGGGCCCAATCTAGAGAAAGTCTTGAGCTATATCTTTCCCGAAGACGTTGTGAAAGGTGGGGAAGATTCCAGGTTCGTTTGAGTGGACGGGGAACATCAGGCTGAGGGCGGGAGAGAGGAAGGCGCTTGAGCTTTCACAAAGCAGTGATTCGCCTGCAGGTGGAGCCTGGTCGGTTTGCATGCTTACTTGAGCGTTCTGATCGTTCCACGTTGGGTTTTATTCTGGCCGTTCACCTGCTTGGAGAATTACTTCTTTTTTGCTTTACATATGAACATACATCTACCTAAATCTAAGATGTTCTTTATGGTAGTTGGCTGATTGAAGATCCGTTTACGCCATTTGTTTCGCTTGCGCCATCGGTCTCATACTCGTTCGGCTTGTATGCTCGGACTTGTTCGACCCAGCCGAATTCATCCTTGACCTTGCCTTGTTGGATGCCCTTCAGCTGTGTGAGGAGCTTCACGACAACTGGACCCGGCTCGTCGCCACCGCCTTGATACTTGAATACGTCGTTCTTGGATCGCATCGTGATGCTCTTGATCGGTACGAGAGCGGCTGCTGTGCCTGCGGCAGCGATTTCTGTGAATTTGGGGAGCTCGTCGTATTTGATCTGGAGTTATCAGTAAGATGGTTGTGAAGGAATATGATCGAGGCTCACCGGTCTGCATTCAACCTTCCAGCCCCAGCTCTTGGCGATCTGGCAGATAGTGTCACTAGTCACGGACTTGATGACGTTTTTGCTGTCTGGCACAACAATCGTAACCCCCTCATCAGGAGTGCCATGGATGCCAATGAAACCAGATGTTGAGAACTCATCAACCTCTGATCGTGTTTTACTGTCGAGGTGGAGGGTGATGCCAAAGCCTTCTTTCTTGGCCTTGCCACTGTGCCTGAGAACCGGAGCATAGTTTCCTCCAACCTTGGCGCTTCCAGTACCTTCAGGTGCTGCACGATCGAAGTCCTCGAGGATCAATGCCGCTACTGGATGCACACCGTGGTAAACACCCGTAGGCATAACGTAGACAAGGAAAGTGTACTCCTCAGGAGGGTCAAGACCAAGTTGAGCACTTGAGCCAAAGAGAAGCGGCCGAATGTACATGCTAGCTCCAGTCCAGTGTGGTGGTACGAACTCAGCATTCAGAGAAACAGCAAGGTGAACAGACTTCTTGAAGTGCTCGACTGGGACTTCTGGCATGCTAACATAGGAAGCAGAATGTTGCATTCGCTCGGCATTCTGTTGTGGTCGGAAAATGCCGATGGTCTTGTCGTCTGGACCCCGCGACGCTTTGAGACCTTCGTAGCATTGCATACCGTAGTTGAGACCTGGTGCCATGCCATGAAGCCGGAGGAATGGGTCGGCCACGAACTTTGGAGGAGTCCATTGGCCAGTTTTGACGGAATAGGTTGATTCAATGTGGCCGTTGACTTTAGGAAGGCGTAAGCCTAGAATTTCTTGCGCCTCACGTAAGTAGAAAACTCACCTTCACGGACCTTGAAGCCAATATCAGACCAGTCTGTTGTAAGAGATCATTCGTTAGTATAGCCAATGTATATTCATCTTGCTGTTCATACCAATGGTGTTGACGGGAGGTGGCGGGAAAGTGGATGCCATGTTGCCGTCCTTAGATCAGCGTGTAGCTTTCAGTACTCAAACGCCCTCAATATAAGAATACAATGTGTATGGATCAGGAATCAGCGTATGTGTCGGTGGAATTTCTGAAGTGAAGCCGATCTCGGTAGTTCTACTGCAGGAACGAAGGAGTCTTGGCCTTCTCGGGCCGATGCTTCCGAAGTCAGGGAGCTCCCGTCTCATTGAGAGTTTGATGACGCTGTCAACAAGCTTTCATTCACGCGTTCATGAAACTCGTATCAATTGTCCTCATGCTGACAACAACTTCGAGTCTGCTGCGGATACAAAATCCACCATGAGATACCAGACACGACAAACGATAGCCACATAATCAGTACACCTTTAGCCCAACATGGCGCCAGTACGAGCAGGCCGCCGATACTATATCATCCTCGCCGTCTTCTGCATATTCGCCTTCTTTGGTATACAAAAGGGCTTCCATGCTATGCGAGAGAGCTCAGATGCCCTTGCGACACGTCGAGCCGACAGAGCTGCTAGCCAGGCAGCTTTATCGCTACAAGAGACAGACAAAGATGTCCTCCATCTCGGGCAGACAGCGCTGACAGGCCATGCCATCGCGCCAAAGTTGGGAAATGAAACGGCGAAAGCAGAGTTGGGAAGGGCAGCATGGAAACTTCTCCATACAATGATGGCCCGCTTCCCGGATAAGCCTACAGAAGATGAGAGCACGGCGCTGAGAAGCTACGTCCATCTGTTCCAGCGACTTTACCCCTGCGGAGAGTGCGCGGAACATTTTGGAGAATTGCTCAAGAAGTTCCCTCCTCAGGTCTCCTCGCGATCGGCAGCGGCGGCTTGGGCATGCCATGTCCATAACAAGGTCAATGAAAGACTGAAGAAAGAGCTATTCGATTGTGCAAATATCGGTGACTTCTACGACTGTGGTTGCGCGGACGATGACGAGCAGAAAGGGAAAGCTACGAAGGAAGACGACGTGAGCACACGAGAGATCAAGTCAAGGGAGAAGCCTGAGATGAGTGATGAGCAAAAGGAGAAATTGTCGTTCAATGGGAGGGATCTCAATCTGGACCTGCTACTGGATCACTAGCCGAGATCGAAAGGCACGATTGAGGTTTTGCGTGACACGCCTTCACTCCAGGATGCTCCAAGTGACCCAAGCCAAGCGCATGCACGGTCTACTAGACGCGCCGAGAACAGGAGAAGCCTGAGATAAAGCAGTCGGACTTGGCACGGACTTGTTATTCTGCCAAGACTGCATCAACTCTATTGCGTAGTCGGTTACCAGCATGAAACAACATCTATCGACAACTAAATCAATTGCTATCACAAGGGCATCGACCAACGACCTGCTGCTCATCACCAGCGCCAGCGGAAAGCAAGGCCCAGCGATACCCACACACTTGGCTCCAAAGTGGAAGGGCAAGCTCCGTCTACAATGCCAGTCGAACTACTCAGCCGCCGAGCGCTTGAAGGAGAAGTATCCATCTGCAGAGATCATCGCAGCGAACTTCAAGACACCATCATTGGCAGAAGCTGCTTGAACGCGTCAAATACGCATTCCTTCTAACACCAGGCATGCACCCAGATGAACTCACCGTGGGCATGATATTCATCGAAGCTGCGATACAATTCCATCGCGCTGGCCTCCTGAAGTACCTAGTGTTCGCAGGCGTGGTCCATGCACAGCTCACTTCTCTGATCAACCATAAGAACAAGCTAGAGATGGAAGATGTCATGATCGAATCTGGAATGCCGTATACCATTATGCCACCCACGCTTTTCATGGGCAACATTTCAATGGGCTACCTCCAGCAGCAAGCGAAGGAGATCGTCGTATTTGACGCAATCTTCAAACCAGATGCCAAAATCTCTTTCCGAGTTTATCCGATGTCGGCGAGGCAGTTTCCAACGAGTTCCTTGACCCGAGAGATATGGCTATGGAGTCCACGAAATCGTCTCTACGTCCAAGCCGCTTTCCTACATTGAATTCATGGCCATTGCATCAGAAGCTCTCGGGGATAAAGTCCAAGTCAGGCCAATGACAGTTCTTGAAAAGATGCCTTGGTCGCGTTCGAAGCGATCTAGAGACTCCTGAACGCAACAAGAAAGATACCTATGATTCTGAGCTCTACCCTGTGTATACCCGCCTGCCACACCATCCCAGATTATAGCAAGCCGCGCGGCATATCGAGCGACATTACAAAACTTATGCAGCCCCTCCAGGCGAGACTGTAGATCAACCTCTATACGCGCTTTGCCGCCTGTACGAACGGTTCTTGCTAGACTACGTCACCGCTTACCGCGATGAACTGGAGCACTTCTTGCGCAAAAAGGATTGGCGCATCTGCGACTTGCCGGATCCAAAGGATGATGATCCTGCGAGACGCGCCTTTCTAGCTGGCATTAATGATCTCTCCTTGTGCGATCCTTCAATCGCAAGATAGACTGTGGAGCTCCGCACAGTGCTCCAGCGATTATGACAGAGCAGTATGCGGATCGTCTAGTGGCAATTCCGAAAGAGAAGCGACGGTGGGAAGAGACACCTTCTAGGGCAGGTACTGTGCCGAAAATACAGGATGTGCTATCGATACCGACTCATGACAACAAATTGCTCAAATTTCTCGAAGATCCAAGGGCAGATCCATATTTCAAGAGTAAGAACATTATACTCTGGACGCCGCACATACAATTCACATGAAGACATACAGTATTAGCCCACGCAAAAGCATATCTACTATTAAAATGGAGCCAACACACCACCTTTCAGAAATTCAGGCCAACATGACTATTGTCGTTTGCCATAGTCTCCGTATCCTCTACGATATTCTCAGTTGATACATTTAAGCACTTCTCCCGACAACATTTCCCGGCGATCCGTCGACATCAATATCCTCCCTTTGCAGAAGCATACTACCCACATTTTCTTCCTCGTATATGATTGATTGCCAACTATAGCAGTGGTGGGGTATCATTTCTTCCGTGCTTGACATCAACGTCTTCTCTTCGCAGGAGCTCCCATAGCCTCTCAGAATTGCTAGCTGCAAAGGTATGTAACCAGTCAAGCTCTCGCAATCAACATCAATACCTGGATCCTAAAGCAGCTGATACAAAGTACGTAGCGTCCTAGTTGAATCTTACTGCTGATCCTCGACGAGGTCGTGCGTGTCCATTCCAGGACGATCGCGGCTCTTAGGTCTCTAACCCAGCAACAATGCTATGAACTTGAGCCAGGAAAAATTTTGATTGTACCACTATCTCACAGGCAAGTGCAGTATTCTACCCAAAAGTCTAGACCAACTCCGTATCTCGCCGAGAAAATACAATGCAGGGCAGGCCTGACATACCGTGTTTCTTGATATCCCCGCCAAAAGCATTTACATACCTCGCGATCATGCACGCCTGCTTTCCTGGAATTGTTTCCCCGAGCCTCGTGCCCGGCGATAGATCATAGACATTAAGCTAACTTGATGAGATCGTTCTCCCATTTCTGCCCTGATTAATGCACAAGACATCGATCCAAGATGAATTCGAATTCGTGGACGTATCTATGTCTTATGGTTCAGAAAGCTCCAGAGATTCCGCGTTATAATGATTGCAACTGTGCTTACCACATCGGAGAAGTTGACGACATGACATCCAAATCAACACGACTCCCTTGCCTTTAAAGTCGCGTTCGCCGTAAAATGCTGCTGGTCTCACAAACGGAGGGGGAAATGGAATGAAAAAGGCAAAGAGTGTGACATTCGTTCAGAGCACGATCGCGGGTACAATGCATAGCGATCTCATACCAAAATGGAGAATGCGTGATCCCGTTCTCTGCACCACCCAAGTGCTTATGCGTAAAACCCTGGGCCTCAGGTCCATCAGTCCGAGTCATCCAAATTGACCACGTTTACCCTCCGGTGTGGCAAGCGTCGACGTCGACGGGTTGCAGCGACATCCTCCTCTGAGACTGCACGAAGGGTCCTGCTACTACCACTTCCTGATGAGGACCCTCTCAATGCAACGCCTCCCGTGCTGCTTTGGCTGCCGCGGTTGGAGTTGTCTCGATCCGCATTTGGAGCGGACGCGCGATTGATCCGATCCAGAGTTGAGGAGAGTTGAAATGGGTGTCGAGGTTGGAACATGCTGCTGGAGTAGGTACTCCGCTCACCGCGTGATCTTGAGGCACTGGCCTGTCCACTTCTTGCACGACCAAAACCCGCCAATGACGGCATGTTTGAGGAATGCGAGGAAAGGTTTCGTGGCGGGCTGGCATGGCGATTGCGGTGACGTGTGAGGGTATTGAGCCTGTTCGAATCGTGTGCACTAGTCGCTACCGTACCTGTATGAGTGTTAGCATGAGCTCTTGTGCATTCGCACGCCGGGATGCGTGGACAAACCCATCAGCCATACTGTGCATATCATCAGACTCATCCTCTTCGCCGTCTTCGTTATCATCCTCTGCATCCTCTGACACGCCATCAATTGCTTCAGGTGCGTCGTCATCCTGGGCGGCGTAGTTGCCATAGCTATACTCGTAAGCACCTGTGTCTGTCTCGCCATCATCGCTCTCGAAAGGCGGCGGCGAGTAGCCGTGAATGGCGAGGTGATTCGCAAGGTTTATCTCAGCCTCATGGTCAGATGGAGGCTCCAGGTCTCCATCAAAACCATCGTCATCAATGTCGTCTTCCCCGTCGATCTCGCTGTCAACATCAAGGTGTCGATTTCGCTGCTGGCGATGATTGGCATGTCTTGATTGCACCACCGACTCTTCGTCATCAGAATCTGGTTCTGAGGACTCTCGAGTGGCTCCTGCTGAGGAAGCCCCTTCAGACTGTACCCGCGCTCTTCGAGGTGGGGCAATGCCTTCACCTTCGTCATCGTCCTCATCCTCATCATCAGAGAGAACGATTGCCGGTCCACGGCGTCGGCGAGGAACTGCGGGAGTCGAAACGGCCGCCTCCGACTCGTCTTCCACACCGTCATGCACGAGTTCGCCATCATCGATGAATGAATCGAGCGAGGCATCGGTATCGGTCTCAAAATCGCCTGGGTCTCGATCGCTGTCATAAGGGAGAGGAAAAATGTGATTTTCGAAGGCTGCGGCCCAGTGGTAGGGGTGAATATCGCCGGCGTCCGAGTCATCGTCATCGTCGTCGTCAGTCCAGCCGTCCTCGCGAGGACCTTCGTAGCCAAATGCCAACTCATCCTCTCTCATGTCCCGATCCAGCTCATGATCGATGCTATCTTCGTCCTCGGGATCCAGCTCGCGATCCATGCTGTCCGTTTCATCACTCATGTCTTCGTCATCTTCGTCAGTGACAACTCGCATGCCGCAAGGCCCACACCAGTTGCGCTCGATTTCGAAGGCGCAATTCGGACACCTGTAGACATTGTCGCTGAGGTCGCGGATGGCTAGAACTGGATTGAGACGACCGCCGCGCTTAAATCTGCCTTGGAAAAGTCCTCCCGTTTCTTCATCTGTATCTGCCTTGTCCTTGGCAACGATGTCGGCCTCTTCTCTAGCCATGGCATGGTGTTCTTCGGACGTCTCGCCTTCTGGCAGCAGCTCCACTCGGTTCGAGAAGATCAACACCATTTCCTTGATAAGGTAAGAAGGCGCAGGCTGCTCTCTAATAATCGTCCTACAGTCGGGACATGTCTTCTTCTTTTGCTGGGCTTGGTCCTTGCCCATCCAGTTCATGATACAGCTGTAGCAGTATGTATGGCCGCACGTCAGTGCGTATGGCTCGTACAGGAACTTCAGGCATATCTTGCACGTGATGAGCTGCCTCATGGCCTCGAGCTCCGTTTGTAGGGTGCGGAGTGACTTTTCATGCTCGCAGTTTCCGTTGGCATGTGATGCATTCATGTCAGCTTTGAGCGTCTGGAGTGGCAGACTTGGTCCGGATTCTGGGTTGACTGGAGCATCAGAGGAAAGGACGATAGCATCGGCGGGTGTGTTGCTTGCGGACTGGTGATGGCGGTCCATCTTGCGGCGTTTGCGAGACCCGCCTTCGTTGGCGCAGTGGCGGTCTTCGCCGGGCGTGGGCATGGCAGATGTTCTGTGGCTGTAGCTGTCGCCGTCGCCGTCGCCGGTGGACAGTCTATGCGGAAGTGTCGATCATGGAGGTGAGAATGAGTTCGGCTGTTTTCGTGAAGGGGTGAGTCGCGTGAGCGGATGATATGTGGCGACCCTGCCCTGCCTTGCTGTGGAGCTGGGTGTCGTTTGCTACGAGATGCTTCCGTGTTGTCTACATGTAGCTTAAGAAAGCGCTACGTTTACGTTTGAGCGCAGTCGCGGTCGCGGTTGCATGCGCGTCAGGGTCTCAGGGTCAAATTTCTTGGCGCTTGGTCTGTGCCCTTAAGGATATTTATCCTTCCAAGCTCAATTTCACTTCACATGCAAATCTTGAGAACTTTATATCCGCCACTGCGATCCTGATGCATCTTGCTCTAAGCATCTGAAATATAAGCTCATGCCCTCGAGCAGACTGCAACATCCGCGAATTCTCCTGGCTGAAGCACACAGAGACCACGCCAACGGAAGATCGTATACAAGCTCGAATGGAACCAGCATATCATACCTGATGGCTCATTCTGCTTCAGTCTTGGAATCACCTCTTCACAATGATGCCGCGCACCTCTTGGCGCCCAAGCTACGCGCCGAGTCATGTCCATACATTCTGATCACTTCTTGCGTCAGCCTGCCGGAACCGTAGCCTCACTTCTCTGTAGTACTGTCTGGTTGATGGGAGAACGGCTGGCAGAGTGCATGTCCACACGTTGATGAGAAGTGATGAAGTCGAGAAAGCCGCCATTGCATCATGAACGTTGCCCGACATGGGATTCCATATATATGCTTACTATACAACAGCCGCATCCTGAGCTGACCACATTTATAATTCGGACGTGTTTCATCCTCTAGACAGACCACATTATCTCTTCCTAGATACATTATTCCACTCTGCTGCCCGCGTGATAACAACAACCTCCCAACAACGAAAATTGAAACCAAATTTCCACAAGCTCAAACATGGACGCGTAAGCCCATCTCTATTCACCGCACCACACATCATCGAGTACATCATGCTACAGTAGGCAATCTCCCACAGCCTCAAGAAAATTGTTGCCCTCAAACTCGGCAACAATGGTCCAGTGCACACCCTCTAAACACCTCGCCCCATCCAAATCCTCTTCAACAGCCACTACATCGTGCAAAACCCCAAAATCCGTCTTCGTCTATGAACACCCATTCTACATGTCCTGTCCCCTCAACTCAACTCTACATCCCAGCCTCAGAAATAGAAATAAATAAATTCCCATTTCGAACCCATAGCGAAGACCTACCTTAAACACCACACCAGACCAAGACGACGATGAAAAAGTAACCATATCCAAAAAACCCCCCCTCGTCGAAAAAATTCCTGGCTTTTAGTTCTATTCTACCCAAGACCTCTCGTCTTCGCACCAATGTCTCGAAGAATCCACCCCGATTTTCCTACACGCATTAAATCCACCCGACACACATTCCTCTATGCAACCCGGCCTTTCGTGGCGCTACATGTACTACCTCGCTCGCGTTCCTCTGTCCAAGAAAAACGCCCGGATGAGAAAGAATACTACTCGGTAGAGGATGTGGCTTCGTGCGGGAAGTCGAGATTGGAGTGATTGAAAGATTGAATTCTTGAAGCAATTCGGGCCGGCGGTGTTGTGGGAAGAGATTTGGATTTTGTGGTCGAGGGTAGGGAGTTTTTGACTGTGAAGCTCATCGGGTGCTGGGGAAAAGAGAGTAGGTAGTAGTACGTCTACTTCGCTTTTATGTAAGGTAGGTACTTAGGCATGACTGAGCAGAGATAAATTCAAGGATCAGCATGATAGATGCCGGGATTCTTCTCTGTGATGAGTCTACTCCCACTGTATTCTATATCGACAAGCAGTCCTGGTCTTGTATGCGTGCATGCCGATCGTGCACAGGAGATGATCATACATTACAGCCATCACGGAGCTGAGCATAAAAATCCGATGCAGGATTGGCAGTCAGTACGGTAGAGAAATCTTATTGATTCCTTCCCAACCCTCTCTAGCAGACGCCACGAGATTCTCCGCGAACGCCTTCAGGGCTTCATTTCCGAATGCATCGATTTCCTTCCCTGAGACATTGTCCTTGCGGATCTTCTCCATCACCTCTTGGTCCTTCAATCCCGTCGCTTGCTCGGTCGCATGTGTCTGCAGGAGTTTAATGGTCTTCATTGCCGTTTGCTGCAGGCTGGCTACTTCTTGGGGAATGTGTTCGGCGACTTCTTTGATGTATTTGCAGGTTCGGTGGACGATGAGCATGGTGTCGATGAAGATGTAGTGGTCGGAGATGTGCTCGGTGAGGAGATCTTTTGATGTGATGAGAGAAGAGATCGGGAGCTTCTTCACTGCGGCGGCTATTGCATCGATGGATTCTTTGCTTGGCGAGGCGCCTGATTTGATCATCTGGAGCACAGGTAGAAGGTTGGAAATGATGTGGGAGGAGAGGACTTCAGCGCCCGCCAGCTCACTGTCGTCTGAGGCTGTGGCCTTTTCGAGAGCGGTCGACAGGTTTTCCACGTCGATGATGAGGGCGATTTGCTTTCCAGCCAGTGACCATGCGACATCAGCTGCGAGGCTGTAGAGCATCCACTCCTGGCCCGGCATTCTACCGTTAGTGCCGTATAGAGCTTTCTCGACATCGAATCCATGATTGAAGGCAGCATTGAAGTCGCGATTGTCCTTTACTTGCGTCCAGTTCGCAAGCACTCTTGGTCCGACCTCACTAGTGCTTTTCCCGTAACCCTTGCCTGAAAGACGTGCAGTCCTCCTGTGCTCCAGGAGCAGCATTCGTCTAGACCAGCTATGCCGGAGCTCACTTCGGAGCTGATTGAGCTCGAAGATCATGCCAGACTGTGCATGATTGAGGATGCCGCACTCGCAATCTGATAGCTTGTCTTCGTGACGAGGGTATATTTGCAGCGCCTTGTTGGTGCGCTCGTGCGGCTCGTACCAGTCTTTGCTAGGCAGTTGTGTGCGGAAAGGGTGTATGCTAGCCAGTCGCGTGAATAATGTATGGCCAACAGTGTCAAACTGGATCTCCTTGATATTCAGCGAGTCAAACAGTCGCATTGCGTTGGCGCCGAGCCCCAGTCTCATGTAGATGTAGACCAGAATTAGTCTCGCTTCGTGAACATGCTCGTTGAACTCCAGCAGACTTTCATTGAGATATGCCGCCTGCAAGAGGTAGGCCTCATCGCCTGAGTCGGCAAAGAGCTTCACAAGACCGGAAACAGCCAGGAAGCACGGATCTGCGGCAACGCGATTCCGTGCTCCAAGGTCGAGTGATGTGGTTGCTGTATGGAACAGCTTGATAGAGTTGGCTGTGAACTCCTTCAGCGCTTCAGTTGATGCGTTCGCATTAATGAGCTCCCCGAATTTGTGCTTCAGGTGGTCGACTTCAGACTGGAGCCACTCTCTCGATGAGACTTTCGATGGATCCACTTTCTCTCCTTGCCCATTCGCTTCTCCATTTTTCGAGCTCCGCTTGTGCAGCTGAAGTGCTTCGTAGACTTGTTTACTCTCCCGGAACGCTGGCCGCTCTCTGATGCTTTCTAGATCCTTCTCGCTACCTTGGATTGCGAAGATCTGGCCAGCAACTCTGCAGTCTAACGCATTCTCATTATCGAAATTCTCGTTCACGGCCTTTCGCGCCAGACCAATGGCCAACTTCGACTGCAAATCATCCTTCTTTGTAGATAAAAGTTGGGTGTAAGCGGCATGAGCCATGTAAATCGCTCGATTCCCGGGTGCTACAGCCTTCAGCTGTATGAGAGATTGCTGAACATCCTGCAATCGATTGTCTAGAACGGCTCTAGAGAAGCGTACGGAAAGCAGATCTAGCCTGTACTCCAGATTCGTGTTCGCCTTGAACGCACTGTCCCAAAGCTTGGCAATCACGGGTCCCGCTGTCTGAGGTGGCGGGAAGGTATTCTTGAATGAGTCGACGACAGCGGCTTCTATCCGCTCGAGCTCGCGATAGTCCTGTATCGGTGGCGATATCGTCGACAGCTGTTCGAGCACTTTTGGGCCATCTTCTGATGCTGGATTCGAGGCGCATAAGAGGCGAAGCTTCGTGGTCAAAAGGTCGACGTCTTTATTGCTTTTTGCCAGCAGTTCATCGCATCGCTGTATGCCTTCCCCGAAAGCATTTCGCTTGGCATATTCTTCGAAGGAAGGGTATCGAGCCATGTTGAGGAGTGACTGCCTTCATGGAGTCATCAAATCGTGATGGATTCTGTCTCCGTTGTGATCACGTCATTTCCATCGAGCCATCGTGTTCTCTCTTGTATACGCCTCTCGATTCGACAACCGATGTTGTTCGCTCGTTCGAAAAAGTCGGCTCGAGCTCCACCAGTGACCATAGGGCTGGACCCCATCTCCACATCCCTGTCCAAGCTTCCTTTGCGTTGCCGAGCTCCGAGTCCTGTGCTTTGGATACGTCTCAAGTTCACTACCTACTCACATCAACATATCCTCCCCCTTGCCAATTGACAAGCCATCCCAACCAAGTCAATCCAAGGAACGAAAAAACGGACGCAACACCCACATCATCAACTCCCATTATCGACCCTTTCCCCACGCCTCGCAACAACAATGGCACAAACCCCCCAACAACGCCGCGCAAACGCTCAATTCGCGCGCGAACAAGAAAAGAAAATGGGAAAACCTCTGTCCGCATTGCCGAAGAAAGAGAAACCTCAGAAGGCGCCGATCAATAAATGGTGGTTGTGTAAGTCTGATGTCATGGCGAGGAGCAGAAAAACGGGCGAAAGGGGGGAAGTGTTTTGCTAACAAGAACGCTCGTGGGATAGATATGATGCTTTTTGTGGTGTGTGGTGGATTGGTTTTTGAATTGATTCGGGTGATAGTTACTGGGGAGTTGAGTTTCTTTTAAGATACTGGAGAGGAAGGAGGTGGGAAGAAAGGTGAAATTTTTGGAGTGAGAGGAGATGTCAGTTGCTTCAGGCCAGACGAGCTGTCGACGACGATGTGACTGTCGTGGAAACAAGCCCGTGACTGTGTCGCAACGGGCAGAACGCTGTGGGCCAATGGCTGAGCACAACCAGAGGTGCGATCAAGAGACAAGGACGAGATCGGTGCATATGTACGGCATAGCAAAAGGCGTTATGGGATACCCATGAAATTTGGTATGGGCATAGTCTTATTATACAGCAGCTTCTGTGTATTCCAAGAGGACAGCTGGTCTAGGAAAAATCTATCATCAACTTTTTGAAAGCCACAACTATGACTTGTTCTTCGTCCTCCTCTTTCTTGCTTCCCCGTTTGCGTTTGGAGCTGTAGCTGACTGCAGAGCTGCTTCCGTTGCATCGACCTCTTCTTCTTCACCGACAAGCTCGGCTGCTACGTGGTCGGAGGTCTGCTTGTTGAGGACTTTGCCGAGCGATACGTTGTAAAGGTATTTTGGTATTCGGACGATGCCGGTATCGAAGAATGTTGGCATTGGTACTTCGTCGGGCTGGGAATGTAAGTTAGCATAGTTGCGTCTTCATCTAGATGGATCGGACTCACATCAAGCAAGAATTCTTGCACATCGCCCTCTTCTGTCTCATCCTCCAGCCAGACATTGCCTACACTGTCCACGATCAGGACCTTGCCGTTCTCAGCGACTGTCCTCTTCTTCGCTCCTACTGGACCAGACGTGATCTCGGACTCAACAGGAGTAGAGACACCACTTTCCCTCGCCTTCTTGGCAGCCGCCGCACGGGAAGCCTTCACCGGGTTCTTGCCATCCTTCTTCTTTTGTCTCTCCATCTCGCGCTTCTGCTTCCTGTTCCAAGTCATGCTCTCGTCGCTATCCTCAACAGTCCTGCTTTGTGATTGTGCAATAGGCCCACCAAGACCTGGAATGGCTCCAATGCCCGACTCATCACCCCAAGCCATGCGCCGCGCATGCTTGATGTATCTGTTGACGAACTCCCGCTGTTGCTTCCATGTCAAGTACAAGAAGGCGTAATGTACTCCTCCAGCTCCGAACAAGAACAGTCCAACAAGCACAGTTCCGAAGCCTGGTCGGAATCGTTCATAGTAATAGCCGGTGCCGCGCCACATTGGGAAGCCATTCTTCAAGAAATGGTCATATCGTTCGCGTTCGGGTCCTCTGAGCACATTCGCAACCAGAGACAGACGCTCGAAGCGAGACTGAGCTTCTTTTCGCACCCTCTCGACTTGCGCCTTGGAAGGCTGCTTGTTCTTCTGGACATGCACAGTTGGCTTTGCGCCAGTGTTCTTCACAACTGGAGGAGGCTTGTTGTAATTTGCAATGTAATTGCTCGTGGCCTTGTCGGGATGTAGGGTTCGGGAGAGCTTGCGGTATGCGCGGTTAATGTCGTCTTGCTTCGCATTGGGTGAAATGCCCAGCCACGAGTAGAAGGTGGCATTTGCTCCCTCGGATTTCGTGACCTCATCGTTCAGACGAAATATTTCGTGGTCCTCTTTAGACCAAGCGGCGGCAAAGGCGGCGAGGGCAACAACGAGCAGCAGCGCTGTCCGATGTATGCCCAACATGGCGGTGGGCGGAGTTCGTTAATGCAGCTGCAGGATAGGTGGATGGTGTGCTGTGCTGTGAACAGGGCAGCAAATAATAAATTCCGTCCTAGGTAGAATAGCGGCAGTGCTCCCACTCAGGGTGTCAGACGTGGAGAGAGCTAATTCGATTTGACCAGCCCAGCTTCCAACGCGCAGTGTTCTTTCGGGGTGTTGAGCAGTTGCCGCCGGGGACGATAAAGTCAAGCTGTTCTCACCGACTACCGCTACTCCTGCACTCCCGACTCCTGTTCACCTCTCCTTCACAAGTTCACATGCCCTCCGTCTCGCCGCGGGAATTCATATGCCAAATCTCGAAAGGGGTCACTCCGGATTTAGATGACAATTAGTTCTAGCTAGCGCGGCGCGGACGGCAACCATGCCATGAACAACGAGACTTTCGCCCAAAACGCCCAGGCCAAGCCACGCAAGACCCAACACCCATCTGCCACACCATCACACACACACACGCTCACCTCACCCATCTGTCAAGTCCTCCTCCTTTCTGAGTCGCTCGCTCGTCCATCAACCTTACCACGCTACTATAATAATGTAAGTAAGCAGCCTGCACCCGTCCGCTGTCTCCTGCCGTCCCCTCTCGCTTCTGCATGCCCTCCGTGCAGACTTGAGGCCGGCGACGAGGGTTCAGCACGCGGTTCGCCAAACACACTCACGCGCCGCCCCTTGGAGACTGATATTTCCGCGCGCAGACTTATATCTGCCTCTTTATTCCATCTACCTTGTCCCACCTTCGTCCTACCGTCGACAAACATGGCGCGCATCAACATCCCCCTCGACGTGATCACCAACCGTCTCAAGTATGTATCCTGAAATCCCGACTATCTGGGCATTGGCGCATGCTAATGTACTCGTGTAGCCTGTCCGGTCGTTTCGACTCCGTACGAACCACATCTCTCACCTCGCGTTTCGCCAACCTGCGACCCATCTCTGAGTTCTTCAACCTCAAGAACCTCTCCAAGCCAGCCGATTTCTCGCAAGTGCAAAATCGCATCAACTACAACCTATCATACTTTTCAAGCAACTATGCGGCGCTTTTCGTGATGCTGAGCATTTACAGCCTGCTCACCAATCTGCTGCTGTTCTTCGTGCTTGTTCTCATCATTGGAGGCATGTGGGGCATTGGCAAGCTTGAGGGCAGGGATCTCGATGTGGGATTTGCAAGGGCGACGGCGAGCCAGATGTACACGGCTCTGTTCGTCATTGCTATCGTAAGTCTACTGTCCTGATTGTTCGTGCGCCTCCGCCTAACCTCGTTTTGCAGCCCCTCTTCTTCTGGGCCTCGCCCATCTCCACCGTTCTTTGGCTCATTGGCGCATCCGGCGTCACTATCCTGGGCCACGCGGCGTTCATGGAAAAAGATGTAGCAGCTAGTTTCTCCGAGGAGGCGGTTTAGGCGGTCGACCGCGCACTCTTCGCCCTATCAAATGGGAAGACCGCCCGGAGCTCTCAGCGGGGATAGGCGAAGATATACACATTCGCAGGACTGGGAGCTTCGTGATCCACGCTTGATGGAAGTGGACAGCGACGAAGACGATACAAACGGCGTTGTTTTGGATCCGAATGCTTTTTCTGCGCGTGATCGCCGGCAAGCGGCTTATGCCGGCGATAAATTGTACTTTGATGGGTATGATCTGGGTCAGGATAGATGGCATAGAGGAGGCATGTACGATGATGGAGCATACGATGATTACATTTCTGAGGAGGAGGAGGATGATGATGAGGAATATCTACAGAACCGAAAAGCATATCAAAGTGGGGGATGGGACAGGGACGAGTCGCTGCGGCAAACGGCTCTGGATCGCATCGCTCGCGCGAGAGCCCAAGGCAAGACGAATGTCAATTTGACGCCAGAAGAGATGGCGGCTCTTGAGCGCAGGAGAAACCAGCAGCCGGAGCCATCATCTGCTCTGGTCTCACCGCCTGCTACTCCCGCGAAGTCGAAAGTGAAGCCAAGCAGTCGATCGAGCAGTTCGACGAGCCTCAAGGCTCAGCAGAAGCCACGCAAGTCCAGCACCTCCAGCTTTTTCGGGTCACCAGCAAAGTCAAATTCGAAAGCGAAAGTTCGCCGGTCACCGGAGAGGAAGAACTCTACCGAGCAAGCGCTCCCTTATCCTCCAGGAACGACGGTACTGGTCCAAGGACCTGATGGCAGGCCAATGTACGCGCCTCTGTACTCAGGACCGCCCAGTCCAGAGCTCAGCAAGTCTAGGCCAGGCACCAGCGGGTCAAGGTCCTCTTCGAAGCACAGTCGTAGGGAGTCGACGCCTCCGGAACAGCTGCCTCTGATGCCACGTTACTATGATGGTGGATCGGGCTCGAACCGATCCTTGCCAGAGGATGCAGAGTGGATTCCGCCTCCTGCACGAACACGATCCGCGTCTGGTGCCCAGCAATTCGGCTACGACTACGATATGGCACCTCCGATGCCTGCAGCGCAAGGGAGGCGTAATGTCAGTGGTCCTGCTGCACCAGGCTATGGCGATGTCAGGTATGCTTCGTTGCGGCGCACACCACAGTCATCCTCACCACTGGCGCAATCAAGATCAAGTGCGTCGCATGGCAGCGGGCTTCGTAGGGTGGAGACGAGCAGCAGTGACAGCAGTGATGGGCAGGGTGTGCTTGTGGATATTGTGCCTGATGAGCATGGAGGATTCAGTATTCGTCAGAGCTCGCCTGGCACTCCAAGCACACCTGCTGCTACTGCCACTGCTACGACGACGCCTACGAAGTCTGGCAATGAGGCACGGAAACGCAGGTCTGGCCGCAGATAGCTTCTTCAACAAGCAATATTTCGGGTTTGTCGGCCCCTTCCACTAAAGCTTCCACTCATTCGCGATCCAGACACCTTTCCAATATGGACTAACACACAGCAGCGCAGCAGCAGTCCTCAAACGCGCAAGGCTACTACTAAGCCTTTTTACGCTGCAAAGTCTTGCCCGCCCGCCACATCCTCCTGCCAAGAACACTGCAATTCACGAGAATTGACAACAGCATTCGAGATGTACACAGCCATGAGCAAGCCGTCCCAAGTGATCTGGTGGTGTTCACCTCGAAAACAGATAGCGTGTCGTGCAAGCATGACTTGAGGCGTTCGAACCATACGGTGGCGATGGCGAAGAACTACGCCAATCGATAATACTCATTGATAGGAGACTCTCGACGCTCTTGCAAGATGTCATTGCGCTCTAACACGAGGACTTCCTTCGTGTGCTACGTAGTCTACTTCGTCCAGATCGGAAATTTGCGCCGAGCTAGACGCAGGGTTTTTTAATGCGTTCTTTGGGATTTTCACTAAAGAAGGTGAGGTGGGCATACCTCGAGACGGTATCGTATTCATAGTAAGTTTTCAGGCGTCGTACAAGTCGACGTTCATCGAATCTAGCTAGCTACAGTGGCTGGAATTTTGTTGTTATCGGTACAGTATCTGTGGTTGTTTCGTTGAGCTGGTAGAGGATTCTGGTTTTTTTTTTCGCATGATCTAGAGGCTGGAGCTGCAAATCTGATATGCTCTAGATCTGCCCTAGTCCTATGCAATGTGACGATGTGGCGGAGTCGACGTTCGAGAAAATGCAGATGTGCCTCAGCGGAGCCTTTGAACACCGCGAGTTCGAGATCTTGGAATTGTGACCAAGGTTGGAGGGAAGGCGAGCGAGAGACACGGCTCGCGGTCATTTTCGACTAGCGTTAGTGATCATATATCACGCTCATGCACCGGCCATACCGGACTGCTCGTCCAGCTCCGAACTGAACCTGATACCTGCCTGTGTTAGTCGACGTCGCAGCTTCATTGTCAAGCTCGACCAAGGCCCTTTAATAATCAATGCTCGACGATAAGGCGCAAGCACGACCACAATCGCCGTTGCCATTGCAGTGGCTTGATCCAAGTCGCTTAGGCTTGAGGAGGAATTTGGAGCGGCGAAACGATGGGAGCCTGCGCAGCCTGATGATGGATTGGTGTCGGAGAATCGTGCCGTGTCGGGAGAAATGTAGACGAATAGCAAGATGTAGATCATGAAGGGCGGCGTGTATATCGCGAAAGCTTGGAAATGGGAGTTCTTGACCATCGCTGCGGAGGTGATGCTTATTGTCGCTACGATGGTGCTCATCGCTAGGCCGGTTGTTGTGAAGCTGAGTGGAATGTCGTTGAATTCTGGTTTCTGGTAGATCGGGTGGCCGATTTTGGTGATCGCGAGGTGCTCTGCTAGTACGGCTATGGCGGCCATGATGAGGACGCTGAGCCAGAGTCGAGGCCGCCATTTCTGGAGGAGATGGGTATGTTCTGGTGGGATCTTGGAATTCAGAGCAAGCGCTGCTCGGGACGTCTCGAACCGCAGACTTCTCAGTCTTCTGTCCAGGAGCCATGTGGGCCATAGAACACACATGCTCAATGCTAATGATATCCGTGAGACACTCATCGCTGCCTGCTGCTTCGCGGTCATTCGATCTCGCAGAGTGATGCTTTGGTATATCGCGTCACCACTCGCAACCAGTGAGTAGATGACTGAGGCAATGAAATCTGCAGATGGTGTGGACTCGTCCTCGATGGCATTCAGAAGATCCTGGATCTTGTCTTCTGCTGGACTGCAGTAAAAACCCGTCGAAGAGTGCCGTACTTGGTCCAGAGCTTCAAGTCCAGCGATCAAGATTTTGCGATCGCAGAGCGTTATCGAATGCAACACATTCATCAGCCAGCCCCAATAAGCACCTGGCCCGTAGTATGAGTTTACTGACGACAAGTCCAGATCGACACACTCGTATGCAATGAGGTGGAAAATTACCAGCAGGCCCATGGCCGAGAGTGTGAATAATGCCGAGATGGTGCGCCATGTGCCACGGCTATCTTCATCGGTCGCTATTTCGTATATGAGGGCAGAACTTTCCTTGACGCCGGCGGTGAACGATTTCATCTTGCGTTTACTGTGCAAGATAGACGTGTGGTTTCGTCTTCAAGGGCCTCAGCTGAGAGCGCTAAATCATAGGCGAAGCGCCACGTCCCACATTATTGCTGCTGGCGGCCGAACCATGGCCTCATGCACAACAAGTATTTACCCGCCGGCGCAGAGAGAAGTAATGGTGGACTTCTAGCAGATGAGGTCCAATTTTTGACGACAAATAGGTGCTATCCTCCGTTCTGTTCCAACGATCAAGAAGTCGAAGAAAGAAGGCCATAATCATCCATGAACCTCGATAGTCTTGCATTCTTTGGCGTCCAAGTTGTCATTGCTGTACCTAGTCTCTGACATTCTCGTTTGCAACGGCATCCACGTAGACATCGCCCTCACGCCTTTCAATGGTATCTCGGCCTCCCTGTCCACTCTTGCAATGATTCCAGGTATATTCGAGCGCCCTCTTGCATAGCGTGGCTATCTGATTTTCTGTGCCGTGACCCAAGATAGTTACGACAAACAGGACTCCAAGGCTGCAGACCCGGTCTCATGGCCGTTCGCAGCATAGTTGCACGGGAGATTTTTGACGATAGCAGCTCCGACAAGAGCCACCAATCACCACTGTTGCAAGAGGGTCGCGGATGTCATCTCTGTATTTCGAAATGACCGATTCTTGGGTCTTGTCTTTCTCAGATGTTCGGCTTGAAGGTGATTATTCAACTCGAAGACATCACGGAGTCTTGTGATTGCTGAACTCGATTGATGATTGATCGACGGAGGAGTAAGAAGTTGACGTGATACATCTCCCTTAGTCTTCACATGCCGCAGTTGTGCCTCTTGTACAGGTGTAAGTGATGGAAGCGTTTAGATCGCGAGGTCTTCATCCGTTGAGGTATGTCATGACCTGGAAGAGGATGAAGATGCCCCTTGGCGAATGCACAGCGAACATCAGCGATCCAAGCACACACAAGGCTCAGGGCCTGTCCTTGGACAAAGTAATCGTCCATCTTGACGAAGCATTCGATCGAGAGCAACCATATGTCGCACTCTCGCGAGCGAAGAGTCTCGCCGGTCTGCGGGTCGTCAGCCGATATCGACTTGCTATCTTGCGCAAGGGCGGCAAGCTGGCGGGCCATCGAGAAGTGGATGCCGTTGGGCATTTCCTGGATAACATGAAGTGCTTCCAAAAGCTCAAAGCTACGCCCAGCTGATGTGTATAGGCTTGCTGCATGTTTTGCTGCTTTCTCTGATTTTGAGATACCCCTTGAAGCGTTTTGCGATCTATAGCTTCGTTCGGAAGAGAAATTCCCAGATCTAGAACCATGGCTCATCCCTTGCTTGACATTGTGCTCGTGCCAGGGCTGCATGCCTTGCGCGAACACTTCGCGAGCCGTCGACTTCGCGCATTGGTATGTAAACACGTATCGCCACCCAGCCGATACTGACAGCCTGAGATGTACTTTGCGGAAGATCTGAGAAGACAGCATTCAACATTGCCGCCATGACCTCTCAGAGTCCATCAAGAGAACAACCATATCGAGACTCCTCGCCGACTTCTCCACTAACGCCGCTCTCTCCGAATGCGCTACCGCAGTGGATTCGACAAAACAGACCAAGGTCTGCGCTCTTTTCAAATGGACGGGTCAAAGTCATGCTCATTGGGGTTGGTTGTATCCTCATGGGCTGGATGCTGACATCCACACTTGGGCCAATGGATGGTGATCTGGCGGATCTGGACTCAGCATACGATATGGCATCTGGGGGGGTGCTCAACAACCCAGAGGGCTTTGGAGCACATCCGCCGGCTAGTGCAAAGCAGCCCGGAATTCTGGGAGATGTGGAGCTCGAGGAGGAAATGGAGATAGAAGAATACATTGAACAGGGCAAGAAGCCTTCTGTGACAGGCGCATTATCAGAACTGCATGATGCTGTCAAGGACAAGCTACAGTCGTGGAATCCATACTTTGCCAAAGGATCTCACGAGGCTGCGGCGAATGCTACTACAAAACCTAAGCAGAAGGGACACAACACTACAGCGGCAATACCTGGTGGCGAGGATGTCAGAGAAGGGCTTGCTGAGCACGAGAAGCTAGGAGCACGGACTCGAATCGGAAAGTGCACAATTCTCTTTCACGGTAACAGCTACTGGGAGCGAGCAATACGTACGCATGAACGACACGATCGAGAGCATGGCTACCGGCTTCATGTGCTTCGTCAGGAGCTGATGGACGATGTCTGGTCAAAACCAGCATACATCCTGAGTCTTCTGCTACGAGAATTGGGCAAGCCCGAGAGCGAGAGACTGGACTGGCTGTTCTGGATTGATGCCGACACAGTTCTCTTGAACCCATACATCCCGCTCGATGTCTTCCTTCCACCTCCCGGGAGTGAGTTCGAGGACATCCATCTCGTGTACTCCAACGACTGGAACGGGCTTAACAACGGCGTCTTCCCGATCCGCGTCAACCAATGGGCCGTCAACCTCTTCGCAGCAATCGTCTCATGGCGCCACTACCGACCCAAAGACCCCCTCGTCTTCCGCGACCAATCCGCAATGGACTCCCTCATGCACGAACCCGCCTTCGCCCCTCACGTCGTCCAAGCCCCCCAACGCTGGTTCAACGCCTACCAAGGCGAACACAACGAAACCCTCGCGCCCTTCCAAATCCGCCGCGGCGACCTCCTCGTCCACTTCGCCGGCGTCCCCGACCGCGAAGCCCGAATGAACTACTGGCTCGAACGCGCCGAACAACACCTCGACGACTGGGAAATCCCCTTAAAATCCACCTCGTACCCGCACGAAGCCCAAGATTTCTGGTCCGACCAGCGTCAACGTCGCCAGCAACGAAAAGAATCCCTGGCCGCTGCACGCTTGAAGGGCAAAGACCTCATCGCGAGCCTCGAGCTTCGACTCCAAGATTTCGGCGATCGGCTCGTGGCGAATGAGAAGGAGGAGATTGAACGCCGGATTCGGGAGCTTGGGGCTTTGCTCGATGATGGAGAGCGGAATTTGGATTTACAGCTTGTTGAGGCGGAGATTCAGGGGTTGGAGGATCAGGCGGGCCCGTTGACGAATGTTCTTGTCGAGGCGAATAAATCTTTGCTTAAAGCTGCGCATGAGGCGATTTTTGCGGGGGAGAAAGTTCTTTTGGAATCCGCTGATGATGATGACGAGGACGCTGGTTTGAAGCCGTACCTTCAACGGCTTGAGGATACGGTTGCGGCGCTGAAGAGTTTGGTTATGTTGCCGCAGGAGGTCTGGGAGAGGCAGAAGATTCGTGAGGCGCTGGATTCGGTTACGGAGGCTAGGGCGAAGTTTTTGGGTGTTGTGAAGGCGAAGGAGGATGAGAGGAAGAAGGTTGAGGGGGAGAGGAAGAAGGTGATGGAGGAGGCTGAGGCGTTGAGGAAGCAGGTTGAGGCTGAGGCGGGGATTGCTAGTAGTGTGGGTGTTGAGACGGATGGGCAGCTGCCAGGCGCTGTGCAGTCTGCTACGGCGAATATGGCGCCTGTGATGCCTTCGATTGGTGTTGGGGCGAATCAGTAGAGACAAGGTATTGATGGGATTTATTTACTTTTTTTTGGATAGAGTGTACAGTATCTCCAATCGATCAGTCTTATGTCTGTCTAAACCAGAAAACCCTCAAGATTTCCATCACGACAAGGCCTGATTGTTCTTCTATTCCGCTCGCTCGGACCTGTCCACGGATACGGCGAAGGAGCTTGAAATTACTGCATCGCGCAATGTGGAGCATGAGCGTCACCTCCACCTGCAACTACTCCATCTGTAGCATCCTGATAGCTCTGCCCGTCGAATCGAACGGCTGTGTTTCCGATCTTGTGGCCTTTGAAAGAGCACGTGAAGTCAAGGACTCCGCGACGATGACCGAAATTGATAGAGTAGTCGGTCTGGATCTCGTTTAGGACAGTTCCGTTGACGATCTTGGTGGGCTCTTGGCTGAGGTCGAGCTCGTCGAAGGTGACGCGGATCTCAGCCAACTTCTTGACACCTACGCCGTCGCCATGGGTCAGATTTTGTTTAATGTGGGTTGATAATGAATTCTTGATGGATCGCTCACCTTGATCCCTAATGTGATCCGGAGCCTCGTCGAGGTCACAGGCGTAGACAACGATTTTGCCGGGTTGTCCATCATGGACTTGGCTTATGAAGGAGAAGTCGATGCTCGTGGTCTCGTTCACCGTGTCTCCCTACACAACGTTCCAATTAGTTCGTGAGTGAGGAGCCTGGTGAGAGCGGCGCTTGTCGTACCTTGTTGAGCTTCCAGTGCATATTGCCGGATGCCATCTTACGGCCATCGAACTCGTCATAGAATGCATGTTCCGCTTTGTGGCGACGTCTGTCAAATGCCTCGGCCAGGGCAAAGCCATAGTGTCGACGTGAGCGTCGAGAAATTGGCTGGATTTCGTGCAAGCCGCTTAGAGCTGCGCCACGGACGACTGCGGATTGACTGTCTGAGGTCAGCGGGCATTGATAGGCGCTTTTTGGTGACATTCACTTACGCGTGCTCTGGACAGATCAGGAGCAGTCCATGCTGCTGGCACCATGCCCTCAGCTGATCGTTCAAGTAGACCGACTCGCCGAATCCTCCAACAAGCAGTATCAGCTGTTTTTTTGCATGTTAGTTCGGTATATTAGAGGAATGTGATGGTAGTACCTACATCAATTGGCTTGCTTTGCGGCTGCTGTGTCGCGTTGCTGCGTTGTTGTTCGAGCAGATCGAGAATCTGTGCGACCACAGGGTCAAACATCGCCTTCAAGTCCTCGCTGCGAAACTGTCAGTCGATTATCAGAATCGTGCAGAGATCTGACAAACTTGTGGAGTATGACATATGAGTCCCTGTCATCATAATTCCTAGAGCGCGCAACACCGCGGAGACTCAGACGCAATTTGTATCTCTTGGCGGGATTGTTGGACTTGCCAAAGTCGCGTTTGAAGCCCTCGAAGTCTTTCATAAAGCAACTGGTCGGACCTCTGATTTCAAGGCTGAGGTCCGTGTAAGCTTTGCCAAACTTCTGCTCCATCCAAACCATGAAGTTTCGATCGATCCAGGTCGAGCCACACTTGCCCCCTGCCTGACTGTCAGTGCGGGATCAGACAAGAGAAACATGGCAGACTTACCAGTCCCAGTCTGAAGCTCCTTGAATTGTAGCTTTGGTGCGAGAGCCGCGATCTCGTAAGTCGTGATATCGACAGTGCCTCCACCACAATCGCAAACAAGAACCACGTCTCCCCCTTTGACGTGAGCCTGTGAGTCGCCTTGTGTGAGCGCAGATATCACTGCCACCGCAGCTGCTTCTGGCTCGCAAATGAGGAAGCATTGGCTGTCATAGTGTAGTTGCACCTTGGCTTGTTGTGCAGCTTTTCGTACAGCACGAAGAGTGTCGCTCTTAGCCTTGTCACTCCAAACAGCTGGCACGGTGATCCAGAAGTCCATAGGAGTCTCCTTGACCATCTCTTGACCAAGCTTCTTGACCATCTCTCTGTATGCAAATCTGGTAACTTCAGTCAAATAATCTGCGCAAAGATCAACTGGCTTCTTGTGTGGTGGGAGGGTAAGTACACCGTTGCCCACGAATTGTGACAGGGCAGGATCATCGTGCTTTTCATGCTGCAGCGGGTCCAGCAAGAGCTTCATCCATGAATAGGATTTCATGCTAGGGGTAACTTCGAAGCCGTAACAATTATCGGGAGCGCCGTCATTGTCGTCATCGTCGCTGTCTTCGGAAGGGTTCTCGTGGCCGTATGCAAGGCGGGATGGTGTTTTCCAGGAGTAGTCGCCTTGTCTCCCTGGTCCAGGCCTATCATCGTGAGCAGAGGAATATCATATCAGGAGGGAATCTTACCATTCTCGAACACATAGCACATCTTCCAGAACCTTTGCATGACGGCCTTCTGTGCCGACAAAACTGACACCGCTATATGTTGTGCCGAAGTCGATGCCCACGACCAAGCGATGTCTCTCATTATCACGTCGCGCATTGGTCCCCTCAGTATACTGACGGGGCATTGCGGAATAGGGCGGCGGATTCTCTGATGGAGGCATTTGATCGCTTGCTGACGGCTTGTGGCTAGAGAGCTCCGCGAATGAGCAGTTCCAAGAAGCAGTAGGAGGGAGATATCGCTGCAAGCTACCATATGTAGTTGCTCCAGACTCCCCATTTCCAATAGAGCCCTGTGTCTCGAGATCTTTCTTCTATAGGTTGGCGGTCTTCAGGCTGCAGCAGTTCACATCTTCCCTGATCCACTAACATGTATGCACCCGACTCGAAATTCAGGTTGAGACCATGCATGGACCACGACAGCTGGAGTTGCTCGCTGGCATCGGGTAAGATGCAACTGGAACATGGCAGGCCAACAGAAACTCACACCGTGAAGGAAATGCATCAGAGCAGGCTGTTAGACTCCATGCGTAGAAGTGGAGTCCCGTCGTTTGTGTTTTAGCAAAGATGCAAAGTACTGAGACCTCAACATGCAATGAGCCGCATGGTCTCAGAAGACTTCTAAGCGAGACATAACGCGATGTAAGACTTTCGTTTTGTGCGCTGTACTTTATTAGAGCCATAGAGCATCGTAGAATCAGCATCAAAGATCAGAACTTACAGCAGTCGGGATAAAGCTACCAAAGAACTCTCCTCAAAATTATCATGGACTGTCGCAACGACAGCAAGCTGAACGTCTCGAACTTCCATGAGCGAGACATAGTCACGACGGATGCTTCGCAAACGACCCATTTGTTTCAAGTCGTCAGCCACCCGGCAGCGCCCCTTTTCTCGTCGGCATCACATTCAGTCTCCGAGGTCTCGACATCAGAGCCAAGGATAGGAGAGAGAAGACCAGAGTCTCGGCTCGTAAGGAAAGAACACCACAATAAAATTGCGTCTCGTTTCCTGCTGTCGGCGCTGGGGTGGCTCAAAAGCGTGGCAAATTGGGTGCGTGATCGCTTCAGTGCTGACGCTCACATCATTGCCATGGATCGATTGTCTGATGAAAATCAGCGTCTCCGTCAAGCTCTGATGAACTACGAGAACGCCAACAGGAACTTTCAGCAAGAGAATCTCAACCTGAGGCGGGAATTGGACGGCCGCGTGCAACAGCAGACTCGATATCTTCACGAGCACTACAATGATAGACTCAGGCAAGAGCGCGAAGAGCAGGTCGCATGGACCGAGAATCGCATAGCCGCATTGGAAAGCCAGCACAAGACCGAGCTCGCGCGCAAAAATGAGGCCATTCGCAATCGTGACGCGGAGCTGGAGAAGCTGCATCATCTTGCTGTCCGGCTGGAGGAGACAGTTACAGCCCGTGATGCCAAAATCATCCAGCATGAAACACGCCTCCAATCACAAGATGAAGCCATCCGAAACCTTCAAGCCAGCGCAATGAGATCCCTTGAAGTGGCACACTGGGCGCCGGACTCTGTGGAGAATATCCAGAGACAGATGAAGGATCTCATGCTGGATATTGAGGACTGGGCTGAGAACTTCTCCTTATTGCCTCTCGAGATGCTCCTGGAGCCCGAGCGCTTAGGGTGGATCGGACTGCATCTGAAACGAAGCGGCTGTGTTGGGTCTCTCGAGGATTTGAAAGAGGCCATTGTCGCGGATGAGGACACTCGCCAACCCGGAAGAGCATCTGCTTTAATGCTCTCGGCTATAGTCTCGTTTGAGGTCTTTCGCAGAGTCTTCTGCAACCCATTTTTTGCATTCGCTGGAAATTACGACCAACGTGAAGTGTTGCGACATGCCGATGGTGACGCCGCGCGGTCCATCTGTGAATTAATTCGTCGGGGTAAGTGGATGCAGTTGATAGTCTAGAATGCCTACTGACATGACGATTTAGGAAGTCCCGAAGACGCAGAGGGTTTGAGGTGTCAAATATTGCGGCTGCTAGACCCTCCAGGACACAGACCGAATCGAGGCGTCGACCGTCTGAAAGACATGGCCAAGGCAAGCCGGGATCATAGTGTCGGTTTGCTAGCAGGCCAGATGTCACGCAGCATTGCCGAACATCTCGTTCACCCGGAGTTACTTGCTGACGCAGAGGACGCTCTGATGATGTTGATGAGAGATGCTGCAAAGCTTTCGTGGAGCTTGCTGACCCGAAAGAGCCGCATCGACATGGCTGACGGGTTCTTGGTGACCGAGGAGGACAAGATCTTCTACCATGCTGATTCGAGCAACTTGGAAGCTCATTCGCAACATAGAAAAGCGTTGCAGGAAGACCGGAACGCAATGAATGGAAGGAAGGTCTTCATGCTCACTCGGCCAGCTGTGATGCTCGCTGGTGACGCTGACGGACAGAATTACAATCAGAAGCGAGTGCTTATGAAGGCTGTTGGGTGGATGGGCTGAGATGTGCAGACAGGAAATAAGTGCCGGTGGTAGCTCCTTAGATAGACCTTGATGCTGGTATGCAATGTGATTTTCATGATAGGACCAGTCATACAAGTCAGCGTAGAGAACCTCGCCGCAGTTGCTACCTCAGTCCCGCATGTGGTGGACGTCTTGGACGTCTCCCAGCATGTCTGCAGGTCTCAATCCACTGCTCAATCTTTTTCCAGATAGCTTTTCGTGTGCCTGAGATGGACTTCGCCCTGTTCCGAGGCATATCGTCCTTAGAACCTGGCATTGGCGTGATCATAGTGTAGTTACACGTCGGACAGCTGCTATTAGTGTTTGGTGTAGCTGGGTAGAAGTCCATGCCATATGTCGAATTCAAAGTCACAGATCCGACGACAGCACCAGTTTCCAGGCGAATCCAGGTGTCGATCTCGCAGTTGGCGAGCTTCTCTTCGGTGACGAAGATTTCTCTAGCACCTCTCGTCCAAGTACCGTAGCCGCCGTATCCTGAATGCTGGTTGAAGCACAGGTCTGAATGAATAATATCAGTTTTGCGTGATCGGAATACACGTTCGAACTTACTGAGGCCATTGCCCTCTACCACCATTCCGGGAACAAGCTCGTCCCACTTGTAGCACCAGGTATTCCCATGATCGTGACCAGAAAATAGCGCTATCAAGCCTGGTGTCGTTGTTATAGCTTGCATGAATGGAGTGTCCTGTCCTCCGTAATCGCACCCACCATCGGTACCGTTCGGACACCAGCCTTGAGCTTGTGGCGCCAGCGGGTAGTCATCATTGATGCCGGGCTCGGTGTTCGGATTGACTCCGGGTCCAGCTTGCAGTGCCGCACTTGCATTAGTCGGGATGTGAACGAATGCGAGAGATGGTATCGTCCTTTGATATCGCTGAGCGAGCAGAGCATTGGATTGTTGAAACCACTCCACTACGCTCTGGTCGACCCAATCCGGCTGGCCTACTGCATCGCCATTTACCTCTTGCTCTTGGAAGTAGAAGCCACCGCGGGAGTCGAAGAACCAAAGTATGAGGCAAGGCTCTCGTCCGCCTTTAGAAGGATATACCGGCAGATAATAGTTGGTCACACCGGCATTGCCACCTCGAATCATGGGGTTCGTCATCGAATTGCGGTACCGATGCTCGTGGGCGAAAATTGCATCGCGAGAAAGATTGTATTGACTGTCATGATTGCCGTAGGTGGTCGCAAAAGGTAGTCCTCTTTTGACGATAGGTCCCACAATCTGGTCGATTGTTGCAGTACTGTTGAACAGGTAGGCATTCTCTCCAGTGATCAGGTCGCCGTTCAATACAACCAGTTGCTGATCTTCGGCATCAAGCACGCGGTTCATAACAACGACAGAATTGGCATCTTGTTCTGGGCCCCAAGCGTCCCAAGCGTCCACGCAAGGTCAGCTCGATACTTGTTTAAGCATTTCCTGGCAAACATACTTTCTCCGAAATGCAGGTCGGCGAACACAGCGATCTGAAAAGTGCCTCCCTTGGTGAATCTTAGAGGTTTTCTCCACTTCCACCCGGCATCTGTAGGACTGGCACAGCTGAAGGCGAGAAACGAGAGGATCGCTGCGAGGAGAAAGAAGCCCAGCATTTTGAAAGGATTGCCATGTTTCGTAGTGCATAGTGCTTTGGTGGAAGGAGGATGTGATATGTATTTGCATGCCATCGGAACGCGTCGCGGCGCGGTTCACTCAGGAACGTGCTACCATAGCTTCCTCGGCAGGTTTTCCGCCATGAATCAATACATAGCTCAATATATCGTTAGGATAGCTGCCGCACATACTATCAGCACATGTCCTGACTCCTGAGATGGGAGTCGAGTTAGTGTTGTACTCATTCCCGGCTGGTCTTGGCGCCTTTTGGCCAAACAAGGCAAGTCTACCGCGGACAAGTTCACTTCATTCACTCGTTGCAAGCTCCTAGACCAGAACCATAAACCATGCTATCATCTAGTACAACAAAACCCTTCCAGCATCGCGAACTCTCGTTATCTACCACGAGCACATCACTTCCTCCTCTCCACAAACGACTCAAACGTCCAGCGCAAACGTCTACACAGAGTCTATCCATACTGCGTCCGCCTCCGGAGAGCCAAGGGCTTCGAAATTGGAATCCCTCCCATGCGGCGCCACGAGCGTGACCGCGCCATGCACGCCTTTGAAATTATAATGCGATCCATCGACGTTGCCGGCATCCTGCATGGCAGCACGAAGTTGTTGAAAAGTGCAAGATTTGCCGTCATTGGTCTCGCTCTGATAATGCGAAGACTTTGTAATGGTCTTTAGTGACTGGGATTGGGTCTGGCGCCTTGTCCGGCTCGTCAGCTGGTGCGTAGTCGTCTTGATCTGCTTCAAGGACACCGGCGGGCTCGGGTAGCTCGTCTCGTAGGGCGCCGGCGGTGATTTTCTTGGCACCTTTCGTTGCCTTTTTGTCTTTCTCCGTCTTTCGCCGCTTTGTAGGAGAGGGAGTGTCTGAAGTCGGAACACCGCCGTGCGTCTCGAGTTCTCTCACCTCTGCAGCTCTAGCACTACGCTTGGCACCTCTTGCATCTGCGGCAGCGGCCTTCTTCGCCCGGGTTGCATCAAGTCGCTCCTGTAGATTCTCTATTTCCTTGTCGGCCCTGTGATACTGGTGCATAATCTGGACTTCTTTGCTTGACTCCACGTCATCGGGCGAGACGTGCTCATTCGTGACAGTCAAACGGCTGATGTGTGCTTCGCGTATCACTTTCCAGAACCCCTTCATAGCCTTTCGGCACTCAATGGCCTTCTCCAGAGCAGGCTCCGAAAGCTTGCCACCATCACGAGGATATTTCTGGGCCACAAATTTGCCAAGGGCGTCCTTGATCCGATATGAGTGCGTTTTGCTCCACTCGCCGTGATCTTCCAAGAGCTGATCAAAGTCCGAACAGCCACTCGTGTAGTGAAGCTCTTCCTCGATGATCTTTCTCATGATTGAGCGTGGCTGATCAGGAAAGTGCATAGTGTCTCCAATGTTTCTGATTTGTTGAAACCCAGGGCAACGACTCAGAAGCATGATTCTGAGCTTCTGCAGAGCCTCCAATGTTTGCACAAGTTTCAACAGAGGAGTGTCATCCATTTCAGGGAGAACGTTTGCGCTGAATCTTGACTCAATTAGGTACTCACTTGCTGCTCGCATTAGCGGCGGCGGTGGGTGTCGCCATCGGCATAAATGAGAGACGGCCCAGAAGAATTTATCCTTGTCCCAATCCGACTTTTCCACACATTCACGCTGTCTGTACTTTTCGAGGAGATTCATCCTTTCGGCAGGATTCTTGTCTTTCTTCGAGATGCGCTGAGCAAGTCGGGGCTCAAGAGCAACACTGGCGGACTGAACTCTATGGATGTCCGACTGAACGTGCGCCGTGGCACATCTCTCAAGATAGAATAACAACGTCTGCAAAGACTCCTCGAGGTGATAGAAGTGCCCGCATCCGGAAGACTTGGCCCACGCGAGCAGTGCGCAGGAGATATTGACTATCATTGTGCATGCAGAGGCAGACAAAGAGATGGATGCGTGGGGGATATTATGCCATTGTCGTGTCCTAGAATCTGCTGATATCTCGTCCAAAGAACCAATTGATGGTCCAGTATATAGGGATCAGAATCTTATTTCTCCAGCTAACAGTCTTCGTGAGGTACGCACCTCTCCAGATCATCCAAGCAATGCGTCCAGAAATGTCACCTCCGCCACTCTGCAGAATAGCTTTTTGACTACCAATGTATGCCATGACACCGAGATCTCGATAGTTGAACTTCTTCTGCTCAATATCACCCTTGTTCAGACATTTGGCCAGCCAATATGCCTTTTGCGATGCTACTTGTGCCGTGGCTGGATACGAGGTGCCTTCGAGTACGGCACAATCACCCAGAGCATATACGTCTCGAATCGGCTTATCGGCGGTATCTTTCACTTGTAGCCGTTCGTTAGTGAGAATGCCATGACTCTTCTCATGCTGCTTGACCTTTCCTTTCAAGGCGTTCTCGATGAATGGATTCATCATCAAGCCGGTACTCCAGACGACCATGCCGCATCCAATCTCTCCCTCTTCTTCAATCTTCAATGTATACAGTGATGCTCCATCTTTCACTCCAGACGGCGGCTGCTTGCCTTCTGGCACTCCTGAGCGAAGTTCTTGGATGTGATGACTGGTCTTGATGTCGATGCCTTGGCGACCGAAGGTCTTCATGGCATAGTCGGACAATCGCTTGTCGAACATGCTGAGTACAGTCGGCGCAACATCATATATGGTAATCTTCACGTATTGAACGAGCTCCGGGTAAAGTCGTTTGATGTCCTCGTACACCATATCATAGAGCTCCGCACTCCACTCAATTCCCGTTGGGCCACCTCCGACCACTGCAAAGTTTAGTAGCATCCTCTTGATCTCCACTGATGTGGTTGGCAGCGCCGCGATCTCGAAACAAGAAAGCAACCGATTGCGGATCCGTCGCGCATCTCCGACATCTTTCAAGAAATATGCATTCTCCTTCACACCTGGCGTGTTGAATGTCTGAGCATAACAGCCAACCGATATGATGAGTTTGTCGTATCCCATTTCAAATACTTCTCCCTTCTTTGCTTCCATTCCCTCCTCTCCTTCCCTCTGACCCATTGACTTCTCCTCGTTTGGACCGGGCGTGAGTGCTCGCGAGGGCATCGGATCCTCGACCGACTCTTCTACAGCCAAAGTCTTCTTCTCGAAATCGACCTTGTCCGCCCATCCTTGGAAATATTCTGCACCCACCCCTCGCCCACGGAACGATCTGACAGGCTCCAATGTTGTCCGAAACTCCAGAGTGCCAACAGATGTGCCCGCGAGCAGAGGAGTGAAGACGAAATATGATCGCGGACTCACAACCACAATCTGGTATTTCTTCGGATCCAATGCTCTTGACAGTGTGAAACCTGCCCATCCTGATCCAAGAACTACCACCCGCTCTTTTCCTTCTCTTTGGTCATTGAGTTCTTCTATCGAGAGGAATCGTCGTTGGCTTCTGAAGGAAGTCGTGCTGGCTGTCAGCGATTGAGGCGTCACTCTGGTCAGAGCACGCCGCCGTACACACTGCATCGTCAACAAAAGCTCGTGATACTGAAGGAAGCAGTCATTGCAAATCAAAAGAAAACCATATGAAGGGCATTGCTCTGCTCTGACATCACAGCTGTCCGCGCGCAGGACCATGCCGGGAGCCAATTCCGACCCGTCTTTCTGAACACTCACTGAGCTTCTCAAGTCTTCCGGATGTGCTTGGGAATGTACTGTGTTCTGGACACCCACTGAACGCGATCGCTACGCGCATGTAGAATAACTCTGTTCAAATGCCGCGCCCGAGAACCGACGCCTTCAGAGAACAACTCGATCTTCACTCTTCTTCGCAACCAAGCTCGCAGGTCTAAAAACCCGACATGAGTTCGGCAATTCGGCGCAGCGAAGTCGGAATGCGTGGTCATCATACACTGGGCACGACGGGCTGTTTAAATAAGGACGCTGGTTACGACTTGCCTGAGAATTACTCCTCTTTGCTTGCCGCTACATCAAAATGTGGTTTAGTGGTTACTCAATCAATGTGGAGAAGTGGTTCCGAACACTTTTGCCGTGTCAGCAGGGAACAACACTTTCACGGAAGTGAGGACCGGTGACAAGGCGGTACTTGAGACGACGTCCTTGGTGATGGTATACTACTTAAGTGTGCCTTTCGTGTAGGTCGTAGTCCCAGATATCTTTCACGTTTCAGCAGGAACTTCATATCCATACAGTACATCAGAAGCGATTAGAAAACACCAAGATGGCAGTCAAAGATGTACTAGATCTTCACATATGTATCATCGGAGCAGGTGAGTGACAGAATGTTCAACACACACCTCAGCATGCTCACACATACCAGGGATGGGCGGCCTAGCGACCGCTCTAGCATTGGCAAAGAAAGGCTTCAAAAGAATAGAAGTATACGAAACAGCTTCCAATCTCGGCTTCGTCGGTGCAGGAATCCAGCTCGCGCCCAACATGGCGCGAATCCTCGACCGACTAGGCGTGTGGGCAGACATCGAAAGAGAAGCAGTAGACCTCAAAGAAACCAGCATTCGTCAAGGCTCAACAGACCAGGAGCTCGGCCACGTCGACCTCAAATACGTTCGGTCAACTTACGCATACCCACACATGGTCGGTCATCGATCATCACTCGCAGGATCAATGTACGAAGGCTGCAGGCGTGAGAAAGCGATTAAGTTTATATTCAAGACTGCGGCCGGTGAAGTAAAGTCTTATGGGCCTAATCCGACGTTCGTCGCCATCCCACGAGAAGGAGAACCATATGAAGTCCAATGCGACATTCTGATAGCTGCAGACGGCGTAAAGTCTACCATCCGGGACCAACTTCTCCGTCTGAAAAACATCGACGCAAAAATCATCGATACAGGCCAAGCAGCCTACCGCATCATGCTCACACGCGAACAAATGAAATCCGACCCGGAACTCTTGGAGCTGCTCGACTCAGAAGCCGTCACGCGCTGGATCGGAGAAAAACGTCATATCATCGCTTACCCGGTCTCTTCAAAACAAATTTATAATATGTCGACTGTACAGCCCGACACGAATTTTGCTTCCGCGCCATCAGCCACATACACCACCAAAGGAAGCAAACCGCAAATGATGCAAGTGTTTTCGGATTTTTGTCCGAAGGTGAGGAAGCTGTTGGACATGGTGCCCGAAGGTGAGGTTTGTGAATGGAAACTCCGTGTTCATGAACCGTTGCCGACGTGGGTTGAGGAGCAGACTGCGCTTGTGGGGGACGCTTGTCATCCTACTTTGCCTCATCTTGCGCAAGGTGCTGCGCAGGCCATCGAAGACGGAGCAGTACTGTCAGTGGTGCTGTCGAAATTACCTTCTACGAGTCCGGAGGCAATTCATAAGGCGTTGAAGGTTTATGAGGAGGTGAGACGGGATCGAGCTTATAAACTCGTGGAATTGGCTGCGGCGAGTGGGAGGGCTTTGCATTTGGGTGATGGGGCGGCGAAGGAGGAGAGGGATAAGCAGTTTGCTGCGCTGAAGGCGGGTAAGGGACCGGTGCCGGATAAGTGGGCGGATGCGGATGTGCAGAAGATGATTTATGGGCAGGATGTTATGCAGATTGCGGATGAGGAGTTTGAGGGGATTTTTGCGAGGGTTTGATGAGGTACATGTTCCTTCCTGCATACGATGAATATGTAGCGGAAAATGGTGAAGTCAGAGATGCAGTACGTATCGTCCCTGCAATTCGTCGCAGGAAAGAGTGGATTCACATCGGCCAATCACCTCGAGCTGAATCATGCGGGCCAACCCGTGCATCGATTTTGTGGAAGGAGCTGTTTCTTCGGCGAGATCAGGAAGCAGCGACGACGACATTATACGACACCAGCGTGCTGCAAACCTCCATCCACCATCTCGTAGCGAGTCTCAAGTGCTGAGGCTGCAGCTACAATCATGCTGAGCCGGACAGCACTTCGCGCAAGCCGCGCGGTCGGCGCTGGCAAGAATGCTGCCACCAAGACTGCCACGGTATGTTGAGCCCGACAGCACCAACCCAACGACGCGAAATCGTACAACGACATCGGCATGTCATGGCGGAGGATACAGATGATATACAGGAGAGATACAGGGACTAACGGACATCTCCTCGCAGCGCAATGCCTCCTCGCAAAGCTCTTCCGAATCCGCCGGCTCGCAGTGGATGAACAACACACTCCTCGCATCCTCTACCGCACTCGGCGTCGCCTCCGTGGCATGGTACTACTATCAATTCGGCCGTCCGGCACACGCCATGACACCGGCTGAAGAAGGGTAAGGAATGGATATGGGGTGGCGCGTCGGGGCATTGGCACTGACAGGACATCTCGCTTAGTCTTCACGCAACACAGTACCCATGGGAGCACGAGAAACTCATCAAGACATTCGACCATGCCGCACTTCGCCGAGGCTTCCAGGTCTACCGTGAAGTTTGCGCCTCCTGCCATTCCCTCAGCCGAATCCCGTACCGATCGCTTGTCGGAACCATCATGACTGTGGATGAGGCTAAGGTCATGGCCGAGGAGAACGAGTATCCAGGCGAGCCAAACGACGAGGGCGAGATCGAGATGCGCCCGGGAAAGCTTTCCGACTACATTCCATCACCATACAAGAACGACGAGGCCGGTCGTGCCGCCAACAATGGTGCCCTACCACCAGATCTTTCACTCATCGTCAAGGCCCGTCACGGTGGATGCAACTATATTTTCTCTCTGCTGACTGGATATCCTGAGGAGCCTCCGGCCGGTGCTGTTGTGCAATCTGGCTTGAACTTCAACCCATACTTCCCTGGTACCGGCATTGCTATGGCCCGCGTTCTCTACGACGGTCTTGTCGAGTACGAGGATGGCACTCCAGCGACTGCCTCCCAGATGGCCAAGGATGTTGTTGAGTTCTTGAACTGGGCTGCAGAGCCAGAAATGGACGACCGCAAGCGCATGGGATGGAAGGTTATGGCTATTGGAACCACACTTTTTCTTATGTCCGTCTGGGTTAAGAGGTATGCAGAGAACAGTCCACAGCCACGAATCGCACCTGTCACTAATACGTACGTCGCAGATACAAGTGGTCAACCATCAAGACGCGCAAGATCGCATATACCCCACCAAAGACACCAGAGCCAAAGCAACCTGGTTCCATTTTCCGAAGATAGACATGGCCGCATGAAGTTGGGGAGAAGGATGAATAGAGGAAAGTCAAGAGGAAGATGGCATGTACAGACCTTTTCTAGCGTGCTTTCGTCGTGTAACAAGAGCTTTACAGTACACATCCGAGGGTCCCCAACACGCACTATCTGAACCTCGGGCTCATGTGAAAATCGCAGACAATGGCCCCAGCGTCGGACCCGCCCTGTACAGCCATACCCTGACATCCTGTTCATCTGTCACCGTTGAAAACTGTCTTGTGGCCGCTCATGCATTCCAGGATATAAGTTGTGTAAATCCTAGCTAGGTACATGATATATCTGGCGCCATATGACCAGATAGATTTTTTTTTAAAAAAAAAAGACTTTCCGCACCAAATTCTCTCTCGCTCCAAGATATCAATCCTCGCATCTCAGAAATGAACCAAGTCCTCCATACGCCCCGTGAAATCCAACCTAACCAAACCCTCCATTCCATCATCTCCGCTTCCTCCTCCCGCCGAATTTCACTTTTTCAACCAAGTAAATCCTCCCCTTCATCATCCAATCCCTCTCCCTCTCCCTTCAACCCATCACAAGGATCCCTCGCAAACCCCCTCGGAATCTCCCCAAAGAACCCAAAATTCCTCTCCATCGCCCCCCGCGCATCAGCAGCCTCCTGAAGACTCGCGAACTCGAAAAGCATCAGACCAGAAATTTCTTCATCAAAGCTCTCCTTCAACGGCTTCCTGGCGCCGCCTCGCAGAAGTTCCTCGACGACTCGAGCGAGGGCGTATGTCTTGGCTGGATCGTGGATGTAGAGGACACGGCTGAGGTTGTGGTGTTTGATTTTCGAGAGGATCCAGGGGGGCAGGGGACGGGTGATTGTTGGGATGAGAGTGATGAGGGGGGTGAATGGGGTGTTGTTTGAGGTGGGGAGGGTGAATGTTGAGGAGGAGGTTAGGAATTTGGTTGTGGAGGTGCCGGTGGTGAAGGTGAGGGTTACTGTGTTGGTGGTGATTGGGGGGGTGGTTCGGAAGCCGGCGGTGTCGTGGAGGGTTGCTGAGAAGATTTTTCCGGCGTGGATGTTGGAGAGGATGTCGTGGAGGGTGGCGGATTTGGGGATGTTGGAGATTGTGACGCTTCGGTAGGCGTGGATGTTGTCTGGGTGCGTGGTTGCGAAGAGCTCTTCGGGTTCTTGTGGGCCTGAGCACGGCATGAATCGAGGTCGTCGGTCGAGTGCGCGATCTCGATGCTCGAATCGAGGCTCTGCGGCGTGATGGACTGTCTGCTCTGCTTTTGGCTCCGCCTGCATGGACAGTGCAAGATGGTGTGGCACCTCAGGCGCAACTTCGGGCTTCTTCAGTGCGTATGCATCGATAGGCTCCGAGGCCAAGGCCAAGTCATCCTTTGTAGTAACCACAGTGAGATGATCGAAAGAAGCTGGATCTGCTGGCTTTGACAACAAGGGCTCAGTCGTAAGTGGCTGTACTCCGTTGACCTTGGCCTTGACTGTCTCATTCGAAGCTTGCAATTCTTGATCACGGGATCCACCAATTTCTTGCTCTGGCTCATGTTCAACTTCAGGCTGTGGAGATGCTACAGCTGGACTGGCCATTTCTTGGGCCTGCTCTCGAGCTTTCATCTTCTTCAAGTATGCTGGGCGGATTACTTCCTCATAGTATTGGACATACTCCTGGCCGCTGTGACGAGTGTTTTTCACAGCATGCCGATGCCAAGCTTGAGCACGCTCTTCGGGCGTCTGATCCTCCAGAAAGCAAGCCATTCCCATCATACGCATGTGCTCTGCATTATGGAACGGAAGAGGACCCACAGCTTGGGGCTGGACTGGTGCGTGAGAGAGTGTCGAAGATGGTGTCGTGATTGGTGTTGGGACGAATGATGATGTGCCATCGCCGTACTTGATCTCAAAGCCGTGCTGCTTCTGGTGGGGAATAGGTGCAGAGGTGTTCTGGTCGAAGATGTCATCGTTCATGCCGGTGCCGGGAGATGCAGACGAAAATGAGTTCGCAATGCCTAGAGCCATGGTATCTCTCTTCTGCTCTGGTTTCTTGGGAGCCGCAGTGATGACGGTGCCGTATGAAGCAGGTTGGCGGAGAAAACTCTCAAGTGCTGATGCATCGTCCTCCTCAAAGCTGAGCAGCTCCTCTTCGGTGGCTTGTGTGCCTTCGACAATCGCTTCTGATAGTGAAGTAACACTGTCTCTGCGCCGATGCTGAGGGGGTCGGATGCCGATCCGACGCTTGGAAGTAATACGCGGAGTGAGACCAAGTTGTGCCTTGAGTCGGACGTTTTCGTCGATGGCATCCTCATACTTCTCTTGGAGGCGAGCATTGCCTGCGGGATACGTATCGGTCGGTGGCACAGAGAGTCGGGTGAGAAGGAAATTGTTGGCATTGAGAGCTTCGGCCAGCTGCTTCTTGACCATGCGCAGCTCCGCTTCGAGCTCTCCATTGCGGTACAGCAGACTGTGGAGGGTCTTCGTGTCCATGGTGGAAGGTGGAAGGTGGATGATGGATGGTGGAAGGTGGATGATGGATGGTGGATGGTGGATGGTGGATGATGGATGGTGGATGGTGGATGGTGGATGGTGGATGGTGGATGATGGATGATGGATGATGGATGGTGGATGTCGAGGAAGTGTTTGAGATGGTGTTAGGTCGAGATATATGTAGACTTGAGCAACGGCGGCGGACTTGGAGTGAACGAGTTTGGTGCTTGTGATCAATACTTAAGTGAGTAGCGTGTGCTAGCCGGCCTTACAATTCGCAGTTTGGGTATGAAGTGAGAGCATGTGAAGACTAAATCCACATCGGTAGGAGGAATGGCGGCTGTCTCACTTCCCGCGAGCGGTATTTCTGCAGAAGACCATGCTGCATAAGAAGCAGGTATTGCTCGTCGTCAGAAGGCACAAATCCAGTGCATCGGCTATTGAGATGAATACGAACTGGGTGGTCCAGGACACATCGTGTCCAATTATCTTGCTACTTCCACGGGTCTATGGCTAGATCTGGTATCCATGTTGGACACTGAAGACCAGGCGCGTTGCAGCCATGATGATCGTATACCTTTGCTCTCAGTGCCATATGGACCATGGTGCATATGACCCGAAAGAGATTCATACCCGGCATGGGAAGTCTTCATCAGGCTTTCTTGGATGCAGACCATTCTACCGATCGGTAAAAAGCATCTCTGGGTGGGTCGCTAAAGTGTTCATCGACCTCGCCGTCGCGCCACAGAGCCATTGACACAGGTACTGAGCAAGAGGGTCTAAGGCATAGATTCCAGAACTGCAGCCATGTCGATGTAACCGGACTATTCCAGCATGTGCGCAGCTGATGTCAGCAACCGCAGGTGTCAATCACGATATTCGGAGGTGTGCTCGAAGGCTGAGGCCCGTCGACGTATACTTTTGATATTGTTCGAATTGATGAGTGAAGGTCGGAAGGAGAATGGGGTGGCTGGACGTGAATTGCTTGGCACTACTTTATCACTAGCGCGTTTCTACTGTACGCGACACGCGACGCGTATAACCAAAGAAAGAAAGGCCGAGTCTCGTCGATCCCACCGCACCTTCTCCCATCACACACAAACTGCATTGCGATTGCCTCCAGCTCACACACGACGCCAGTAACTGCGACCATGTCAGTACTCGGCAAACGCACAAGAAGTGCCGCTGCATCCACACCAGCAGCAGCGACGCCCTCATCAAGCAAGACGGGAAAGCGCATTGGATTCGACATCTCGCATGAACATGCCGCGCGCACATCAACCCGCGCAAAGCGAAGAATAGCAATCAACGAGCCAAATGACGAGAACCAAAATCCATTCGTGGCCAAGCGACAAGATGGGGGCGAGTCGGGTGACGAGATGGAGGTGGATATGGTCGAGCCGCCCAAGAAGAAGACGCGTCAATCCGCGAGAACAGCACCTGCTAAGCACGGCGCGCTCGAATCTCGTGTAGAAGTCTCGTCTGCCAAAGTCGCGAGCCATTTCAAAGTGACCAAGTCTGCAATTGGTGTATATCAAGATGGCAAGGACGACGGAGAGAAGGAGAACACGCCCAAGACCCCAAGACATCGCGACGCGCTATCTAAGAAAGTGCCAATCACTCCACGGCATAGGCTCCTCGCTAGTCAAGCGACCCCGAGATCAGCCAGAACACCGGTCACGCCTTCTAATGCCTCAGTCTACAACCAAGCACGGCAACTGTTCTCGCGCTGCTCAGATCCGGGCAAGCTCATCGGACGCGACAGCGAAAGAGCAGAACTTTCTACCTTCATCCAGACCGCCATCGAGTCAAAGTCAACGGGATGTCTCTACGTTTCAGGACCGCCTGGCACAGGCAAGAGCGCGCTTCTGAACGAGGTGATCGAGGAGCACGTCAAAGATGGCAGCATACCAATTTCCGTCGTCAACTGCATGAGTGTACGAAGCACGAAAGATCTCAGCCAGAAGCTATCAGATGACCTGAACTTGCGAGAAGATGCAGGCTTTGACTATCTCAAGTCGGTGTTTGTGCGGGGCAAGGCGAGGGACAAGAAGAAATACTTGGTGGTGCTAGACGAGGTGGATGTGTTGGTGGATCTGGACCTGTCACTCCTCTACGGCCTTTTCGAATGGTCGATGCACTCGACCTCGCGCTTGATCCTGATTGGCATCGCCAACGCGCTGGATCTCACAGATCGCTTCCTGCCACGATTGAAGGCACGGAACTTGAAGCCCGAGCTCCTCCCATTCATGCCATACAGCGCAGCACAAATCGCAGAAGTCATTACCTCGAAGCTTAAGGGCCTTGCAAGCGCAGCAGAAGTGCAGGTCGTACCTTTTCTGCACCCAGCAGCGATTCAATTCTGCGCCAAGAAGGTCGCAGCTCAAACTGGTGATCTGCGAAAAGCTTTCGATATCTGCAAACGAGCGGTCGATTTGGTGGACCAAGAGACGCGCGAGAAAGACGTGAAGGCAGCTTTGGAGAACAGTCCTTCGAAGACACCACTGATGGAGAATGTGAATCTCTCATCTCCCGTCTCGCCGAGCAAGAAAGCCACTTACACAATGGAGACGGCTCCAAAAGCAACAATCGCACACATGGCCAAGGTGACTGCCCAGGTGTTCAGCAATGGAGCAACACAACGTCTCACCAGCCTCAACTTGCAGCAAAAGGCAGTACTCTGCGCACTTGCAGCTCTCGAGAAGCAAAAGCGAGAAACACAGATGGACAGAGCAATGTTCGCGACACCATCAAAGAAAGAGTCTTCAGCGCCCTCGGTCAAGCAGCTCTTCGAAGCGTACACGAAGCTTTGCAAGCGAGACAATGTCTTCCACGCACTTTCAAGCGTGGAATTGAGAGATGTGGTGGCTGGTCTCGAGACACTGAGTCTGCTGTCAGCGGTCGATGGCAAGAATGGGAGCTTTGCCACACCGATGACACCGAGCAGAACTCCTGGCAGACCGAAGAAGAATGGATTTGCCGGCGAGCGCATTGGCGACGAAAGGAGGGTTGCGAGTGCTGTGGGAATGAAGGAGCTGAATGCAAGTCTGGAAGGACCCGGAGGAGAACTGTTGAAGGAGATGTTGGAGGATGGGGTGCTTGCTTGATTCATTGCACGCGTTCCAGCGAATATGGTGGCTTTTGGAGCGTCTTTGCATGGAAGAAGACTTTACTGTTTAGCGAGGCGTTGTGGATATGGCATGGCTTGCATAGCGCTGCACTTTGGATATGGTGATGATGGAACGGCTCTGAGCCAGTATACAAATGATCAAATCCAGATTGATGACTCGACTTGAAGAGACGGCCATCTCAGATTCCTTGTTGTCGTGCGCATTTCATTTATTATTAACCACACGTTGTACAAGAGCTTATATATGTGCAATCAGATACAGCTGTTGGTCCATGGAGAATCCCAGTTTGGCACCCGACAAACCCTTCCGGATTACGCGCATCGCGTTTTCCTTGCGACCAACTTTTGCCGTCTATGAGATTAAACACTTGACGATAAATCAATCTCAAGGCTGATGAAGATGTGCTATCTAGCCGAGAATTGCGAATCGGGATGCAGAATGGCGTGCCAGAAGGAGCCGGAGTAGCTGCGACTTGGATGAATCTCGTATCTCGCCAATACGCCGTTCGTACGTGGCTTAGTCAGTACGAGATCTGATCTGGGAAGGGTGTCAGCTGCATACAGGAAGCCGGTCCGGCAGCACTTCGCAATCTGTGCTGGCTATGTTTAATCCCAAAGATGTGCACCAAACCTGCTAGACAGAGATGGCTTCCAGTATGCAGGTGACACCCTGTCGCCAGCAGATGACGAATCTGCGGAATCATTCATGTGCTTTTGCTTCCTTCCAATTCCTCCATCTCCTCTACTGTAGACGCGCACATCGACACGATGGCACGAGATTTCAGGACTCTTCTTCTTCTCTCCCTCGCACTATACTCGCTCATCAGCACCACCAAAGCCAGCGAGTCCCAGAATTCCGCGCCAGGGACTCAACCCTTCACAACGTTTGTCCTCCAAGGCAGCAATGGACGCTACGCGCGACTCGATGCCAGGAACTTGCACTCGAACCCTTTGATCTTCGACAGCCACGAGCCACGCGCCGCCACGGAATTTCTTCTCGACAGTCAAGGCGGCTTGATCGTCTCCTCCACCTCGATAAACGAGCTCGGCGGGCGGCAAGCAATGCAGGCTACCAATGCTGGCACCAAGGCAGTCGTCTTCGAAACTCCACGCTCTTCTGGCGCGGGCTTCACTCCGCTTGCTTGTGCCATTCATCAGGATCTGGCTTTTACTTGTACCGTTCAAGGCTGTCGTGCGTCTGGAGGAAGTCTTGGCAAGGCCAGAGAATGGTATCTGGGTGAGGAGTCAGGGCCGCGGTTTATGGTCAAGACGGTTCCTGTTGTATCGCGTCAGCGGCAGGCGCATGTTATGCACAAATATAATAGTACTTCTTCTTCATCGGAATCTAGCGATCAAGTAGTCCTGCGAATAGAACTTAGCTTTTGAAAAATAATAAAATCTTGTGCTTCGAATATTGATAAGTAGAACCTCAGCGCAAAAAAAAAACAAGAAAAATGGTATATTTCTTCACGACTACCATACATTACGGGGGATTCTTTTTTCCAAAGAAGAAATAGAAAAACACACATCCAGTCATGGTTGATCCCATCCCATCCTCCAATGCTCATTCCTCAGTAGGCCGTGGTACAGAAAAAAAAAATTCTGCTTCACACAGACTTTAATAGTAGCTAGCCCCGCCCCATCTCATCTACATGATCGACGCCGTAGCATTGGCACAGTTCTGCGGCAGAATAATAAGATCACCAGGCTGAGTCTTCGTCGGGTCAACAGTGGGGTTAAGAGCCTTGATCTGGCCAATAGTAGTGTGGTACTTGGTAGCCAAGTCGACGAAAAGATCACCGGAAGCGATCTTATAGGTGCCGACGGAGGCGCACTTGCTATTTGGGCATGCGGGGATGTTGAGGATCTGGCCGACTTGGATGAGGTCTGGGTTTGTGATGTTGGGGTTTGCGGCGAGGACGGAGGCGAGGGTGATGTTGAAGTCCTTGGCGATGTTGGACAGGGTGTCGCCGGAGCGGACATTGTAGGCGTTTGGAAGACCGGTGACGCATGTTGCGGTTGCGTTGGGCGCTGGTGGTGGCAGGCAGGTCGTGTTGTCTGGCTTGGTGCAGTTGAGTGGGATGCGGAGGGGCTGGCCGAGGATGATGAGGTTCGGGTTCGTGATCTTGTTGAGTGTGGCGATGTCGCAGATTCCGGAGCTGAAGGTCTTGGCAATGGATGTGAGCGTGTCGCCGGACTTGACGGTGTAGTTGCCGTAACCCGTAGCACCGCAGATGGTCGAGTTGGTTCCAGCTCGGGAAGAGCCAAATCCAGTGGAGCTGGTCCTGCTGCCTCCGTAAGTCGAGCCCATTCCAGTTGATGAGCTGCTGCTGCTGCTGCTGCCGGAACCCTTAGAGCCGTATGCACTTGGGCCAGATGGAATCGTAGGGCTCGTTGGGGTATCAGTAGAGCCGTAGTGACTTGGTCCCGATGGAATGGAAGGGCTCGTTGGAGTATCAGTAGAGCCGTATGGCTTTGGTGCAGGTGGACTGATAGGGCTCTTTGGCGTATCACTGGAGCCGTACGGCTTTGGTCCAGATGGACTAGAGGGGCTCTTTGGCGTATCATTAGAGCTGTATGGCTTTGGTGGAGATGGGCTGGAAGGGCTCTTTGGCGTATCACTAGAGCCGTACGGCTTTGGTGCAGATGGACTGGAGGGGCTCTTTGGCGTATCATTAGAGCTGTATGGCTTTGGTGGCGATGGGCTGGAAGGGCTCTTTGGCGTATCACTGGAGCCGTATGGCTTTGGTGCAGGTGGACTGATAGGGCTCTTTGGCGTATCACTAGAGCCGTATGGCTTTGGTGCAGGTGGACTGATAGGGCTCTTTGGCGTATCATTAGAGCCGTATGACTTTGGTACACCGTAGTCAGATGGAGCCGTAGGACTCTTTGGAGTGTCAGTCGCGCCGTATGGCTTTGGTGCTGGACTGGAAGGGCTCTTTGGAGTGTCTTCACAATCTTCAGGATTTGTCTCCGTATCACGGTACTTGAGGACCGGGCCAGCCAAGGCTGAAGCGCTGAAGAGCGCGGCGATCAGAGTTGCGGCACGCATGGTGAAGGTGAGTTCCGCTCGATTAAAGATATGCCGATGTGGTGATAAGTGCTGCTTTCAAGCTTGGTGCGATTCCGCGTAAATGAGTGTGTTGGTTGAACGAGTGACAGGTAAACGAATGACTAGAAAAGACAGAATGTGTAAGCAAGCAGATTGCAGAAAGAGAGTCAAGGAGTGATGACTTTTGTACCTGTTGGTGTTGTTGATATACCGCACACTTCTACAATCCCATCGATCTTTCGAACACGAAGCTAAACAGATCTCTCCTGCGTCGATCCTACTAGTCGATGTCAGTCCATGCGTTCTATTCTCCCATGCTCCTCTGAATCCGTACCTTCCGGTTTCGGAATAATGTCGCCAAATACCAAAATTGGGAGTCCTTGGCCACGCCGTCGACGTTGCAGTAAGCGCTTGTCAGGAATATCGAAGCTGGGCGAATATCCAAACGAGTGTGTGTTAGCTTGATGCAAGCTATCGGCGTATTTGCAGCTTTTCCTGAAGAGAGTGTGGCTTGAAGAAAGAGGAGCGGAATGAAGGAGAAAGATGGACTGTTAAACAGGCTGGTGTTGGGTAATCTCGGCATTGGTGAAGTTCATGAGCTGACGTCTGGGGTTCCTGGAGATTTACCGGGGTTTGATGAACGCACCCTAGCACGGGGGGCAGCCTAACAGTGCTAACACGTGCTTCGAACGTGTGATATCCTCGTATTTTACACCGGCTTGACTTTAAGATTAGGCCTTAAACCCTTGCCAGGCCAAAATGGGGAGAAATTGATGGCCTTCCCATGCCTTTGGACGCTGTATTATTCTCCACTCATCAGCACATCAGATGGCATTCCATTTGCTGCTGAACAACACTCCTGGACAACGCATCTTACCGTCGTCGTGGCGCGACATGGGATATACTTTAATACGATCCAATGCCTCGCTTGGGCTTGTCGACTTTTTCTATCCATGGGTTGGACTGTTGGACTGTTGGCCTTTTCTTGTCTTCATCATACGGATAACGCGGCCGCTCGGAAGGGCTTTCCAACCTCATCGCCGGACTTGAAGAAGTGGGAGCACGTCGAATGCTGCAACAATAATACAGCGTCTTAACACCTCGGAAGGCTACCTAGGCATCGAATCTCGATTTCTCCCCAAATTCTGGCTAGTAGGGATCTCGGCCAATCGAAATCGGCATTTGCCTTGTCAAGCATAAGGCCTTTAGCCCTCCAACGTGTGAAGACGCTGTAGGACACACCGACGACAGTCATCCGATATTCCTCAACTCTCAGTCTCACAGCCATCGATTGGCCAATTGCCGCAATCAAGACAATATATATTTGGTAAACTGTGATCGACCAGAGGATAACGCTTCGCTCCTTGAGATGACCACCATCCTGGTTACTAGACGTCAAGAACACCAAAGTGTGCAGAATTGACATATTAAGTCAGAGATAAACGGCAAGAGAAAATTGTGATAAGACTCGTTTGTGATCCACTGACAGTACTCTAACGCCTCAACATATGACAGCTAAACACACCAAAGCAGAGGCAAGCAGACTAGGCATCATGACTTACCTGTGATCTATACAACACATTCAGGTCCAGCCAGCCAAAAGATCAGCCCACCTCATCCATCTTATCCAATTAGACACGGAATCTCGAGCCCGAAGCGACCAGAGGATCGACAGTCATAGAAATAGCGAACGCAGGCGGAATCTCTATCATCGTCCGATCGAGACTTTAAAAAATGTGTCATCACTTCCGCAAGATCTTCGCCCTGCGGTTTAGTTCTACGTACCGCGAGGAGTTGGTTGAGATACGAGACTTCCTTTTTACCCGCGGCTTCGTTCCTGAGTGCTCCTGTGTCTTGGTATGGTGCTCTTATGTGTTTGGCCTAGAGCTGCTCGTCGTTGTTCATGAAATAATATGCATGGCATGATTTTCGCTCCTGTCCCGATGCAGAAAGCCGGCCAATAATGAAATGTTGTGCGAAAGATCAATCTCCACGCAAAGAAGTAAACTTGAACGTATAGTAATAATCCAGGGGCAGTCTGACCCAATCACCGTTCCCCGATGTATATGGTTTGTTCATCATCAACTTTGTTGTGATGATGATGCACTTGCAGATTTCGGCTGCTGCTGGTTGGTATCCGCGCGGCGCGGGCAAGATCCGGCCCAAGATATTCTACCGCTTGGGCGCAGTACGGAGCGTATTTCATTTAGGCTGTCTGGACAAACAACATCGATCCTCGATAGCTGGCGTGGCAGAAAAAATTAAAGAGACATGGGGGGTCGGCTGAGGAATGTATACCGTAATAAGCGTTACAATATCTACATATCAAGAAAAAGCAATTTCATTCAATGAACAAAGATCCTCTTTCTATCCCAATCGCGATCTTGACACCACTTCTCCACCTCCTTATCCAACTTCTCATAGCTGTCGTAGACATTGCTCATCATCTCATTGACAGTATGGCCTTGAGCCTCCCTATCGGGCCCATCGACAGACTCCCAGACGGATCTCATGAGCTCCATGACCGCGAACAGCTGGTTCGGCAGCCAAGTGACGATCGGACTGCCACCAGTAGCAGTTGGATGAGAAGTGCGTCTGATGATGTACTCGCGAGCAAAGAGCCAATGTCGCCAGCGAAAGCTTCGAACATGTTCAAGCAAACGCAGATACAAGACTTTGGTCTGGAGGTCCTTCAAGCAGTACTCTTTGACACCAATTTCCTCTGCACGAGATCGGACGTAGGCAAGGAAGTCTCGATGTGGCTTCGGCCTGTAACCGCGGAAGTCTTTCAGAATCTCGGTGAGCGGATTCTGCGGCATTGGGATCTGAAGCAGAGAGTCCAGGAGCGGAATGATAGCATCATTTGCACCAGACTCGCCACGGAAGTATTGTGGTTTGTTGTCATCGACGCCCTCGTATACGACACCATTGGGAAAGAATGGCTGGTTGGTGATGCCAAAGATGAAAGTCCGATAGCTGATGTAATCCTTTGGTCGTGACTGGTTCCACATGCCCTCCATGGAGTCCTCGATCACGCGCATGGTGCTGAGAAGAAGCTCGAAGGCGTCATTGACAGTAGAGCTGCCGGTATCCGCTGCTACAGCATCGAGCATCTGCACAGCACCCTGTATGAGTGGTCCGGTGTGCTTGACCATGTCGACGTGGGTGAGGATGAAGCCGGCCTCGGATGAGCTCGGGTCAAGCCCTTTCTCAAACGCTCTGATCAGGCGGAGATTGCTGTACTCTGATGCGCCAATGGCAGAATTCGCGAAGCGGTAGTTGAAGAGAGCATAGCCAGCAGCGTAAGCCAAGAACGCTGGCACATCCAGGCTGGTACTGCGTCAGTCTATGCACTCGAGCAGAACCTCGATTGACACTCACAGCTTCGCACACTTTACGAGTGGACCAGCGATTTCTTTTGGTAGCAGCTCACGGCCCTTTCCGTATGTGCCATCAACATTCCATTGCTCCCAGCAAGGCTCAAGTAGGTAAGCAGATGCCAGGAATGAGTAGTCTCTGAAGGCGGCAGAGACGGCTGTCAGGTCAGGCTTGCCGTCCGAAGCAATGAGGTTGTCAATCTCATGGTTCAAGTCAGGCAATGCTTTCTGTTCGTCAATCATTGGGCCAAGCTTATATGTAGCCAGCAGCCCTGGAGTGCCATCAAGCTTTTGGATTGGCATGTCATCGCAGAGCTTTTGAAGTGGAGCGAAGACCGGTGGGAGTTCGACTTGTGGTGTCTGCAAAGGTAGAAAACCATTTTGTGTCGTGATGGTGAAAGGATCCAGAGAAGGTGGAAGAGTAGCCGGATCAGCATGGATATGCTGAAATACCGCGGCTGTATCTGTCACCTTGACGTTCTCTTCTTGGCCAGTACCACTGCTGAGATAGGGACTCATGTTGCTGAGAGGAGAGGGGGCGAGTGGGAAGAAGTGAGATGAAGACGAGAAGGCTTGGCAAAAGCCACGTGAGACAAAGAACAATATCAGTTGGCCTTGTGAAAGTGCTCCAGATCTATGTTTTGGAGAAAAAGAAAGAGAATTAAATCTGGAGAAAACTTGCCCTTATGTATGTGATGGCCGGAATTCGCGCCTGAAGTATGGCATTTCCATTATCGCAGGTTTGCAAAATGGTGTTTTCCTATTGGTCTGGCCGGAACATATGCGCGGTGGGGAGAGAGCGATAGCAGCGACCTGACCGCCTGATGGTGATACAAGGGATTGTGATGGTGATAGACCCCAAGATAGAGATGAAGAGGCCATGAACGTTATCCAACATTGGCGTGACGGCCGGACCGTAGATGCAAGAGACGAAATGAACAGGACTGGGACGGCGACGGCGACAGCGAGTCCAAGCCAACATGCGAGGCGACAGCGACGACGGCGATCGCGGCCAGGTCTGTCTATGATAGAGCGTTCACTCTGAGGTCATCGCGACCATGTAGCAGCAGACAGGACTCTCGCACATCGTGGTGAGATGAGGTCTGGTTTTCGAGGTGTAACGCGGGGTCACGTGACCCACCGCGGGAGACGATATCGAGCAGGCAATTGAGGCGCGGTCCAGTATATGTTGTCGAGCACTGTTGCACATCATGGGTGAATGTCTCTCAGCCTGATCACGGGAAACCTTGGCATGTCGAGAATATTTGCATGATATTCCAACATGGGTCGGTGGAAACAAGCCTAGACGAGAGCACTTCCGAACTCGTCTGAGGCAGCGGATCGTAATGAGCAAGCCTGAGTAGCGAACACTTCCGGACGCCGGCTCAAGTATGCTCGAGATGCGGAGGTACAGCTCAGGTGCTAAGCTGCCAGAGCATTTTTCGCAGTGAACAAGGATTTGGCCAACACTTCCGGAGGCACAAATCCAACCATATCAGCTGACAGCAACACTTCCGGGGCTGTCAGGCTGCGAGAAGCGATGCACAGCGAGAAGTATCATCGTTCAGATATGGGCCCATTGGTAGCCAACACTTCCGGAGGCATTCAAGGTATTCCCATCGGAGTACTGTGCCTTGGCAGGCAGAGGCACGCAGCGCGAAGCGCTGAATTGCGTATGTTTTAGGCGTAGAGTCGTTTCCGCCTGATGGCTGAGATCGAGATGAGCACTTCCGAACATCTCGACCTTCGCCGCCTAGGACGTTTATCGCGGCGAAACCAGATCCACGTACGAAGTCTGACAGCAACACTTCCGGAGCTGTCAGAGCGGGTGGTTTGTTGAGAAAATGTGCTCTGTTGTGGACAGAAGAAGCTATCCTCTACACTGATAAGAGTTTTCACCGGCCATCACGGTGGTCGGACTAGCATAAGCCACCTCTTGTCTCTGCAGAACGTATTCTGCATTTGATTGAGCCCATCCTCTGCTCGACTTCAGGTCTCTGTTTTCCGGTGGATGCCGTCGTTGTCTGGGTTTGCATGTGTGCTCGGGGCGGCATTTTCGGGCGGATGGCTCATCGCATGTGTTGTCGAGGCATGCCGCAGTGTACAGCAGCGAATATGTGATCGGAAATCATCTTCGAGACACGCAGGCCGGGGAGGCGATGGAAGATGGAAAGGGAGGAAGTGATGTCGATAACAATGGCGGTGTCGACGTTGGAGAAACTGCATATTCGCTTCAGCGGCCAGCCTCGGCAAAGTTCTCCACTCACTCCCTCTTCAATGACGCCAAGCACATCCCAGGCGTCATGGCAACAACAACAACTCCTCCCACAAGCCTCAAATCACCCATCGTTCAATGACAAGAGCCATCCTCAAAATCCAGCAACATCGAACTCTCCTCACAACCCCTCTCAAAAACTCCCTCTTCACTCCCTCGCAAACCAGGATAATGGCCACCAAGGCTCCCCCAATCATCGCGACCAGAACAGTCCAATGTCTCTGCAAATCGATAAAAATCGAAGTCACAGGACAAGATAAAGGCTCAGTACTATGTCACTGCAACAACTGCAAGCAGTCTTCTGGAAGCTCGTTCATGCATAATCACAGATTTACGAAATCTGAACTCAAGGTGCTTGAAGGAGAGAAAGTTTTGAAGGTGTATAAGGATTCTAACACGAAGAGTGGGAATACGCTTTCGAGGCACTTTTGTGGGAATTGTGTAAGTCTGGTCATCATGTTCACCTCGCGAGCTGATTATTGATGTACATATGTAGGGATCGCCGCTTTACTTGTCGAACTCGGCGATCAAGGGCTTTGTGGTGTTGCACTGTGGTAACCTCGAAGGGACCAAGACTCAGCCCATTATGGAATTGTTTCCGGAGGACAAACTGAGCTGGATAGGAAATGTCTTGGAGGAGAAGGCAAGACTGTGAGACAGCATTATTATTAACACCACCAGTGTGCGAGCACGACAGTTGTCAGGAACAGAAACACATCTTAGAATACGACACCGAGGTCCCGACTGCTCACGTAACACGTTGAGGACGCTTACTTAAAGCTTTCATCGAGAACCCTGCGATACGGTTGTAGAGTTTGATGAACCTGAGATATGATCATGGCAGGGTTACGCGTTATACACCACGTCTTCGGTTCACCGTTCACGGCAATCCAAGTCGGAACAAGTCGGAAACATGCAGGGTTGAACGGACGTCGGACAGTCTGCTGGCCAGACCTGTTCGAGAAAGAAAAACGGAGCCGTGGCTGATGATGAACGGTATGTATTGTATCAGAAGCCAAAGCCATCTATCTCGCAAGAACTGCTGCAAAGCAATAATCTATGATGTTAACACCACCAAGAATGAAACGCTAACTCCAGACCACCATCTCCAGTCGCCGGCCAATGCTTCTACTACCAGACGTTAAGCCTTCGATCATATCGACATGTGCATCCTCAACCCTGGGACGCAGTGGTCAGCCAGAAAGACGACAAAGCGATCAAGCCCAGGAACTCTCACCCTCACATTCATTCATCAGACGTCGTTCAAAAATTTGGAGGCGGAGTCTTCCACCCCATCTTCTCCGACTGCGCACACGCATCCTGCGTCTTCTGGTCCCAGTTCTGACCTCCCCAGCATTTCTTGAGATCACATCCAGCCTTGTTCTTGGTCTCCTCGGTCGCACCTTTCTCCATGGCTCCAGAGTTCTGCCATGCGGTCATGCAGGCGTCTTCAACGTCGATGGCGTCAGCAGTTACAGCTGCATGTTCAACAGCAAAAGCGGTGGCGGCAAAAGTGATGAGAGCAAGGAGCTTGAATTGCATGTTGATTATGTTTCGATGGAGTGGGTGTGTCAATGCGCGCGTGTCGTGAAGTTGTGTTGCTGTACTGTTGCAATCTCGGGTGTCCTGTGGTCTCTGCTTGAACACAAGAGGCCGTGCAGTGTACTTATATATTGGGTCATATCGACGACTCTCCTGATGTCCAGTCTTTGGAAACTTCACGAAGCTGTTCGTGCTGTTGCCGTACTTGTGGCATTGACGTCGCTTTCATCAAAGAGACTCATAGAAAACGTTCCCAGCTCGCTGTAAGGGCTTTCCTTTCTGGGATAGGCTCTCACCCGATCCCGGCTCAGTGCAAGGCTTTTCAGGCACGAAAATCGAGGAAAGCTTACGATTACTTCTCATCATCTCATCATGGTATTGGTTGGGGCACAGACTTGGCTATGTTTCAAGCGACAGTACGGAGTCGTATCGACGAGTTCAGCGAGGGGGATGATATACTTATAGCTCTGCGTATGAGTTGCACGATTCGTTCGGGCTGCGATTGCAACTTACCACTACTGAGTAAGAAAGAACCTGACGCTCCATCGATACCGAGCAACCATTGGATGAGTAAGCGCTCGATTCTTTGGCTATATACTAATCGGAGTTTCCAATGACAACGAATCGTCGGGTCAATGCGCAGTCAGGGCTATCTGCTATTGTAATGCCTCCGCGAAAGGCTTGGGAGACACCTAGAGTAATTGAGGCGGCTTCTCACCGGCATCAACATCGACCCAATTGTTGTTCTTCAGCTTCTCGCAGTAGTCTCGCGCTCTCTGATTATCTTCACCTACGCAAGCTTGCAATCCACAGTTACACTTGTGCTCCAACTGCTTCTCGTTGTACTTCTTTCCATTAGGATCGTTTGCCTCCTTTGGATCAGTCGGGTTCTTGCACATCTGGTATTTGTCCTGGCATGTGTCGGCACTCTCACCGGCATCAACATCGACCCAATTGTTGTTCTTCAGCTTCTCGCAGTAGTCTCGCGCTCTCTGATTGTCTTCACCCACGCAAGCTTGTAACCCACAGTTACACTTGTGCTCCAACTGCTTCTCGTTGTACTTCTTTCCATTAGGATCGTTTGCCTCCTTTGGATCAGTCGGGTTCTTGCACATCTGGTATTTGTCCTGACAATCGTCTCGTCGCTTTGGTGCATCGGGATCAACCCAGTTGTTCTTCTTGACCTTGTCGCAGTATTCTCGGTTCCTGGCATTATCCTCCCCGAGACAAGCGGCTTGCTCGCAGTTACACTTTAGCTCAAGCTGTGCGGCACACAGCGGTTTTCCATTGGCATCTTGTGCCATCTTCGGATCCTTTGGAGCCTTGCATAGGTCGTACTTGTCTTTGCACGAGTCGGAAGGTGGCTTTGGTGCATCAGGATCAATCCAGTTGTTCTTCTTGACCTTGTCGCAGTATTCTCGATTCCTAGCATTGTCCTCCCCGAGACAAGCGGCTTGCTCGCAGTTGCACTTTAGCTCAAGCTGTGCGGCACTCAGCGTCTTTCCATTAGCATCTTGTGCCATCTTCGGATCCTTTGGTGCCTTGCATAGGTCGTACTTGTCTTTGCACGGGTCGTTTGATCGCGAAAAGGTCGTTCTGGCGATGGCTGTAGATGCCAATAGGCCGAGGATGAGTTGAGTGGTCTTCATGGTGCTATCTCGAAGAGCAGTTTTCTTATCCCAAATCGGAGACGCTGCTGATTCCTGGAGGAGAGGATGGAGGGTCTTGCACTGAGTGCACGTCTATTGGTTTTATAGTGTCCACGGAAGGAACGGAGGAACGCATCCACGCGCAGATGACCGTGATCGAACATCTGTCTGTGATGCATGGTTCATTTCGATATCTTGACGAGTAATTCTAATTGCGAGTCAATAGCATGCTGAGACCTTGGAGCCTCGTATTGCTGCAAATTGTAGTAGTTACTATTATTGCTGTGGTGTGCCGGTAGACTCCAGCAGGATCCATGCATGTCAGACTGTCAGTATGGACTATGGAGCAGTAATGTGCCCAAGCGAGGCATCGAATAGCGATTTTAGAACGCCGCCGACGGTCAAATCATGGTCTGGAAATGCGGTTCTTGGGGATGGTCAGCACAGATACTGCATCTTTCGAGCGACGGGTGAACAACGTGTGTTCGGAGGGCGTGATAGTGCAAGTCGTGAACCTGGTCATGTCATTTCACAAGGTCCTGGTCGCTCGTTCGTTGATACGAGCACGGGTACGACGTCCCAGCCTGACAGCGTCATTGCCAAGAGCCACGGATGTCTGCTACAGCGTCGTTTCCAAGCTTCTGGACATGTTCGGTTTCGTGTTACGATAGAGAGGAGAGGTCTCAAAATGGTAATACACTCAAGTTAAGCGAGTTGTCCAGGCAGGGTGATCCCTGCTAGCGTTGCGCTAGCTACTCTCGGTTAATGCTAGATTATGCTAGAATCTTCTATGAATTGAATACTTAAGCGCCGTTTTCGACCCGCATAACGGTCTCTAGACTAGTGTCTTCTAGCGCCTCTACGCTACGCTTACTTATCATTAACGACTAATTAAAATGCCTTATGTGCCTACTACACTACGTACCCTACGACGCTATGTGCCTACCCCGCTACGCACCCTACGACGCTATACTACCTACTTAGAGCGCGCAGCCGTTCATACTATAGCTAGCTATAGCTTAGATAAGTACGCGATCTACGCTAAGACCGGGATTATAATACCGACTATTCGCCGGATTCTTAAAGGACTAATTATACTACCTCGCTTACGAGATCGTTAGCGTTCCCTACTCGGTAGCCCTACCCGAAAACGGCTAGCCGAGGCTTGCCTAGCTAATAGCGATCGTAGAAGGTAGAAATAGGAAGAGGTTACTCGTAAGCTTAGTATTTATGCGTTACGTTACGTTATTCGAGCCTCTATGTAGTAGGAAGGGCTAGGCCGCTTCCGACCCCTACATACCCCGTAAACTTCCCCCGCAATTCGGGAAGCCCGCGTTAGGTAGGCTCGGCAATTCCTCGATACTAATTAGATGAAGACTATCTACGCCGATAAGGTCGGTCTTCGGCTCGTCTTTCCGGAAGTTTAGGTTACGCGACGAGCTAATAATGTCGATAATCGTAGCTACCCTAATGCGATAGAGCCGAGGCGACCGAAGTATAAAACCCTATATTTCTACGGGTCTATCTCGGCTTTCGGCGTTAGAGCCCTACATAAGCTACCTAAGGACAAAACCTAGACTAGCTAATACTATCGCGAGAATATCGTGCCTAAGATAACGCTCTTCCGCTTAGTACTCGAAGGGTAGGAAGGTAGCTTATTCTCATTAGTCGAAGATAATGCACCCTCTTACCGTACGCGACGGTCTTAGTAAGCATATGCCGACGTAGGGACTCATCGGATCCCGCTACTAGCCTATTCCCCGGAGCTAAACCTAATCGAGAATGTGTAGGCCTATTAGAAACGTCGGATTAGTAAGCGAACGCTACGACTAGCTATAGTGTACGAGCTTCGGCTTACGGCGCTTAAGGAGTAGCTTAATATTCTAACTAGGGTGCTTTAAAATTTGTTTAACTCTATGCGGAGGCGTTGCGAATTAGTCATTAAGAATAACGGTTATCTAATACCTTACTAGCTCGCTTATATAGCTGCATAACTCGGTTCGGTTAGCGCCACGCTAGTAGGGATCACCCTGCCTAGACAACTCGCTTAACTTGACTGTACTTTAACTGAAACAAGCACGAAGGAAGTTCAGGCGAGGTCGGCCGGGGAGAAAGTGGAGTACGGAGTTCGTCATCTAGAACTATTCTTGGCTTCGCTATGCTCAACTACACCACCAGCCATCGTTCAGTATTGCACGTAACTAGACCTGATCCACCAGAAGCTCCTCACCGAGCGTGAATAGATCTATCGCAGCTGTCGCGCCTTCTTTAGCTCGTCCCCAAGCATCATTCACTCAAGAAAACATATCACGGACATCAACAAATTGTTCATATACAACGAAGCCCATCAAGCTCATATCATAGAAGCAGTTCCGAACCTAGACCTCTACAATAGTTACAGAATGGCATCCACAACCGACCAACAAGACCCTTCCCCCACACCCTCTCACCAACCCTACACAATCGGCTACCAGAAGTCCCACATCCAAAACCACAACTGGCGAACAGCAGAAAACAGTTCCGCCTTCCTTCTCCCCCACCTAATCTCCGCCTCAAAATCCAACCCTTCCCTAAAACTCCTAGACTGCGGCGCCGGACCCGGAACCATAACGGCCTCGTTCAGCAAGTACATGCCGTCCGGGCAAATCACGGCCACAGATCTGTCTGAAGAGGTAATGGCTCAGGCGCGAGAACATGCAGCATCACAAGGGATTACCAACATGACATGTCAAGCAGCAAGCATCTATGAACTGCCGTTTGAAGATGGGGAGTTTGACATCGTGCACGCGCAGCAGGTGCTCGTACATCTCGAGGATCCTGTGAAAGCGATACGGGAAATGCTGCGCGTGTGTAGACCAGATGGAATCGTTGCGTTACGGGAGTCAGATATGAGGATGTGGTGTTTTTATCCCGAGACTCCAGGACTGGTTGCTTTCCATGGGCTGATACAAGCTGTGATGCAATCTTCTGGTGGGACTCCGGATACGGGTGTGAGGCTTGTTGCTTTGGCTATGGCAGCAGGCGCAAAGAGGGAATGGATTGAGGCGAGTATGGGAACTTGGTGTTATTCTACTCCGGAAGAAAGGAGGGTTTGGGGTGGGACTTTTGTGAATAGATTGAGAGGAGAGGATATGAAGACCAAAGCGGGGAGATTAGGGTATGAGGAGAAAGATTTGGAGAATATGGCGAAAGCGTGGCAGAAATGGATCGAGACGGAAGATGCGAATTTTGGGTGTTTGCATGGCGAGGTAATTGTGAGGAAGGCTTGATCCGGGTCTGGTGAAGGGCATCATTATCGAAGATTACCTGCTCGCCTTCTATGCACACTCCGTCCGTCGTTTTCCGGCTGTGATCCAATTGCTCGTTGCCCAGGATAGCTAGAGAAGACCAGAGAGACAAAGCTTGGCCCGAACGCGATACTCATCAATCCTAACGTCATGATCAATGAATTAATCGCTGCCTGCAATCTCATCTGCTCTCGCTGATCTATTTTCGTGCAGCAGCACAGCTTTTCCTTCTGTGGAAGCTGCTACCAGGTGCCAGGATTCGCGGTGTCGAACACACAATTCTCTAGAAGAGCAAGTTACTGCGTGTATTGAGATTCTTGGTGTAGCAAGTGATGTCTGATTTTCAAAAATGCTCTTCGATAGACAGGAGGCACGAAGCTAGGTCAAGCCGCCCCATATCTGCGTAAGCTGCATTTTCAGGACTCTGGAAGTCCAGCATGACTCATTTCCTCTCCGAAGCTCGGGACTTGGCACGAGAAGTCAGGTCTCTACTGCAGCTCTTGACATTGTGGTATCTAGCAACGCGTATATTTTGCAGTCTCAGCGCTACGACGTCGACTCGTTATAGAATCTTCCTAGACGGCCAATAACGATTTCGTCGTGGCTGCAAAGGCCCCCCATCATTCTACCTTCTTCAATCTCTCCAAAGCACCTTGAACCCACTCGAATACCTCAAAACCACGCTCAAAAAGAAGACGAGCGAGTCCCTCTCTGGTGCGCGGAATCTCGTCGTCTCGCAGTCCCGCATCGCCATACCACTTAGGGGAGGTATTTGGCGTTGCAGGAGGTGGCAAAGAGTTGCTTGGCCGGTGGAAAGGGTCGTCCTTTCCTTCTGCAACACCAGTCACGATCTCGCGAATTGGAGACGGTGCACGCGGTGGGGAACGTTGGCAGAGAGCCGACATGAGTGTGTATTCTGGTGACTTCAAAGGTGTGCGAACGCGCTCCAGAGCTGCAGATTCCACGGCTGAGCGTGGCCGAACAGCTTCTTGGGAAAGGATCAGAGCATGCGTAGGCACTGACGTAGAATATGGAGCGCCGCGATGTGTCTGGAAGAAGTTCAGATGCAGTGGCACAATAGAAAATCGCTGCGGGAAGAGAGGAAGGGGCGCTGGAGAAGCTAAAATTAGTGTTCGACTTTTGAGTGAATGAGCGAACCTAACGCCAAGACTTGTAAGCCAAACTACCTCTTCTCACTTTCCACTGACCTAAGCTCCCAGTTGCGATGCGATACGTTTCACCTTCAGTCTCCACCGTAACACCCTTCTTGCGCACTGCTGGCTTGTCTTGGGCTGGAGTTGGAGCTGTGGCTGGTGCTTCCGCCTGCTTCCTTAACCTGTCTTCAAGCCTTCGAGCAGATTTGTTCGCTCTTCGCAGCGCTCTATATCCATAGCAGTATCTGGAGTGGTCGCCAGTACCATATGCATGATAATCGCAATGTTTACAATGCAGTTGCTGAAGAGGTCGAGGCGGGGATGCGATGTTCGGCGGTGAAGGTGCAGCCGGTTTGAGTGCTGCGAACGTGCTTTGGGAATCCTTGGTTCTCTCTTTGTCCACAACGTAAGTGTGATTGTGCATCTCTTCGGCGATAGTCGTGGAGCGCATAGAAGTGAACTCGTTAGTGTCAGTTGTGCTCCGGGATGGGACACTACCGCATTCCAGCAACGAAGCCTGTGCAGGAGATGCGGCGTCATTTTCACCATGTGTTTCCTGCAGGTGCCCGCTCGTGCAAGACTGGGCAGTGGCAGCTCCAGAGTCTGCACAACTCGCCATTGAGCTGTGCTCGTCGCGCTCTGATTCTCGTATATGTGGCGATGACGCTTCTGAACTTGCAGCCTCCATGTAATGGGGTTCAGGGCTGCTCGCTGCTGTATCGATCGCTTGCCTTGTAATATCGTTCGTGTCGTTGTTTGTAGCCGACGTAGATGATCCCATGCTGAACCCAGACCCCGATTCATCATGTTGAAGTGCAATGGGCGTTGAACGAGGTGTGCCAACGCCTTCACAAACAGAACTCGAATCACTAAGCGCGGCATGCAATCTCCTTGAAGCGATCTTGGCAGCACTGCTATCTCGTCGCTTCCTCCCTTGCTCACTGCGTTCAAGAAGATCCAGATAGAGCTGGCTATCTCTGCCGTCTTCGGTCTGCATGAGGTACTTGGCAAATTTCCTTGCATTCTCCTCACGCTTCTGTCGTTTCCGCCGCAAGTTCCGAAGATTGCAGAAAGAACCTTCTTCTGGCGTTGAAATGAGGGCAGCTTGTGGATTGGACTCGTACTCGCGCTTCCTTGAAGAGGGTTTACTGTCTTCGCGAGGGACTTGCTGACCATCGTTGATGACTTGAGCAGATCTGTCCCTGTCACTGTTTCTCTCTTTGACAGGCACATCCTCCATACGTTCTACTTCGGCAAGTGGCCTGCTAAGGCTGTCTGAAGGCTGTGCGAGAAGCTCAAGACTGACCTCTTCCGTCTGTGTTGCTACCGAGGCGAGCTCTGTCTTCGAAACTTTCTGAGGAGATTCAGCAGTATCCGACCTTGTCTGTGTGTATCTCGAGACCATACGCATCTTACGCTTCGGGCTCTTCTTTCGAATCTTGAACCTGTCTTGCTTTTCTTTCAAAAGTGCTTTGAAACGTTGGCTTTCATCCCGAGAAGTGCGGCTTTGTAGGAACTTCTCAAGCAAGTCCCTGACATCGTGATTGCACAGTGCGTCCTGGTGTATTTGCCAGATAGCAAGGGCTTTGTCGAGCTGATCGTGGTCCAGAACATGGCTGATGCTTTTGTCGACTTGGTCTTGTAGTGATCGTGGCTGCGAGCTGGTGGGAAGACTTGTGCTGTTGGGAGTACCATCGTTATTCCTCTCCCTCGTCTCGGTCTGACCCTCCGATGTTTGAGATGTGATACCCAATTGACGGTCTTGCTTGCTCTTCGTCGCATCATCAGCCGCCGCTGTATCATACTTCGTCGCAAGAGAGCTCGCTCCATTGCCAATCTTTCCAAGTTTGCCCCGAGCTATGAGGTACGTCTCGGCGTCTCTGACAAAGTTTCGGAACAATTTGGTCTCCTCAGCATTCGCGGCTTTCGCCAGAATCGTTTTGATGAGGATGTTGAGACCCCCTTTTTCGTCAGACCATGTCTGCACTTGCTTAACGGCCGCTGCCAAATGCGATTCCTCCATGTCTGGAACTAGACAAGCAGCGGCAGCAAGCATGCGTGGGAGAGTCACAGACTCGAGCTGAGTCGATGCCTTTGTGTTGTCACTGACGGACTCTGCGCTCTTCTCAGCATCCGCATTGCTTACTCCAGCTTCGTTTTGTGCTTCGATGTCTCTAGCAACGCCCCAAGGCTTTGCTTCTGGCTGGCCTAGGATCTGTGGATCTGGGTGAGGTGAAGATCTTGAAGCACTTCTCGCGTGGAGAGTAGGAGACGAAGGAATTTCTATCCCACTGTCGTGCGAGCTCGTGGACTTTGGAATTGGAGGCGAGGAAGATGGCATACCACACGGCTTTTCTGGGGTTGGAAGCACCGAATCTTCACCGCTGTCTGACGATGCGACCTGGAAACGCGGTGGAGGCTTCTGTTCGATCGCATGGCCCGGGATAGAAGGTCCTGCAGACTTGGCACCTCCCAAGTCAAAGCCAAGCGTTGCAAGTGGATCGTTCAAAGCCTCCTCGATCTCCTCATCGTTGGCAATGAATTGTGAGGACCTGACAAGGTCGGGTGTTTCCAGTACGCGCTCCTCAGACCCCGTTGTAACTCTTGAGGGCCGAGAACGAACTCGCCGAAACGTAGTTGGGAATCTCAGGCGAGAAGATGGCATTGTTGTTGACGTGACCATAGGCCGGAATTGTAGCGTGATACTTTGCAATATCGAAGGAGAGTAAGCGACCAGATTATGCACACGATATTGGCGTAGTAGTAGAAGTGTTGGTCTTTGTGCTCCCGTGCCGCTCACTTTGCAGCGTATGTGAGATCTGCTCGTGCTTCAGGTCATTTGAGGGTGGCGCTTTGATGTCCCGCTCAGCTGCGACATCGAGTTCAGTTGAAGAATGGGAAAGTGTCACGTCTCTACGCGTCCAACAGCTCTGGCAGGGTGAGGTGAGCTCGTGCAGCGTATCCATGGTGTTCATCAAATGCCGGCCAGGATGAAGGCCAATACTTTGCCTCGGATAGTGCGTCCGCGAAAGCTTGTCGTCCATCCTAGTAGTGTGCCATGCATTTCCGATAACCAAAACCCGAGAGGCATCATTGCATCACGAGCTTGAAGTTTGCTGGGCCAAAGAGATGAAATCAAGCTGTTACGTAGCGCCGTCTTTCGCGTCAAGGACATTCTGCATCAAGTAGTAGCTGAAGCCATATCTCTCGCTCCTTGAGCTTCAAAATATGATAGCCTGGCTTGCATAGCTTGCAATCTCGCCTTGGCATCCTGAACCCATTGGAACAGAGCTGTCCCTCTTTCCATCATGAACAAAGCGAAGTCGACGTATGCGGAAGGTACCTCATGATCACCCACAACGGTCATGAAGGCTCCCGGATCTGGCGTCGCACTGCTCTCCAGCGAGGGAGAGGTGTATGTCTGCATTGGGCTATGCGCCCGGCTCCTGGGACGATCGCTGGCAGGACTTTCGATTGACCGCTTGGGTTCATCGTCAGGAGCGTTATCCAAGGCGTCCTGTGACAGCTTGATACCAGTCTTTGCGACATCCTCCACCTCTGGCATATGACATGCTGCGAGATAATGCTGTTCCCCCGCGGTCGACGGCTCTGCATCAGGCCATGGAAGCAGTTCACGGGTCGGCGCCAATGCTTGGGCTAATGTTGGCAACGTGGTGCATTCTGTGCAGATGGAACATTCCCAGCCTGCTGAAGCAGAATAGACATGTCCTGTATTGTGGTATGTATATGATTCTGTGGCTGCAACTTGCACGGCAGTGTCTATGGATGTGGTGGAAACCGTGTCGTCGTCAGTAGATACGCGACGTGGATGAGGCTCGCAATCTTCACTATGGCCTTCTCTGCCGCGAGCTTGACATGATTCGGATTTGCTCCTAGCTGTCGCTAATCGGTCATCGTCGTAGATCTGGTAGTCCTCTGGGTTGATCGACCCGCGAAGTCGTTTGCTTCGATTCGGCGAAGAGTCAGAACTTCCTCGGCGTTTCGTAACCATTGCGTCGGTGTCTCAGCACAGATGGAGGGAAACGTGTTTGCACCAAGTCGACTACGAAGTCGAGCCTTTCGATGATATGACGAGCTGTTGGACCCCCAAGGACCAGGTCTAGGCGCTACTGAAAGCACGTGAAGAACGAACGAGCGAATCATTTGATCGATCTCCAGTTATGGATACCCCTACCCATGTCAACTCTCTATTCTCCGAAGCCTCCTTCGCAAGCTACAACCAACAGTTTGCTGCGCCGTGTGACTTTTAATAGTGTTCTGAACCTGTCTTTTAGGGCAGCAACAATCAGCAATCGTTGCAAAGTTCAATATCGAGACCCGGCTCAAAGCTGTACCCACAGGAGGAGAGCCATGGCGCATACGGTATGTGGAAGCGCTCAGCGTTTGTGGGACTTGCATTTCCTCGGAGCATCGCCAGGAGTTGATCCAGCGCTTTTTGCAGGCACGAAATCGAGCTTGTCGCCGGGTGCTCGAGCCTGCTTCTTTTCCCTCCGCTCGTTTTGTTTGAAGAGGTTCTCAATGTAGCACTCTTCCGGCCAACGTACAGTCACTCCCAGTCCTTCTGGAAGAGAAGATCGATAGCTGTCCTCCTGACTTATGCCCGCAAATTCCATGAGCTTCGGTAGCAGACTCGGATTGCGCAGGCTGCTCGAGTTTTGCAGACGCTCATTGAAATGCACGCCTTTCTTTTTGAGCTCCAAGAACTTTTCCAACTTCTTGGTCGTGGCTGCCAATGCTGCAGCTTCTTCGCTGTTGCGAGCGGGAGGTGGTGGTGAATCAGGAATGTCGAAATTCGGGACAGTGGGCACAGTCAGCTCACGAAGTCGTTGACGCTCATATGTGTACGGGGAAAGCGGTGGCCCTGAATCGTCCTCTGCTACCGGTATATGCGACTCGTCTGGTACTGCTGAAGGTCCTGGAGCTGGTCCTGATGGCGGTATGTGGGCAGTAGGCGTGTTGATCGCAGATGGCTGGGCTTTCGCTGGCGTGACGGCATGCGTAGGATACGTTGCTGCCGGCAATTAGTACTCTACCATCACACGGCCATTCTGTGAATGCCATACCGCCCTCTTGTGATATTGTTGATGCCGCTCCGGGGTCAATCTTTGCTATCTAGCATTGTGCATCGTTAGTAGGTATCCGTGCTTTTCAGAGTCTGCTGTGTGCTATATAGCATTCGCCTACCTTGGCTGGCTTCTCTGGCTGGATGTCATCTTCCTCGTCGCTGCTGCCGTACGCGACCAGTCTGTTCATCTTGGCAAAGGCAAGTGAATGTTGGAACATCTCTCTGTAGTGTCAAATCTTGATGCACATGCAACTTTATACGGATGCTCCCGCGCTAGCGACCGCGTCAACTTGAGCTGCCTCCGACGTTAGAACTACTGGAGCTCCATCGACACACATAAACATCACCACAAACACCATACCACCTCACTGGCCACCACTCCCGTCGAAGCTTCATACCACCCAAAACATACCCACACCACCTGACCAACGACCAAGATGAACCATTTTCCGCAAGTACGTTTGTAGCACGCAGCCATCACCATACACATATCCATCTAACATTAGTGCAGGCTTGGGGCAGACCGCGAGACGACATCTATGGCCACTACAACGCCGCATACCTTCCACAATCACACGGTGGCACCCAACAGCCCATCACCCACACTCAGTCACCCATCGTGACCGGTACTTCCGTCATTGCCCTCAAGTTCAAGTCCGGAGTCGTCATCGCCGCCGACAATCTCGCTTCATATGGCTCGCTCGCCCGCTTCACTGATGTCCACAGACTGAAGACGTTCAACAAGAAGGCAGTAGTCGGCTTCGGTGGAGATGTGTCGGATATGCAGTACCTCGACCGCCTACTAAAGAGCTTGGATGTGGAGGAAAACTACAGCACTGGCTCGCACACAGAAGAGAAGGGAGATGCTGATATGATGAGCGCGAAGAACCTACACACGTACCTCGGCAAAGTCATGTACAAGCGCCGCTCCAACTTCAACCCACTCTGGAACGCGCTGCTTGTGGCGGGTTTGGATGAGAAGGGCACACCATTCCTTGCATCAGCAGACCTGCTCGGCACAACATTTAGTGCGCCAACCATGGCTACAGGCTTCGGTGCTCATCTTGCGCAGCCCATCCTGCGGAGATCGGTACCAGATGAGGAGGCGAGCAAGAACCTTGATCGGGAGACTGCGGTCAAGGCCATCAAGGACTGCATGAAGGTGCTGTTCTACAGAGATGCGCGGAGTATGAACGAGTACTCCATTGCAGTTATCGACGAGAATGGTGTAGAGTTGCACGAAGACGAGAAGTTGGAGAACCAGAGCTGGGACTTCGCAGATCGGATCAGAGGCTACGGTACGCAGACAGTGTAAGACATGGGAAGACATAGGAGCGAGAGCAGAAATGCATAAGATGATGGGGAAACCACGAAGGACTTACAAAGAGCTCGCGGGATAGTTGCGATGTGGCTCTGGCATAGAGACGTCTGGGTATGTATACTACAACACGCATGGGCTACGACTACTCAAAGGGTGGCGCAGGTTTGACGCATCACAACCTCCGATCTCACTTTGTCTTTATCCATTTGACTTGCATAGAGAAGCACGCTCAAGCGGGCAGACTCTCCAATGCAGGCATGTCAGTGGTGTCCATGCTACAGGCAAACAACTTGCGCTTCCGCTCCGGTTCATCAGCGCGCATGCATAAAGCACCTCACTTTCCCCGATGAAGCGGAAGATGGTAGCGAGACCTCTTGCTCGTGATGCTCGGAGCGGATAAACATAGTCGCCGACCCCTGCCAAGATGTCTCTCTTTACAAAAATAATGCTCCGCAGCTCTCCCTTTGGTCTTTTCGACCATTGCGTGCCATTGATTCCTTGGCGATATGCCTGGTCGCTTCTTCGTTTACTCCCTGCTATTCCTCCTTGCTACAAGCACTCAAATAGCCTCTGGCACAATAGCAAAACGCCTTGACCGGAGCGGATTGTATCAATTCGTGACTGTAGGTCTCACGCATCGCATCATCAATAGGAAACATCTGACATTCTCCAGCGCCCTGAAATCCGTGCACCAAAATGGAACGTCAACATGCATCACCCAGACCTTGTCTCTCCAGGCCACTGGTTTGTCGCTCCACGCGAGCCTTTGGGTGCAAATGAACAGATTGGAGGCTGGATAGGACCCACAATCTACGACAATGCTGGAGAACTAGTCTGGAGCGGTGCGCCGAAATTCTTGAAAACCAGAGTCGATGATTTTCGCATGAGCAATGTAGCGGGAGAACAGCTCATGACCATGATCTGGGATGAACATGGCGCTGGCGTCATCATGAACTCGTCGTACGAGATTGTGAAGGCACGAGAGTTTACGAAACCGCATCTCATCAACATGCATGAGTTCCATTTTGTGGATGATGGTCGGAGGGCTATCATTCTGCGAGGCAATAGGACGAAGGCTGCAGTTGAAGATGCGAAAGCTGTTGGCATTGATGACGACATCTCTTGCATGGCCGATTTCGATGGCTTTGAGGAATTCGACACGACGACTTGGGAAAGCACTTTCACGTGGGGCTCGTTTGGTCGCATTGGCTTGAGCGAGAGCACTTGGCAGGACTCGCGAAGCATCAAAGATAAGTGTGAAGAAGGCTGGGACTTCTTGCATGCCAATTCAGTCGACAAAAGCAAAGAGGGACACTTCTTGGTCTCTTCTCGATTCACGAATAGCATCTACAACATTTCGAAAATGGATGGAGCCGTCATCTGGCGGCTGGGCGGCGTGAAGTCTGACTTTGAGCTGGGAGATCTCAACTTCACAGGACAGCACTCAGTCCGATACGTCGGTGAGAATGAGACGCACACTCTCATCACAATCCTGGACAATGCCAAGATCGATGACCTGCCTCCTACTCATGAGTATTCGCGAGGCCTTCTCCTAGCTTTGGACACTGCAGCCAGTCCGATGACTGTGTCGGTCGTCACTGAGTATCCTCATCCTCACGGTCCGGGTGGCTACGCGAAAGCTCGTGGCAACCTGCAAATGCTGGACAATGGCAACGTCTTCATCGGCTGGTCCGAGCAGGCCACCCTGAGTGAACACTTACCGAACGGCACCTTGATCATGGATGCTCAGCTGAAGCCGGATTGGCTTGGCTCATACCGGAATTACAAGTTTCGATTTACTGGGCAGCCAAAGGAAAAAGAGATTGCCGTGGTTTCCGCAGCACATTCGAGCGATGGCGAGACAACCACCGAAGTGTTTGTGAGCTGGAACGGCGCTACAGAAGTGGCTTCTTGGAATCTTTATGAGGCAAACGAAGAGGAGGGTAAGGGAAGGCTTTTGAACGTGGCAGCAAGGACTGGCTTTGAGACGCAAATCTTGGCTAACGACTTCGCGGCGTATGTTGTGCTTGAAGCGCTTGATACAGCCGGGAACGTTGTTGGGGTCTCGAAGGTCATATATACTGCGCCTCCGCAGGAGCCCAAAGGTGACCAGGAGCCTACCCATATGCATCCACATCAACACGGGAAAGGAGGCTTTGCAGCCGACTCTGATGACGATTCGATCAAGAACTTGCCTCCGACTCCTTTCGAGGACCAAGTCTTGGAGCATAACGAGCCAGCAGCTCACTCCAATCTCACCTCCACGACTTTATACTTCGTAGTAATCGCCCTGATAGCGATTGTACTCTTAGTAGCACGAATCATGACGAGGCGAAGAAGGCTTCTAGGAGGACGGGGAACAATGCGCGGCTCACTGTTCGCCGATGATCCGGGAGCAGAGAAAGCAGTCGCTAGATCGAAGACTGACTCTTCCCTAAAACATCGACATAAGCCGTCAAAATAAAACTTCCCTGGCAAATTCCAGTTCAAGCATTCACACCTCGTCTACAGTAGACTAGAAGCAAAAAAAAAAAATCCGACAATCGTCCTCAAAGCAAGACTTGAGCAATTAGTTCCGTCAGATCTTCTACCAATACTGCCGCCACTGACTTGTCGTCGATTCCCATCCGACCAAGTTTCCCTCGCTCCAAGAATTCCTGTCAGAAATTATCAAAATTTCAGCTTTTATTTAAAAAGGCTACATAGGTGGGTGATAATACGAAGCCTCCAGTCACGAAACCAAGAAATCTTCGACGCTACCTTCCTTCGTCTTGCTGTAAGCCAGAGATATGAAGCATTGATAATCGCCCTCGGGGTGAGGATCGGATTTATAGACGATTCGCATGAAGTCCACTAAGCCAAGCGTCCTTTGCTCTGAGGATGATTAACGGATTGCGCTTGGAGTCGATACGCATGGCGACCAAGATATCGAGGGAGAACTCGGGGACAGGAGGGCATTGGACCGAGACCGGAGCATTTCGGCCTTTCCACATCGCTAATAGAGTGAAAAAACAAAAAACAAAATTCGACAAATCTTCAAATCAAGTACTAGATAGCCATGAATGGAATGAGATTCCAAACACACTATGCGTTGGGGACTTTGCTGTGATTTTCCTCTTTATTTGAGACATAGGTATTGGCTAAATTATCACTGATTTGTGCTCTGAGGGTGCTTGATGAGTAGGTAAGTAGCATTTGATGATTGGAAGATATACATGACCACAGTGCAGAAAAAAAAAGATGGCAAAATTCTTGTCAATCGTAACCCAGATCGCATGGTAGCTGTTCGTTCATAGACCAGAACTTTCATTTTCTTGCCCCGAGAATGATATGTATGACGGAAGTGAAGCGGTTTATTTCTAAAAATTCAATGGTTGCATACAGTAGTCACTTGGAAAACAACATACATATCTACGCCATCTAGAAATAACTTCACACATTGTATAACACATCAGCCATAGGTATGGTATGTACATACCTCTCACAACATCCGCCCTTACACCTCCTTCTTCCTCCTCAAATCCCCCGACAGCCCCTTTACCGCCTTGACAATAGCATGTCGGCCGTCAAAAAGCGGGAAAATAACCACGGCAAACAGCGCAAAGAATTGCCAAAAGATACTCATCGTGACCCAACTCTTGAAAAAAGTCCTGCCGAAAATATAGTTCCGGTATAACGGCAACGGCCAAACGATGATGGTGACCAAGATGTTGACGATGAGAAAGGCGACGGCGATTTTGAGCCATTTTCTGATATTTTGTAATTGGGAGTCGGAGAAGGGGTGGATGAGATCGTCGACTGAGGAGGTGCGGGAGGGGTGGGCGAGGTCGTATGTCTGTGTGGGTTCTTTGGAGGGGGAGGGGTTGGTTTTCTCCGCGTCGTCATGACCGGTGGCTCCGTTCAGCTGACTGGCTTGACTTGAAGCCGGTTGGCTTTTGTCCTCGATAAGGTCGATGCGTAAGAATTCTCGGAAATCGAATTTTTGGGGGCGGATGAGGGAGATTATGATTGAGAGGATTCCAGGGGTGAAGAGAGAGGTCAGAGAGCCGTAGAGTGCGGGCATTTGTTCGCTTGTGCTTGCGATGGAGACTTCTCCGAACATGGAATAGGAGAGACCGATCCAGACGGCTATGCCTGCTGCGAGACCGATGAGAGGGGAGATGATTGCTGCTTCGCGGGTCTGGCGGGACCAGAGGAGGGTGAAGATTACCGGGAAGATGCCGGAACTTGTTGTTACGGGGAGGAAGTAGAGGATCCAGTTGCCGTTTGCGCCTGAGAATCTGTCAGTGGATGGGAGAAGTTTTGAGGATGGGATGCGCATACCTGCATAGTTCATTGCTAGAGTCCAGCCGGCGATCACGAATCCGTATCCTATGACACCGGCGTGGCTGACGGTCAGGATCTGGCGATCTGTTGCGTCTCGATTGACATATGTCCTGTAGAAGTCGAAGGATACGATACTGCTGACAGCGATGAGAGAACTGCTAACAGTACTAGTGATGTCCATAAAGATCAGAACCAGGATTGCAATGACGGCTGACCCTCCGAAGAGCGACTTGATCACATAAGGCATGACCAGGCCAGAATTGATTTGAGCTGCCGTCATGACTTCTGGATAGGTGACGAAGACAGGGGTATTCTCGATGGCTCTAGCAGAAAGGCCGATGACAGTACCGATGCCCCATGGTACAGCAATAATGGCTGCAGAAGCAAGATCGTATCCTGGGACGGTGGAGCGCACATCTGAGGCAAAGCTCTTCTGCCAGAAAGCAGTGTCCATAGTGACTAGGGCCAGATTGCAGACCTTGAGCACGACTCCGAATATTGCAGCTTTGTAAGACTTGAAGGTCAGCAGGCTGCCCATGTAGTTGCCTTCTACATGGACCCGGTCCTCATTGGCCCTGAGCTTGTCGTAGAGACCGCCAAGACCACCGACGTGTTCGTTGGTGAGGACCTTGAGGGTCAGATATATCATGATGCTCAAAGCGATAGCTGTGTGGAGGAAGTCTGTCAGGAACGTGGCTTTGATACCACCGACTGCCGTATAGACGACGACTGGGAAGAGTCAGAATATGCTTGTAGTTCTGAAGTCTGACCTCGCCACTCACCTCCAGCAGGAATCAGAATAGTTGCGGCAACGATATGCATCCCAGTAATACCAGTGACGAGCTGTGCCGCAGTGATGACCATTGCCGAGCAACCAAACACATTGTTGATCAAGTTGAGGAATATGAAGACGATGTGTCCGATATTCCCGTATCGGATGCGAACAAATTCCATGGACGTGTGGGCATATGGTACTCGGAGTTTGGCCACAATCCCTACAGAGTCATGCAAGGTAGATGATCAGCAGATGTCTCGCATGTCATATTGACGCTAGTTAATACATACCCAGTACTGCCATCAAAGCGATCTGGAAGCTCAGGCCACTGGCAAACCATACTGGTGCGGCAATGCCCCATGAGTAAGCGAATACTGTCGAGTACATGCTTTCATTGATCCACATCCATCTGTAAGTAGCTGTCAGATCCACAAGGTCGATCAGTTCTTTCGCTCCTCGCACTTACGAACTGAAGACAGCACTTGCCGTTAGACCAGTTCCGATGGTTCGATTGGCAACCATGAACATTTCCGAGCGATCAGAGTCCTCCAGCAGGTACCGCTTCTGGATGCGCACAGAGATCAGAATGAGTATCGCAAACAGCGCTCCCAGTCCAATGATGATTCCATAGCCGGTGCCTTGGCTAACGAGGGCAATCTCTCCTGCGGCCATCTTTGACAGTATGCGTCCTTTCGAGGATGTTTTCCAGGCACAAAGTCGACAAAGGTTCGCGGCCTGACCACAGCATCATCTTAAAAGTAGTCCATGTACGTTGGAGCTAGACGATATATCCGGGTCGCCGCTTGTGCGATCCCACAAGATTGGGCACAACGAAAGCTAATCCATTGCAACATCGAAAGAGTTTTGCGGTGTGTCGGCAGCGGCATGGTGAAGAACGATCTGTGCTGCAATCATTGATTCATTCCATGTGGCTTTGGAGCGTAGCATGGTATTGCCGACCTGGAGGAAGTTTGTCTGGAAAGGCGCTTGGTGTGATCCAGTCATTCACCCTGGTTCGACATGGAGTGCAGAATTGCGTGATGCAGGATATCAAGCACGCACAAGCTACGAACTTCATCCGGAGCTTGTTCTCTAGCAGTGGCTTAAAAGTTAACTCCCGACTTGTTTTGTAGGGCTAGTGCTTAGCAACAGCGTTGGTTTGGTTGAGAACCTATCGTGCAGAAGAGAAGCGTGAAATGGGAATATTTCGTTCTCGCCAAGAACCATCACGCCTTTGCTTGGCCGAACTCTATCTCGACTCTCGAGGCCCTTCCGAGGAATGAGAAAAAGACAACAGCTAGGACTTAGCAAGGCATTTCTCGGGTTGCGATAGGACCCAGAGCGCCAGAAGACGGAAAGAGGAAGTGAATTGAAGTGCTCTATGTTAAATGCTCGAGATGAGCGCAGAGTCGTGAGTTGTGCTTTGCAACGAGTCCCCTTACTCATTGGCATATTGTTGATGCTTCACCACCAGCCTCGACTACCACCCCCAACCGCGTCAATGATCTTTCTTGCTTCTTCATTGCTTCGCGAACTAGCTGTCTTCCTCTCGTGTGGCCTCTGCTTATAACCACCACTGCCCCAACTCGACCGATCAATTTTGTACTCAAAGTCGATCTCGGATCCACGCCGATTTGGATCATTGAATCTGTCGAGCCAGCGATTCAGTGATGGGCGTGTGCTCTGCTTGGTGTTTGAATACGTTAAAGTAATTTGGATCTTTCGTGGCTGCAGTTTGTCTGGACCCCGCTCGTCTTTGGAGTCTTCATCCTCTCGGAAGCCATTGGCATGAACCTGAGCAGCAATGCTGACACTAGCAGATTGGAAACGCTGGAATTGGGCTTCCGAGAGACGGTTCAGAAATGTGACCACGTGCGCAAAATTGTGGTTTCGTACAGTCGTCCTAATCATAGGTGCATTAAAAAGTACTGCGTCGAGGAATTCCTCGCGGATTCGGCTATTGACTCCAACGAGGCCACATTTGGTCATGAGGTTGCGGCTTCGAAGAGTTGGAGCCTTGTCTGATTCGATGATGTGTCTATAGATCTCATCGCGCAGCTCGCGAGGCAGATCGAGGAACGGAAAGGTCTTGCTGTCGTCTGATCGAAGACTCTGTGGTGGAGCTATTGCGTTGAAAGATGCCGTGTGTTTGTTGTCATCTTGTCGAGGTCGTTTTGGAAGATTGGCCACCTGTGAAGGCGCCGTCTCCCTGCGCTTGTGTCTCATCGTTCGAGCCATGCCGCTCGATGCCTGTCGTGATTGAAGATGATTGAAGAACGAGTGTGGTTGGTGTGAAGTATTGATATATTGCCAACGATGATGAGGCAACAGCCAGGCAGAAGCGGCGCCAAGACCCACTTTTCCAGGCGGAGGATTACCAGCACGATCCAATGCCTCTGCGAATCCATACTCCACCGGACAAGCCATTGCGATGTTTTGCCATGTCATTCGTGAATACAGAATGCCTCTCCGGCCTTGACTCTCAATAGACTGCTCCCACCGGGGAGTGCAGTGCGAAGGATCACAGAGGCACAGCTGTCGTCCACCGACGGAGTAGCATTGACCATCTCGCAGCTTATTCCATGCTGAGCCAACAACTTCCAATCCCCATCACCTCTTCATCTCAATCCCCGTCAGTTTCTCAATCTCGTCTTGCAAGCATTTAACCTCGTCCTGCTTCTCCTTCTTGACCTCCATGCTTTCCAGCTTGAGCCAACTCCAGTATAGCGCTTGGAAGGTAGCCATCGCGATCAAGAAGTTATACGCGACTGCTCGTCCGGCGCCACCACTTTTGTACACGTCTCGATGCGGGTTTGGCTTTTGCGGTGGTTCGGGAGAGGCAGATGGTGCTTGGTATTGAGGTTGCTGTTCTTGGCGGAAAGCAGGGCGCGTTGTGAATAGGCGTGCTGATCGCGTTAGCCGGAGAGGCTGTAGAAGTGTCGTCGGCAGCATAGTGTCTAATCAGAATATTCGACGCGTGGTGAAGTGGAATGCAGTGAAAGAGATCTCATGCGCGCCAAGACATTTGGGAACCCAATCAGAAGTCGGGTGCAGCCGCTCTCTCTTCAAGGTCAAACAGCTTCACCTCACCTCCCAAACTCTTGCATCGACAGCGAACCGTTTCCCTTCAGCGCCGGCATGCTTGGTGCAACACACCCCTGTACTACCCTACATGCGCCGACATGCTGTTCACGGCAGTAGTCTTGACTTCTTTCAACATTCACTTTCTTTCTCTTCACACAAGGCCTTTGTTAATACTGCTTTGCTGGCCAAGCACCTTCACCAAGACAACGCCCGCCTTTGTTTAAGTACTCGGTTTTAATGAGACATACAGCGCTGCGCGCACCCGAGGAATAATAGCCCGTGTTTGCACTCGATCTCTTTGACCACAGACACATTCAGAGCAATTGCTGGCAATTGCTCACGACATTTACGACCTCACGGCCGATTAGCATATTTCAACATCTATCGAGCATTCGAGAAAACTCTTGACGTCGAACATGCACTTCAAAGAAACCTTCGAAAAGAGTCTGAACGACAACATGCACGACAACGACGACGGCCAACCAGGTCGAGCGCCACCAACAGAAGCCACCGATGCAGACATGGACATCAAGAAGAAAGGCTACTCCTCGCCTCAGCCCGATGTCCAAGACCATGAGCTGAGCGAGAAGAAAGACCACCCACCACGCTTCTCAACGCTCTTCGGCCCAACTCCCGCTCCAACACCTCAGCCACCACCACGCGAATATGTTCGAGAATATTACCCCGAACCAAAGCGAAAATCCGGAGTCTTCATCCCAATGCCACTCTTCATAATCTTCGCAATCATCCTCTTCTTCGAAAGCACGATCCTCTTCGCCTACACCGTCATAGGTCTATACAACAACGCTCCAAGCCGACTCTTCCCCTGGGCTGGAGCAGGCGTAGCAAGCACCACTGCCGTATGCGAACACCATCAACCACCATCGATCGTCAACGCTCCAAACTTCATCGTGCCCGGGCAAGGACAAGCCCAAGGAACCGAGATCATAACACAATTTGTCACTATCAGCCCAACGCAGACCAGCACCAGCACATCGACATCTTCATCCTCCATCGATACAGCAGCAGCCATCACGGATATCGCTGGTATCCTCGGGTCTTTAAAATCATCGACGACCTCGTCTAAATCTGGGAAAGTCGCCATCGTCACCGTGGCACCTGAACGTAGCACCGCTACATCCATCAAGCTGATTACCGAGGATGCTTCAGGGAATGTCGTCTCTGCTCAACCGACTCCTACTGTCACTGCAACAACGTTCGTCGACCCACCAAAGCCTTCCCAGACTGACGCATAAGAGGAGCTGACTGAGATGTACAGAGCTTGAGTGAGGAATTGTAATCTTAGGGAGGATATGTTCGTGCTACCGCTTCGCAAATGACAATCGCAGCATGATGAAGGTGCAGTGGTATAGCATATTTCCATCGGACAGATAGGTTATTCAAATCATAGCTTTCCATACCCAATCACTCGTCGCCCAAATCCCATTTCCTGCCTCGCCCTCTTCTCTCTAGCCTTCCAATCCCCTTCTTCTATCAACCACGTAACTCCCCAACCCCATCCTGTCCAACAGCCATCTCCCTAACTTCAAAAATCCCCTCTCATCAAACCCTTCCTTCCCTCTTCTCCACCCAACTCTTCAACATACCCTCCATTTCCGCAAGACTCTGAACCCCAGATCCTCCTCCGAAATGATCGCACTCGGACCTCCATCAACTCCCTCCTTCGATCTCCGTAAAAAAAACCCCCATATCGCACCACCGACTCCACTCCATAGTTAGCTCCCGTTTGGCTTCGCGGTAGTCCAGTCGTCGGAGTCCACAGAAGCACTCGGATTCGCAGACCTCAAATCCACAATGATAAGTCTCCCGAGTATCATACGTAAACGTTAATTTAGGCATTCTCCGTAGAGGATTTTTTTTTCGACTCGTCCCCACTCACCCACTCGCACTCGCCGAATCCATGAAGTAGAAACCGCACGACAAACATTATAATAAATCTAATCTTCACCCCGAACAGCAAGGGAATTTTTTTTTAAATCTTTTACGCTATCTATCGTATGCGCACATAAAGAGAGAGAGAAACGAGCTTGCCTCGCAGCCTCAGGTAGAAGAAGTTTTGTGGAATCGACGAAATGTGAGAGTTTGCGAAGAGGAAGAGGATTGCAGCGAGGGATATCATAGCAGCATCGTGGAGAAAAATACTTCTGTGAAAAATCAGCGCGCAGTTGGATCGTGCGACACTCTTTATCCTCAATTTTCAATTCCTCTTCTTCAGGGACTTATAGTTCTACTGAGCCCTGACGAAGGATTTCTTGGCGTGTCGAGCTGGGTGAAGAGGCCACGCGACACTCCATATTTCGAGAATCGAGATTGCTTGGCACAATCCAAGCGCTTGGATCGAAAATATGCCTGCTGTGGCGTTGGTGTGCTGCGGGTTGATTCTGCTTATAGAACATTTGTCTTGTGACGGAAAAAGGAACTTGAAGACATCGGTTTTGTCTGGAACATGTAGGATTAGCATTATCATACTCTTGCTGCGGGAAAACTACTTCTTTTCTCTCCTCTCCCATCGCACGACGGCTGGTGCGAGAGGTCTGCTGAACAACGAACTGTAATCTGTACCGACGACCTTGTCGCTGCCGTCGACGTTGTAGAGCTTGAAATCCCGAATCACTTCGGACGTGATGGTCTGGAGCTGCACGTATGCGAACTGCTCGCCGATGCACCTGTGTCGACCAGCACCGAATGGAAGGTAAGGTGATGCGGCCCCTTTGCTGACCAGACCATAGCCGTAATCTTCGGTCTCTTCGGCAACGCCTTCTTTAACATGCTTTGGCGAGAGATGTGCGTACTTCTCGCTGGGATTCTCGTCCCACCGGTGAGGCTCCCACAGCATAGCTTCAGGGAAGTGCTCCTCCATACGCGAAGTAGCACCGGGTGCAGCAAGGAGGGAGTGTGTGGTCGGGATAACGTAGGGTGTACCTTCGAGCGGCATTGGAGACTTAACTTGCCGCAGAATCGAGTGGATGGGTGCGTGGAGACGAAGAGTCTCCTTGACGACTTGGTTGAGAAGTGGAAGGCGCGAGATGTCGGCGTAGGTCAGCTCTTTAATCGAACCATCCGCATTGACGCCAAGCACATCCTTCTGTTCTTGAAGAAGCTCATCCTGGATATCTGGTCGCGAAGCCAGTCGGAGAAGGATCCAGCAGGAGGTGGACGAAGAGGAGTGTTGACCGGCCATGAGAAGAGCGATCATCATGTGCGCGATCTCCTTGTCTGGAATTGTTTGACCATTCTTGTACTGACATTGCATCAGATTCCAAATCATGTCCTCTTCTTTCTCCCCCGAAGTAGGTTCCCCCTTTTCGCGTCGCTCTTTGATAATCGCAGTGTAGACTTCTGCCATCTTCTTCTGTGCGCGATCGCGCTTTCTGTTCTGTGGTAGCGGAGCCCATGGAAGCATGAAATTGATGGGAGTAAAGCCCATGTCGAGGTCGTGGTAGAGGTCGGCAAAGGAGGAATCGAATTTCTCGCGGACTTCTCTGCCCTGGAGCGATCGACTGGCGGTGTAGATGGTGAGTTCGGCCATAGCAGGCGGGAGGTCGACGGTGCCATTGGTTGACGCGAATTTCTTGCTCGGGTTGTTCTTGGAGAAGAAGTCCTTGGTCTCTTTTGTGATCAATTTAACGTACGACTGGAGGGCGGAGGAGGTCAGCCCTGGAAAGGAGAGTTAGCATGTGTCGCTTCAAAGTAGAAGTCCGATGCTAGAGTGCTGTCTGTGACGCGGCGAGCTTAGGGCGGAGCTGACCGACCATATTTGACAAACTGTAGATTGTTAGCATTGCATTGTTACCACATAGCGTATCCTACACACCTTCTTCTGCTCCATGAGCTTCGAGTTGGGACAATCGTAGACGACGTCCGTACCAAACACTGGCGTCGTGAGCGGACTATAGATCTCCTCCGCATTGACGTCCTTGAGCTTTCCATTCAAGATAAAGTCGTTGCCTTTAGTGCCTAGCACCACGGTGGTCTTCTTGCCCAGGAGGATGAAAGTGAAGCAATCTCCGTATTTTTGGCGACAGGCGAAGAAGAACTTGTACGGGTCGATGCCATAGGAGATAGTGCTGCCAATGAAGGGCACATAGTGGAAGACCAGCGGAGGCTCGTTTGGATTTCTGAATAGTAGCTGGCGCAATACGTTAAGGAAGATTGATGCCGCGAAAAAGACGCTGAAGGCGAGGAGAACGAGTTTCCATGTTGCTGTCTGGGCAAAATGCGCGTCGAAGACCGCCGCAGCGTCCTGGAGCAAACCCATCGCGCGGAGGCAGTGGTGGCGATGTCGATGTAGGGGATCAAGTCACCATAGCAAGATGGTATGTCGATTTGATTACCCTTGGGCGTGGTTCGAGTGGCCAATGGGGAGGTGCAATCGTACGAGATTGAACATTTCGAAGATCGCGTCACTTTTCGGCGCTAGTCATGCAGGAACGGGAGACCCCTGCTTCTCTTCAACTGCGAGGGTCTGAGGGGTCACCACTCACCACACCTTGCACCGTACAGCGGAGTCGCCAAATGCAGTTGACTTGTTGGCGAAGACGATGCTGTCGTCTTTGTCGTCCAGATATGGCATGCTGGAGTGCTGTACTTCGGACACGGGAACTACTCCGTCGGCAAGAGATGGCTAGTGGGTCGAGAGATCGCATGCCTTCAATCGCCTGATGCGCTCTGCTGCAAACCAGGTCACTGTCTGCGACGGACTAAGAACCGCTCGAGGTGTATAGCAGAGTTGCGCATTTCGACGTTCCAAATACTGGCCAGATACATGCTGTAGGCTCGATCATTGCGATTGCCGAGCCGTAAGCCGAAGGAAAAGAGCTCCTCCACCTAGGTCCAAGGTCCAAGTATACACATCTTTCCCCCGTCTTCTCTTTCAAAGCTCCTATGATCCGCACCCGAAACATCAGCACACTCACCAGAACCGGCACAAGACCATTCACCACGCCGACCGCCACCAAAATGCGCATCCCGTACGCCCCATCAGAACCACCGGCCAACGCCAGCCAGGAAGTCAAAGACATATATCATCGCATTGCAGAACGCCGCAACCCCCGCCCTCTCATCCCCCTCGACCTAGCCCTCCTCCATAACCCCCAAATCGCAGACGGCTACAACACCCTGCTAGGCGCAATCCGCACAAAATCCTCCTTCCCCCTCGCACTCGCCGAACTTGCAATTTGCTACATCGCGGTCCTCAACACCGCCGTATACGAATGGAAAGCTCACGCTCCCATCGCGTTAAAAGCTGGCGCGAGTCGGAAAGCTTTGCAAGCTGTTTTGGACCAAGATGTGAAGAACGAGGAGGTATTGAGTGAGGAGGAGAGGGAGATCTTGGAGTTTACGTATCAGAGTACGAAGAGCGTCAGGGTTGAGGAGGAGGTGATGGAGAAGTTGAAGAAAAGGTGGAATGATCAACAGGTTATGGAGCTGACGATTACCGTTGCCGGGTATAATATGGTTAGTAGGTTTCTGGTAGCGTTGGATGTTACCGAGAGCAATGGGGAGAGTATGGTTATGCCGAAGGAGGACTAAGGATTATATGTGGCTATGGATTGGTATGCTGTTTCTCGGCCATGGTGATGAGTGCTTACGGTAACATTGGGAAAGACGGGGGCGTGTCAGATTCGCATACGTGCGATAGACCGGGCGGTTTGTGGACGACTGATTGGTTTTAAGGTATGAGGCGAAAGGAGGTAAGCGATTGGTCATCAACGAGACTGAAAATGCAATGCTTCTCACGGAGGGAAGCAGGACCATCTCTCCAAGATACTCGCTCACTGAACGCCGTATGTTCGCAGTGACCTGCACGAATGACACAGTGCCCAGCTTGGGACTTCCAATGTCCATGCACTGCCTACACTCAAAACAGAATACATTGGGCTTGTTCTCAAAAGCTTCCATCGGAGAAGGACAAGCCCTAGACACCAGAAGGATGGCATTTTTTTTTGGCTCAACATGCTGGCCATTGCATCATGACCTGAGATATGTGAGAGAATTACAACTAAATGGACAGATTCCTCCTCCATGAGTAAGACTTGAGAAAGGCAACCACCAGAACCTCACCATATTCATCCATGCCCTCGAAATCAAGAGTGATTCCATCCAAGAATATGTGAGCAGAGGCGAACTTCACTTCAACATCTTACGCATACACAATACATCACCTCATACCCGTTTCGTCCCCCTTCTCTTACAAATATAAAGGCAAGCAAGCGACTCCCACTCGAAGTTATCCACGCTCTCGATTCTCGAACGTGAGCAAGAGAATGTGAAATAGGGGGGAAAAAAACTCTCTCTCATACATACACATCCTCACCTCACCTCTCGAAGATCAAATTCAATTCCATATTCACATAGATTTCTACTCGTCACCTCAATCTCAGACTTATCGGCGAAGCGACGACTTTCGAACTAAATAAAAACAGAGCAGCACAGACACACGGCAGCTATCCTCTCTGGTAATCATGCTGATGAAGAAGGAAAAGAAGAAGTTTTGTCGGTCGAAGAGCGAGGTTTTGTAGAGCGCAGAATCAGCGGGACGGTCCGGGGTTACGGGTATGTGAGTTGGCATGTGAATGCGGCGGGTCACGGGTGTATGTGATTGTGCGTGTGACTGTCGGCGCATGCAAATGTGAAAGTCTCAGGTTGTAAAGAGAGAGTAGGGATTCATTTAAAGGAGCTCGTGATAATGATGGTCGTGTTGTATTGATTCGCCGTTCTTCGCTCGAATGTTCATCTCAGCAGAAGTATGGAGCCTCAGCCTTGTATCCCATATTCTTCTGCGCGATACTGTGCTGCAATTTCCAAGCTCTGTCTTTATCATCACCACATGTTTAATGGATTCGGAATATCTTCGTGGTGTCCTTCAAGGCGCTTTTTACCGAATGTGACCATGTAATGCTCAATCAAGAATTAGCACTAATGTCAATGAAGACATAGGCGGCCAGTTTAGTATGTAATCACTCTAGCTTGCTCGGAGTCTGTAGCTCCTTGACGTAAAGATTTGTAACGAGATGTTCGGTCTTCGCGTCTTTGCCGGCAGCAGTAATGGCAGCAGTGACTTCGTTAAGACCGACTGCTTTGGCCCCGTAGACTCCTAGACTAGAGCTATCATAGTACTGATCTGACCTTAGTATAGTAGCTCTGGTTCTCGCAGATCAGAGAACGAATCAGCGTCGCTACCGCCAAGATGTATATGTGCTGGAAAAGGCCGTTGAAGGTACTTCTGTCGCTCGCAGACGGAAAGCTACGACTGTTTTCTCACATCTTCCAAGATATCTAGTCGAACCTGTCATTTCTCCAAGAGATTGACAACGTGTGAGTCGTGGCCCCGACCTCGCTTTACTTCTGAGTCTAGGATAGCAATGTCCGACGATGAATCTTTACCCGCGAGTTCCGATATAGTCCATAATTTCTGTTCCTGCTCGTTGGCTTGCTCTTGCTCTGAAGACTGAAGCCTGTCCTGACTTTACAGTATCGCAATATTGGCCGCGTTTCATCGCGAACTGGCTGCTGGCAGGAGTGGTGCGGACATGTGTCTTGAGATCGTTCTCGCTCGTTGGATACACGTGCCGTAGGCTTGCAACGGAGGTGACATTATTGCGCGGTAAGCTGCTCAGAATATGTCCGATACGAAGGTGATGCCATACTGCGCGGACTTGATCATCATCATCATCATCATCATGGTGAACGTACTCAACGGAAAGACATGTCCCTCGTCAAAACTCTTTTAGAGCCTATTAATAGCACGATTTGGGCTTCTTCGGCGACCGATTAACCGATTTAACCGAAGTTTCTTTCTCCTCTTGAGACACACTACTCTACTTCGACTGGCGCCGATAGGTCTCATAAATGAAAATACGAGGCTGTAGTCTATCGAAGTCCCCATCTTCCCATTGTTGCTTCATCTCCCGGCGGATCATTTTGCCTCTCGGCAGTCATTGATTCTGCTTCCGGCAGAACAGCGCCACGCCGTCGTCGTCCTGTTACCAGGAATATACGAGTCCTTGCGAACTTTCACCTACTTGATCACCTATTTCAAAGTCCAGGCTGACTTGATTCGCCGGACCCCCTCGCGATGGCGGAGCTTTCTCCAAGACATAACGTCTGAGGCTGCTTTGACTGGCGTCATCTGCGGAATGCCATGGATACTGCTGGACGGAAAATAATGCTAGACCGTCCTTAATAATAGATTACCTTATGTGTAGCACAGGCGTATAAGAGAACAGGCGAGGACCTGATCACCAGTGACTTCACTATACAGCAACAACCGTCAGCATTCTACGCACTCCACCGACCAATCCTCGATAATACCAACGAACCCCCAAACGCGGCCACCGAGCACAATGAAGTCTTTCGTCGCCCTCGCCCTCGCCGCAGCTACGAGCGCCGCAGCCATGCCAGCGCCAGTTCCCCAGGCCGGCACCAGCTTCCCCCTGCCATTCCTGGGCCAAGCGCTTGCTGAAGGCACAGAAATCCACCAAAAATTCATCAACGCCAATGGCCTGAAATTCTGGATTGGCAAGAACACCACAACATCCTGCCCAGAGGACACCGCCGGAGCAGATGTATGCAATGCTGCGAACAAGAACCAGACCATATTCGGCTACCTCAACGGCGAGAGCAAGCTTCAGCTTTTGACTCAAGTGCCAGGCGGCCAGCAGCCGTATGTCACTGCGGGCAACTTGACTGATGGAATACTTGCCGGTGAATTGAAGTTCACCGCGGCACACTCCACCGAAACCAAAGGCCCTGCACTGTACGATGGGTTCTTGCAAGTGTACGATGCGAAGCTTCAATTTGAGGAGATGGATTGGTTTGCTTGCCCAGTCGATGACTTCAACACTGGCTACGGTATTTGGGCTCAGAGTCGTGTCGAGGGATCACACGCTGGCGAGGGATGCATCAGCTTCACATGGCATGTTAACCAGCTCGCCGACGATGTCGCAAAGGCGTGGCAGTATGTTTAGATCAATCACAGGGCCTGGCGCAGAATTATAGCGTTGTAGAATACTTCAAGCTTCAGCATGTACAACTTAACATCCAATAATGTTACAACTCTTCGCATACAACGTCTCTGCGTTCATTATGTCCCACTAGCAGAAGCTCAATATCTTCATTTTGTGATAGCGAAAAGTGTTTCGGAAGAAAGTTTCGGCTTGGTTGAGGCTGCAGATTGCTTGCGACTTGCACTGCGACATCAGTTCACGTGAGGCGTGGCGTTTCTCGGGGATTCGACATTTCGTGGCCACTGACCGTCATACTTGACCATCCACCAGAAATACACGCATGCCACGCTTACTGTATGGCATCATGACACGGCCAGACACCTTCGCATAAAAGCCTTCCGCAGCAACAGACGATCCAGGAATCCACGATGGCATCTTCAGAGCCATCGCCAGAACAGCGTGAGCTGACTCTCGTGGGCAAAGTTGAGATGCGAATTGCGCTCACGGACACGGACAGCAAGCTCGAATCTATTCTCAAAACCTATCTGGCCCCGCTGCTCTTGAAACTCGCATCGCCACATGAGAGCGTTCGGAAAAAGGTCATTACAATATGCCAGCACGTCAACACGCGAGTACAACCGCAATCAATCCAGCTCCCGGTTGCTGCTCTAATCAAGCAGTTCAAAGAGCAAGAAAGCTCTCTGATCCGACATTTCGACTTGCTTTACATCCAGCAAGGTGTTGTCAGGCTCTCTAATGCCGACAAGGCTGAGCTGTTGCCCATAGTGGCAAACGGCATCGCAAAGTCTGGCGCCCAAGCACCTCAGATTTTCTACTTGCTTCTAAGAGTGCTGGGAGCTTATCGCATACCTCAGCGTGGCAGCAAAGAAGATGTGGAGTTGCGTCAGACGCTCGAGATATCAGATGGAGATGCTCGATATCTAGCATCAAAGCTTGGCAAATTCATCCTGTTTGCACCGCAACGCGCTGGAAATGCTGCTCCAAGCCCTGGCCTCACGAGAGAAGATCATGACTTCTTCAACGTGGACAGCAAGCCGGGTGTATGGGATCCAGCCGCAGGTGGGTTGAATCTAACGCAGACCAAAGGTCTATGTGCCAGACTACTTGCCAGCGGGCTCTTCAACGACACAGAGCGGTTTCTGCCTGCTTTATTTGCCTCCGCAGATCCTGCGTCAGCCATCAGTGATCCAGGCGACGATATGATGAAGCGTGCCTTACCGGCAACTGATCTGGAGGACGAGTTCATAATCAAGCAATTCTTCAGCCTCTATTTCGGAGAAGGCAGTGCGCCTCGAGTAAAGGCTCCACTTCGACTGAAGATTCTGAATCTCCTCGGAAAATCCACGAAGAGTACCACATTTGACAACAATATCATGAGAATGGTTGACGATGGTGTTAAATCAGCACCAGCTGAAGGCGGCGACACTGCAATGACGAACGGACTTCCGGAGTAAGTCTTACCTTTTGTAAAGTTTGCGATCGTGTGTGTTCTCAGTACGAAGAAAATCGCTGACCCTACTCTTAGGACGAACAGCATCGGCAGAGAAGCTACCAAGCTTCGAACAGCGATATTCCAGTACATCAACTTTGTTGCGCGACACGGATCCAAAGCGACTTTGCACGCCATTGCTCCGGTAGTGGTTTCCCGACTGCGAGATTTCATCGAGAACCAAGGCTGGCCCAAGCCTGGTATCAGCGAAGATCTGGTCTCTCGGGCATACGCCTACGAAGTGATCGGCCTGCTGGCCAAAGCTGGACCGAGGACGCTGTTAGTGGAAAGTGAACACACCTCTCTCGACTTGCTGCGCTGGTTGTTCGACTCATTAGCTCGCGATTCTTCGGGCAACTCGATCACAGTGAGCATAGAAGAATCACTTTCAACGATTCTGGGTGCTATGAGCACTCGATACGAGCTTCAGAAGCACGAGCAAGAGGTCCTTGAAGATCTTCTGATCGACCAAATGCGGTACTCAGCTTCTCTAGAGGAGCATCAGCGTTTACGAAGCACCAGATACGTGGCAGTCAGATTCGCAAACAGGTGCCTTCCATACGCCTCAGTCAAAGCCCGATGGGTGGACATTCTGGCCATTGGTGCCACCTCTGATAGACCAGAAGTCCGTGAGGAAGGAGAGCGTGGCCTCAGTCCACATTGGTACCGTATGCTGAACGGCTCGAATGTAGACTCGGGGCCCGCTTTGGATTTTCCTGCTTTTGATGCTGTCATCTCCGATTTCTTCATTAAGCAGACGAGCATCACAAGCTCCGATGCGGCAGTCATAGCCCAGAAAGCGCGGGAGCTCCACGAATCTGCGTTCCCTGCCATGACGGCTTTCTCTCGGCGAATGCTGTTCCGTGAAGCCTTTCGTGATGCAAACATTGCTGTCAACCTCGACAGCGAGTGGGAGAGGAAGGTAGATGCAATGCTTGAATCTGACGTGCTAGCAAGAAGAGCTGGAAAGGCATATCTGAAAAGCGTTGCGTCTGGGAAACCAGTCCTGGTTGATGTCCTCATGAACGCTTTATTCGAATGCGTGTCCTTCAAAACCTCATTTGCAGAAGACCATCTGGTGGAGTTTTTGGCACTTAGTCCGGATGTCCTTGTTCAGAAGCATGTTTGGCGGACAGAATTCCTCTTGCCCTTACTGACATCCAATCATCATGGTCGTCGTATGACTGCAGCGCACGCCTTTGGCATTCTAGCTTCGCATCCAAGCGCAACAGCACAGCAACAGACTACACAGCTGCTAGAAATAGCCCAAACATGGACAACGGCTGTCGGCGCGACCTTGAGCGCTGTCCATGGGTCGATCGTCGCTCTGGCCTTCCTCTTCGCCAGATCGGCTTATCGCAAACAAGAACGACAATCCTCTGAAATTTTCACAGGCTACCTCGGCACCCTGTTCAAGGCATTCTCAGATGGAAGAGACGACCTACTTCGGGAAGCGACCACCATCGCCATCGGTCAAATGAGTATGTTCGGATGTCTCGACAGTAAGACTATCAGCGACTACACCAGTCTCACGAAAGTGTCTGAAAAGTTGTATCAAAAAGCCAAGGATGGAAACGAAGTTGCAATTCTCTCTCTAGGACAGCTTTCCATGATTCTTCCGGAAGATAGTGAAGACCTTTCGGGTATAGAAGGACATCTGCACAAACTGCATGAGATTCGGCAATCCGAGGTCCATTTCACGGTCGGGGAGGCACTTAGCTATCTGGCATCCGGCTGGCAGTCTGAAGCCCTGGCTACACAAATCGACATCGACATCGACACTGAACTAAAGTTGGTACAAAAGAGATCAAAGATTCTCCCCAAGCTGCTAGACAAGGTGTTGGCAGACTGCGCGAATACAAAGCCAGCTTTGAAAAAGGCTGCAGTCATGTGGCTCCTCTGTCTTGTGCAGTACTGCGGCAAGGACCTGCAGAATCGCCTTTCTGAGTGTCAAGCTGCCTTTAGGCGCTGTCTCTCCGACCGAGATGAGCTGGTGCAAGAATCTGCTTCCAGAGGACTTGGCCTGGTCTACGAGAAGGGCGATCGGAAGCTTAAAGACGATTTGGTCCGCGAGCTTGTGTCTTCGTTCTCATCAGACAAACAACAGCTCTCTGGCAATGTCTCTGCAGATACCCAGCTTTTCGAGCCCGGCGCACTCCCAACCGGTGATGGTTCTGTATCGACATACAAAGACATCATGAGCCTGGCATCAGAAGTCGGAGACTCAAGCTTGGTGTACAAGTTCATGTCGATGGCCTCTTCGAATGCAATCTGGTCTAGTCGAGCAGCTTTTGGTCGGTTCGGACTCAGTCGGGTGTTGTCAGACTCTTCTGTCGATGGGTACCTAGCTAGCAACCCAAAGCTGTACCCGAAGCTGTTCCGGTACAGATTTGATCCCAATGGCGGTGTTCAACGATCTATGAATGAAATCTGGACTGCCCTAGTACCTGATTCAGCTGCGACGATCGACAAACACTTTGACGCCATCATGGCCGATCTGCTTTCCAGCATCCTTGGCAAAGAGTGGAGAGTACGACAGGCCTGCTGTGCCGCAATAGCAGACCTTGTTCAAGGACGTCCTCTTGAGAAGTATGAGCAATACCTTGAGCGGATCTGGACCCAGTGTTTCAAGGTTCTCGACGACATAAAGGAATCTGTGCGAGCGAGCGCTGCATCGTTAGCACGGACTCTGACTGGAGTTCTAACGCGCTCACTTGAGGCGGACCATAGCGCCACGAAGAACGCGTCTGCCATGCTCAAGCATGTCCTACCTTTCCTCTTGTCGCCATCCGGCATGGAGTCTAGCGCGGAAGAAGTGCAGCTGTTCTCGGTGCAGACGCTGCTTGAGATCATCAAGAAAGCTAATGGCTCTACACTGCAGCCTTTCATTCCTGAGCTCGTCGAACGTCTGATCGGATTATTGAGCTCCCTTGAGCCAGAAGCAGTGAATTATGTTCATCTTAATGCTGCCAAGTATAATCTTACGGAGCAAAAGATCGATGATATTCGACTGTCGAGTGTGCGTATCAGTCCTCTCATGGAGGCTATAGAGCGTTGCCTGGATCTCCTGGACGAAGCCACCATGCGACAGCTATGGCCCAAACTCGAAAATGCCATGAAGAGTGCCGTTGGTTTACCATCTAAGGTGGGGTCGAGTCGCGTTCTCGTGAGCCTGAGTACCAGGCGGATGATACTATTCCGTGGCTTTGCGGACGATGCTCTCAAGCTGATTGAGAGGCTTGTCGTGGATCGCAACGAGACTGTTTCCAGTTCTTACGCCGCTGCGGCTGGCTATGTTGCTCGCGGGGCTTCGGACAAGCAAATTTTTCGACTTATCGCTTTCGCGAGGAAGCTGTATTTCGAATCAGAGGGCGACCGCGAAGGTGTGACGCCGCGCAGAAGTATCGCATCCGGTGAACTGATGTACAACTTCGCCAAGCAGGCGAGTGACAGGTTCAACGCATTCGCTACCTCAATCCTGCCATTCGTATTCGTTGCCAAACACGATGAGCACGAGCAAGTGAAGGAACTCTTCCAAGAAACGTGGAACGAGGCTGTTGGTGGGTCACGCGCGGTACAACTCTACCTGAAGGAGATTCTGGAAATGTGCATGACCTATCTCGACTCTCCACAATGGGCACTGAAGCACACGGCAGCCCGAGCTGTCGCTGACACCATCGTGGCTATTTCATCAGGCGAGTCTTCGATGTCAGCATCGAGCGGAGCTGCTGTTTGGCCTGCCATCGACAAAGCGTTGGGCGGCAAGACATGGGATGGAAAGGAGGTGGTCCTTGTTGCATTTGTCACATTCGTGGAAGCCGGCAAAGCCTTCTACCAAGATGAAGATAGCGTACGCTCCAGCATTATCAAGGTAAGCTCGCATGGCCGCAGCCTCGGATACCAAGAGGCGCATTCCATGTTTGGGCCTCGTCGAAGCCATGCGCTAACAGCAGCATGCTAGGTTGCCATTAGAGAAGCCAAACGTCAAAACATAGCATATCGGCAACATTCGGTCAAAGCGTTGGCTCGTATAGCGCTGGCACGGACCGATGTCGACATATACGATTTGATTTTCGACATTGTCGATCCGATACTAACCGAGACAGCTGATGATGAGGATGCGATGGAGGTGGACGGCAAGGACAGTTCTCGCAAATCGGAAGAAACGTAAGTACATGCACGCCTCTCCAGGTGGGACACACGTGGTATGGATGCCGAACTGACGTCTTGACAGAAGGGATGCAACGATAGCAGCAGGCATCGAAGCCCTTTTCGCCTCCATCAATCCTCATGTCTCGGAAGGCAGCATTCTCCTCGGGCAGGTGTCTCGAACGATACACGAGGTGGCGAATGCAAAGATCGCCACGAACGCGAGCATCTTACGCAGCACATTCGAAGGCGTCGCGGGCACTTTCAATCGCGTAAGGGAACAAAAGCGGGAAGTGAAGCTTGACGCTACCGCCACGAAAGACCTCAAGACGGTTCTATTCGGGCCGGCTATTGGCGTCGAAGGAGTAAGGCTGACTAGAGCAGATGCGATTGTGTCTGTGGCGAGAGCATCGCCGTCTGTGGCGGAAGAGATCAAGGAGGAGGTGTGTGCACTGATAGAAAGCGAGGTGTCATCGGCCGTTCGAGACCGTCTGCGGTCTGCAGCAGAGCCGCAGGAGGCGTAGAACTAGTCGCTGCACGTGGATTGACAGGTCTTTTGTACGACCGGACACGTGGGCTAGAACAGATCTCCAAAGTCTACGCGGAAGCCCTCTGCCTTCCACCACCAGGCACACTTCCTCGTTCCCCCCATGTCTCGACATACCACCACCGAGCCAGCCTGTCATTATCACCGTCCTGGTCACGCATTGATGCCGCCGCCGCCGTCTCCCATATTCTGCTGTGGCTGCATACTGCTTGTCAACCACAATGCGCCTTTGAGTTCATATATAATCGTCAGGAATGACTATCTCGTGTTCCACTTCTTCGCATCAACACCTGGCATACTTTCATTGGCTTCTAGCTCGGCGATATTGACCTTGGACAGTCACTCCTGCAATGAAAGACCGTGCTCTACAACCACTCGCTCCTCGGCATTCAACCCCTTCTCTTTCAGCGCGCGAACCCACATCCACCGGCCGACCTCCACGCCTTTCACATCGATCAAGGGCAGGCTGCGGTCGCAAGGTCAAGTGTGACGAGGCCCGTAAGTTCATATATGTCCGCGGCGTCGATCAAGCTTACAATGATGTTTAATCAGATCCTCGATGCGGCCCGTGTACGAGACTAAATCGTGGTTGCGACTGGGACTATCGGTGAGCTCAAGACGTAAATCTCTTTACCTGTAGCTAATGCTTACTTTTCGATGCTACTACGAGCACGTAAGGTAAATACTTAAACATTAACACTTCTGGAAACGCAGTATGGGATCCTTCAGTTCGACACGACTCCGGCCTGAGTCCTGTGCTAGATGCTCCCGATGACTTGCCAGTGTTCGCGGTTCTCACTAACGATGAGGATAGGGAAAGGAAGGCTATTACGCAAAGGCCGGGTACTTACGGCGTAGTAGTCACACCGAAATCGTTTCATGACCTTCCCGAATACGCAGCGGGAGCAGCTTCATCGCCTTTCGGAGGCACGCGAACCAGCACAAACTCGTCCAGAGGCGGTCAAGAGAGCCCTCGGCCTAGCATCACCCGTGCCTTGACTTTGCCAGCGTTGACGGACGAGAATACCATCATCTTGGACAAGTTCGAAGAGGTATCGCCAACTGCAGCGACGAACGTGATGCCCTTCATAGTCTTAGAGAGCGAGAGTAGACGAAGTACTTATCCCGAGGATGGCCTGCAACGACTATCCATCTCCACCGCAGCGTACACTTCAGCTCCTCCTACACCCGCGCCACAGCCCGAGGATTATCTCATCAGACACTTTCGACAGTACATCCTACCACGACTATGTCTACTACAATAAGATTCGAACGCATATCCTATGCTGCAGACTACTGCAGAGGTTCTAGAGAGCGAATCAATGAGATTCCCTCCACTACATCACGCCATGTGCGCTATGAGCGCTCTAAATCTATCGTATTACGGAAGGGCTACTCTTGAAGATGCCATGCAGCACTACGAGAAGGCTCTCTTAGCTTCGGCGACAGCCACTACTCCCCACGACTTGCTTTCCGATGGTGTCTTCTTTAGGCACTTGCTCCTATTTGTATACGACATATGCATACCCACAGAAGCAGGAGATAATAATACGAACATGTGGGCAGGTCATCTGATCCTGGCCATGCAACGACACCAGCTTCGAAACCACGCACCGTATGATTATACCATTCGGACCATCCGCCAGCTCGACATGTACGCCTGTTTAATGGGAAGCGGTGGTTGCGAATTCGGGTGGAAACCATCACGCACAACAACATGATCCCACCTCTAGAACATTAGATGCCTCCCTAAGCGCTCGTCATATCACCCCCTGCCGGCCCCTTCCACCCACACGAGATGCAAATCTTCCCTACTGTGCTCCGACTGAACGAAGGAACCGTCCTACGAGCCGCAAAGCTCGCACAAACAGCGCACACCTTCAGAACAGAAGTAAAAGGCCTAAGCCCAATCCCACCCGGCACTTAGAATACGCAAAATGGCAAGCGGCCACAGCATCCCTACACACTTTCTGGCAGCAATACTCTCAATCACACCCGCAACCGCCCTCCCAGAACGCGTCCGACCAGTCTTCCACAACGCCCTCCTCCTATACCACGCAGCCACAATCTACAGCCGAACAAGCATGTTCCGCCGCCAACGACAAATCCCCACGGCATCGCAACATGACATCACCACCGACACAGAAAAATCGAGCCCAAGCCATTCTTCACATCGCTTCTTCTTCTTCTTCTTCTTCGCAACCCCCCCCCCCCCCCCCCCCCCCCCCCNCGACACCCGGTTTTTCCGATTTTCATGGCGGGTTTCGCGGCGAGGAATTTTCGATGTTAAACTTTGTGCTGTTGAGTTGATTGAGGGTTTTGAGGGGTGTGGGATTGGGGAGAATACGTATAGGGGAGGATGGAGGATGTTGAGTGGTTGGTTGTTGCTAAGGAGAGGGGGTTAGGGGTTGGAAATTGTGGAGTTTGATGGGGAGGAGGTTGGAAGGGTTATGTATATCATATAGATATGCGAATAGAGCGCTAGATGCAGATTAAAAAAAGAAATTCACCAAGACGAAGACGAAGAGCTTATGACAAGCATCTTTTTTTTCTTTTCATCTTTCATCTTCCTTTCTCGCCCTCCAGTTTTTTTCCCCTTCTTCTACAGTCACTTCGATGCCGTTAGTATATCCTCCCTAATCCAATCTCAATCTCAATCTCCAAAAAAACCTCGATGTCTCGAAACACATCACATCCCATCCCCCCACCCATCATACCAATACCCAACGCCATCCCACACCATATCCGATCCATACACATGCATCCCCCCGTACGCACAAAGAGGACAAATCATCCCATACATCCCAAACATTGGAACCCGCCACCGCCCTAGCCAAAAATCCTGCATCCACCCTCCTCCTCCTCCTCGCATCTCCTCCTCCCTTCGATCTAAGAAATTCAATCTCTCACCATCTGACATATGATTCCGATTCCAGTCAGATGCTCGTAAAGGGCCAGCAAGCGAGTTTCCGGCTCGTGATGCTGAAAATCGAGTTCCATGTCCGAAACTACTAGAACGAGAACTAGAACCAGCGCGAGTCTTAGTATCTGCGTTCTCGACAACAGAGCCGTAATTCGAGCCATAAGATTTTTGGGGTTTGGACTTGTTCATGATTTTTTTTTTTCGTGGTGATGACAGAACAGAGTTCGTGGGTGTGTTTTTCTGCAAAGGTCTATTCTATAAACCATACTCCTGACGTCTTCACTGCTGACGGCGGCGGAAATGACGATGATAGCCTTTATATGAATGAGGGATGACGACGACGACGACGACGCAGAAATGTCAGTCATGGTATAATGCATGATGAAACGCTTCAATGCCATGCATGTCGTATTCAGCGCAATGCTACCTATCCATCAAAGAATCACTCATTCAATCATTACACATGCATGTCCTGAAGACCCCGACGCCAAGCGCCATCGCTGGATGTTTTTTTTTTTATTCTTTGCGCCAACAGAGAGGGAATCTATGCATCTTCTGCTTCTACACGGCACAAGATCTCCTCGAGAAACCCTTCCAACAGTCCCTCGACGCCATCGCCCATGCCGACTGGAGACACGCTGTCCCAGTGATCGATTTCTTTGAACAGCTTCGACATCTTGCCCATGCACTTGCGTATTTGCTCGTGTGCTTGTCGCTTGAGCATGAGATCCTCTGCAGAAAGTACTTGGCCATTGATGTCGGCCGCACCAGCATTTGACGCGCGACTGGTTTGGGAGGCGTTATGTCGCTTCTGGAGCAGGGACAACTGGTATGCACGGCGTTGTAATGCTGCCTCAAGAGCAGGTGTCACAACAGAGTTCAAGGCAGTGATAGGCTGTTCCTGGCCATCGATCTGCTGCTCATGTTGTGGCTCCTGAGTGAGAGCAGGCGGTGAGGGCACAGAGCTACCCCCACTGCTGCGCGTCACATCGAGCGGCGTAGGCGCAGCGTTACTTGATCTCCTGTCAAAGGGCGGTCCGGGTTCTGCAACAGTCGACTGCTCGTTGGAAGCCTTCAGAGCCACCAGCGGCGTGAAGTCGGGCTTCGCACCGGGTGGCGCAAAGGTTGGCAAAGGCTTCTGGAAAAGGTCATTCGTGCACCGGCTGTTCGAGAGCTGTCTTTGTGGCGGAGGAGGCCGGGCGGCTGCAGCTGCGTCAAATCCTATAGGCATCGAGGCGGGCTGCTGTAGCTTCGGAGCTGCGATGGGCTGGTCCTTGATGGCCAGACCTTTCATGTACTGCGACATGTCCGATGCTATCGACTGTTGGAGAAAGTCATCATTGAGAAGTCGCGGCGACGCTGGTGTAGCCGGTGGCTTCGGCGACGAAGGTGTGGAGTCATGACGAGGTGTCTGCGGTGGCGTCTGCACTGCTGGTACGGGCTTCCGCGTGGGCGACGCCGGCAATGGGACTTTTGCTGCGGGTCCAGGTGATGGAAGAGGTGCAGCAGGCCTCTTCGAAGGCGATGGTGTCTTGGGAAGTGGTGGCGGCAGCATTGCGCCTCGAACCGTGCCTCGTTCCAGGTTTTCGCAGTCTTCTCCGCCGAAGTTCTCCTTGTTCGATGCGGATCGCTTGGGCGGCGACGACTGCACATGCGAGCTCCTCGAATTCATGCCTGACTCGTTCATCGCGCGAAGACCCGGCATCGGATTTGCTCTTCTGCCAACTGGCCGCACCGTGCCAAAATCCCACAAGTCCTCCTGCTCACTCTGCCGTGAGGGCGAGTCTTCCACCAAGTCGTCCTCATCGTCGTCCTTATCCTCACGATGCGTTGCTTGCCATCGCTCATGTCTCTCGATCAACTCGGTCAAGTATGCAGTCCGCTTCGCCTTCCGTATCCATGAATGTTTGAGCAGATCGCGCGCGCTCGGTCTCTCGCGCGGCTCTTTCCGCAGACACCTCCACACGAAGTCCTTGAAGTCTTTGCTGAAGTTGCCCTCGAGAAGAGGTGCGGGATTTTTGGGGATCAAGAACAGCACCTTCATGGGGTGTATGTCGCTGTATGGAGGTTCGCCCAGAGCCAATTCAAGTGCAGTGATGCCGAGGGACCATATGTCGGCTTTGTGATCGTAGCCCGACTGTTTGATGACCTCGGGCGCCATCCAGAATGGCGTGCCGACAAAGGTATTCTTCTTGGTCATGGTGGCAGTGAGCTGGCCAGAGACACCAAAATCGGCAAGCTTGACCTGGCCATTAGCGCCCAGCAATATGTTGGCGGCTTTGATATCGCGATGCAGTTTTCCGTCGCCATGCAAATACTCCAAGCCGAGAAGCAGCTCTTTGATGATGATGCAGATGTAGTCTTCCGGGATGACACCGGGTTTCAGCATGTCGCCACAGCTGCCACCGGAGCAGAACTCCATGATGATCCATAGATCGGAACCCTTGAGATATGAGCCGTAATACTTTGTGACATATGGCGAGCGGAGGCCCGACAAGATGGAGATCTCTTGAATGATATCGTCGACCTCATCGTCGGCATTCTCGACATCGATAATCTTGATGGCCACGGATTGCCCGGTGCGCTTGTCGACGCCCTTGTAGACCTTGCCGAAGCTGCCCCCTCCTATGCATGCCTGCTTTGTATACAATGCCTCGGGATCTGCATTCTGGGTAGGCATGGCCATGTTGGGAGGATGTGGTCGCGGGTGGTCGGTCGTGAATTAGGTAGGTGGGCAGACAGCAGGCGAGCATGCAGAGTGTTTGTTATGTCGACGAGGCTTCTGGTATGGTCGAAGAGCAAGAGAGGGAGAGGGAGAAGGCGAAGAAAGAACGGCCCATATCAACGCCAGCGGCAACGCGAAGGCGCACGCGCTGCGGAAATGGATGGAGTATGGGCGGCTGTCCAGCAGTCGCACAGCAGCATGCCGTTCGTTCGTGAGATGCGAGATGCGAGATGCGAGATGCGAGATGCGAGATGCGAGGCGGTTGTCTGGAGCAGGGATGTGTGCGGTAAACAACATTCAAGCCCAATTTCATGGATGCTGAATAGACCCGCACTGATTGGACCATATCATACCGTGTCCCATTGAAACTTCTGTATACCATCATGTTCCTCAAACCATGTCTGCTGTCTCTCAGCCTCAGCCTGTCCTCCTTTGCCTCGCCCGACCTGCTGCTCACAAATGATCTCGTCGGCTTCCACAAGAAGTTGGTCGAGATCGAGTCGATTTCAGGGAACGAGGCAGCCGTCGGAGATTGGCTGTCAGATGCCTTGGTTTCTCAAGGCTACCACACAGAGAAGCAATATCTCTCCAAGGATCCGGAGAGATTCAATGTCTACGCATGGCCAGGCCACAACAGAGATGCTCCCGTAGTGCTCAGCAGTCACATTGATACCGTAAGAGCGCCATGGAATTGGCATTATTACGTGACCACTAAACATGTGTCAGGTCCCTCCGTTCTTGCCCTACAAGTACAACGAGAACGATGGCAATGCAACTATCTTTGGACGCGGTACGGTGGACGACAAAGGCTCCGTGGCAGCGCAGGTCATCGCCGTCAACGAGCTCATCAATGCCAAGAAAATCAGTGCTGACGATGTTGCCCTACTCTTCGTTGTCGGCGAAGAAGTAGGTGGCGACGGCATGCGCAAGGCTAATGATCTCGGTCTGACGCCTAAGGCTATCATCTTCGGCGAGCCGACCGAGGGCAAGCTGGTATCAGGCCACAAGGGTGTAATGCAGATTGTTCTCACCGCCAAGGGAAAGAATGGTCACAGCGGCTATCCTTGGCTTGGCAGAAGCGCGAACGAGATTCTGGTCAGCGCGCTGTCGACAATCATGCAGCTTCCCGAGCAGCTGCCTCAAAGCGACAAATATGGCTTGACTACCTTCAATCTTGGCCGCATTGAGGGCGGAGTTGCCGCAAATGTCATCGCCGAATCTGCAACGGCTTCCATCACTGTGCGTGTCGCAGCGGGCGAGCCAAAAGACCTTGAGAAAGCCATCACCAAGGCTGTGCATCATGCTGTCCGCGGCTTTTTGGAGGATCATTTGCAGCCCGAGGACGTCATTGACGTTGACTTCGCTACGAGAGGCTACGGACCAGTCGACATCGACGCCGATGTTCCAGGCTTCGATGTCTTCACCGTCAACTATGGCACTGATATTCCCAATTGGGACCAGACAGACAAGCATCAGAAGCGCTACCTCTACGGTCCTGGCACCATCTTCGTGGCACACAGCGATCACGAGGAGATCACAGTGAAGGATCTGGAGACTGCAGTGCATGACTACCAAAAGATAATTCTTCATGCACTCTGCAAGTCGGATAGTGCAAAGCAGGACCTGTAGATATGGAAACATTCCGCCATATCCCCTCTTGTAGCTTTTCACGCATGTCTCATCTGCATCAAACAGAATCTCAACGACCGCGCCACGACCAGCTTGCCCTGAAGCTGTCAGACTGTTTGTGCAAACCCCAGTCGACTCGACAAGCATTGTGCATGTCGCGGTCGCACTGGCGAACTAGCTTCTTCTCCTCTAGAACACGTCTTGGACGCAGAGTATCTGCTCGTGCTGCAATTCTAGCTACTTTCTTGATCGGGATCTGCAACTCTTTGATTCTACTGCGTTCCCATTGTCGATTCGATTCGGTTTAGAGACAACTGCTCGAAGTCGTCCGTGAGCGCTTGGAAAGTGCCGGAGATGTCAATTGGGAGGGCAAAGATGTTGGATGCTTTGTTGGCACCTTGAGAGAAGATTGGAAGGACCTCTGAAGAAAGGATACTCAAGATTTCGGTGCGCACAGGGCATGTTCTGATTTTGCCGTTAGCAATCGTATATCGTATGTCTATGACTTTCGAGGACCAAGGTATGTTTGCGATTCATGCTTCTGATCGTAACGTCTCTACTGACTCCTGCAAGCGTCACCTCATCTTTGCACTCCGCGTGCCAAGCTCTCTATCAAAACGACTATTCTTCTGCGATAGTTGCAGGTGCGACCCTCATCCTGTCACCCATCCTTGGCCAAGCCTTCTTCTGAGCCTCTAGACCTCCGAGAGTCAGAGTCTTGCTGGAGATGGAGATCTAGTAGCACCATGCCCACAATGCCGTGGACCCATGCTTTGCGAGATGCTGGTTTCACAGGCGAAGTCGTGTTCAACCATTCTGACAAGCTCGCATCACAGGCTTTGATAGTTGCTCAACCAAATGACCCGGACACTCATAGTCCAAAGCGAGTGACTCTGCTAATCTCGCAAGAGCAGTCCTCGGTTTCGACAGATTTGGCGAAAATATTCACAGAGCATGGAATCTCGACGGATCTTTGTACTCTTGACCAAATACCTCCTCCGGACTCAGTGATCATCTCACTTCTCGACGCCGATCAACCATTCGTTTACAACATCAACGAGGAGAGGTGGCAAAAGCTCACCACTTTCATATCACTGTTACCTTCGCAGCAACGACTGATCTGGCTAACCAAGTCTTCAGATGCCAAATACTCCATGGTCCACGGCTTGGCCAGAAATATCAGGTTCGAGCTCGGTCTGGATTTTGCGACTTTGGACATCGATTTCCATTCGATGTATCTTCGTATCTTGACTTGCTACCGCCGTTTATGCAAAAGTATCGCCGTCATTAGGAAGCTACCGATAGTTAGTGGTGAGGTGAGGTGTAAGTCATTTCGCTTTTTCCTGAATACCTCGAGACTCGATCGGTTCGCTCATGATTCGTATTCGTAGCTTGTGGGCGGTTGTCATTTTTTCTTCAACAATGATCTCTATGCCTTGTTAGGAATGAGATGGAAAGCGACCATCCTCTATGACATTTCGTTTATTCTCATTCCTTCCAGCTACGTAAGGCAGTTCCTCAAAAGCGACCTTGATATACACACATACATATACCGGTTTAAATACTGGGCTCTCAACACCCATTCATAGCACGATGGCGTAGATGTAAATCGTTCAGATAGGACACGTTCTTCAAAAGCATTTGGGCGAATTGCAAGATTCTTTCCTCCATGGAGTTTGCGCCGTGGCATGGGCAGTTTTTCTAATCAATCGATCCCGCTCAAGGACCGTACTGGATTCTCTTGACTTTTTTTCAACTGTTTCAATGCTATCCTGCAATACTAAAAAGAAAAATTGAACTCCAAGACTCCCTCCCAGTGATATTTAAGATGACGGGACGGAAAATATGCTCCTAACGCCATGGCCTCGAGAATTTCGGAGGATGAGAGGCAAGATACACAACAGCTTGACTTGAGTCATTCATTACAAAAATACCAACATTGATCACTATCCATTACCCACCCCCCTCTAAAGTGCAAAAGCAAGAGCAGCAACCATGACAGAGATGGTGACGAATCCAGCAGCGCTGTAGCTAGCAGCGCTTCCCTCGAATGGTGCTGGACCATTGCTGTCGCTTGGTGCTGGGGACTCGTTGCCACCTCCCTCGCCGCCGTTGTCGACGGGTGGAGTGGCTGGGCCAGCAGCACCACCGGTGGCCTTGGCTCTGCAGTCTGGACCTGGGCACTTCACGGTGGTGGCAGCGCCGGTTGGGTATGGTGCGTCGGTGCCGGAGTTGCTTGAGCCTGGTGCTGGTGGCATGTTACCGCCAGTTGGGGCTGGGTTTTGGACCTGGCCGTCGCTGTGGAGGGGTTTAGTAGACTGGAGAGACGGGCAGCTGTGTTTTGTGACTTACGGTATTTGCTCGATTGGCTTGCCAGTTGGGGCTGGGTTTTGGACCTGGCCGTCGCTGTGGAGGGGTTTAGTAGACTGGAGAGACAGGGAGCTGCGTTTTGTGACTTACGGTATTTGCTCGATTGGCTTGCCAGTTGGCGCTGGGTTCTGAACTTGGCCGTCGCTAAGGAGGATGTCAGCATAATGCGAGAGAATTGATGGGACTTGCAAACATACGGGATTTGTTCGACTGGCTGGCCGGTTGGTTTAGGTGCGACTGGAGTACCGCTGGTAGCTTCGCAATCGCATGGCTCGGTGATAGTAACTGGAATTGGAGTCTTGTCGCCGCCTTCGCAAGCTGTGCACTCCTTCACGGTGACAGTGAAACCTTGTGGAACATGGCTTGGACCTGGGGTCCAGGTTGGAGTCTCTTCTTCGCAGCTCTCGGTGACGGTGTATGTGACTGGTACAGTACCGGTCGGGCAGAGCGAGAGGTAGGTGGTGGTGTAGACAGTGGTGTGGCCTGGCTTCTTCGAGGTTGGCTTTGGAGTCTCGTGTTCGCACTCTGGGCAGTAGGTCACAGTAACGCCGTTTGTGACTGTGATCATCGTCGCGATATCGCTCGTCGGGCAGTTGTCGTATGTGACAGTAGTATATGAGACGGGTGGAGTGACAGCAGCCGAGCCGCCGTAAGATGGAGCTGACTCCTGCGCAGATGCGCCGGCAATGGCCAGCGCGGCCGCCGTCTGTGCTCTGACCTTCATTTCGAACGAAGATCTGTTGTGTAGAAGATTAAGGAATTAGTCGCGTAGACGCTGACTGTACGATCAAAGATCTGCTGAACGAGAGTTGCGAAATCGATGTAGAGCGAGCGAGCGACAAATAGACGAGCGAGCGACTGTGGTTAGAGAAAGCAAAGCTTTGGAGATCAGAACGAGCGATGATCTACCGGAAGCAGTAATTAGTAGGTGAAAGACGAAAACAATCTGGTCAACATGGAGGTATGCGGCCTTATACTAGGGCAACCGTTCGCGGGTGTGCGTGTTGATACGCAATGCATTCCTGAGGAGATTGCCGGACCTATCAGCACGACATTCCTGTCTCCGCACACAAACAACCAGAGGAGGCTAGAGACTGGCAGCGACGTGAAGCGAAATGAAGTGCCAGCCAGATCTCGTGCGCATGGTCCGTACTGTCGCGTTTGTGGAGGTCAGATGGACCTCTTCTGCCAGTGCTGCCGGTCAAGAAATGATGGCCACTTATCAAGTCCAGATCTTTCAGCTAGCCTGATGCTCGGAGAATAAGTGAACCTCCTCTCTTCGCTATCCACAGACATTGTGATTCGGTGACAAGCCATGAACGCCGGCAGTTCAGTGTCGGACTCGCACGCCCTACTGGTCCCATCGTCAGCGGTCCTGAGTGCTAATTCGCACCGAACGTAATGAGCTCTGCGTGCTTCAGTTCACTGCAGTACTGGCATAATTCTGGTATGGCTATAGCTGCTGATGACCGCCGTTCATTGCAGAAATCCTCCCTCTCCCTCTCCCGCTCTCGCCTTCTTTCGGATCCAGGCCAAAACGAGAGTATTCTATCAATCGGATCGCCCTCCAAATCACGTCTCTCCTCGGTCATTCACAAGTCGGCTAGAGGCGGAGCAGAAGAGCTTCGCCTTCGCACGTCACACGCGCAGACCACTTCATCTTGAGGTTGGTATTGTGGCTAGAGTCTTGGATTTCGTGCTCGAACGCATGCCACGTGCAGTGTGGTCTCCTGATTGCGTCTAGAATCGCGTGCGTCAATAAGATCCCAGGTCGCCGGCAAGTTTCGATTCGGCCGCGATACGATGAATTGCCGCATGCCTTCGATGAGATGATGTTTTCGTCGAGGCTCGGGCAGGAACGCAAGAGAAACGCGCTAGTGTACCAAAGGAGCCTAGACTGCCAAGCTTGACATTTGGGTCACATGATCGTGAGAAGCGCGTCGCCTCCTCCTGCCATGATCTTTTCGCCGTCAGTGTCAGCAATCACAATGTAGTCTTCGCTCAGCAATCAAAATGTCCAGGACTCGGTTCGGGCCATCTTTCGCAGTCTGCTGCACATGCTTCGCCGCCAATCAACAATCCAAATTCGGTCTGGTAAGCACGATGCCGGATCTTTGGCAGAATTGATGCAACTTTTCGTGTTCTATTCATGCCCTAACGCTAATTTTGGTATCTGCGAAATGTGCGCTCATCATTCTCCACAATTTACAAGTTGACTGCAGTGCGGAACTTCGTGCCGGCGTAGACAGCGTTGCTGCCGAGCTCCTCCTCGATACGCAGGATCTGGTTAAGCTTGGCGAGACGCTCCGAACGGGCTGGAGCTCCGGTCTTGATCTCACCAGCGCGCAGACCGACAGCGATGTCGGCAATGGTGACATCCTCAGTCTCACCAGAGCGGTGAGAAACCATGACACCCCAACCAGCAGCATAGGCGTCCTTGGCGGCCTGGATTGCCTCGGTAATGGTACCGATCTGGTTGACCTTCAGGAGAAGAGCGTTGCAAGCCTTGGTCTCGATGGCCTTCTTGATGAAGGTTGGGTTGGTCACAGTCAAGTCGTCGCCGACGATCTGGAAGTCGCTGTTCTTGTAGAAGTAGCTCCATGCCTCCCAGTCATCCTCGGCGAATGGGTCCTCGATGGAGACGATTGGGTACTTCTTGGCGAGCTCGCGGTATCTGAAAGGGTCAGCAAGAGTTTCATTGCGACAAGTCCCGAGGAATAGAAGCAAAGCAGAGTAGGGATGCACTTACTGGTCTGCGAGCTGCTCGTATGTAACCCACTTGGTTGGGTCGCTGTCTGGGTTCTTGAAGTCGAGGTCATACTTCTTCTCCTCGGTCTTGTAGAACTCGGATGAAGCAACATCCATGGCAATCTTGATCTTGCCAGTGTATCCAGTCTGCTCGATGGCATCGGTGATCAGGGTGAGAGCCTCATCAGCGGTCTGAATATCTGGTGCAACACCACCCTCGTCACCGACATTGCCTGCGGATTGGCCGTACTTCTTCTTGGCGAGTGACTTGAGCTTCTGGTAGACCTCAGCGCCCTGCTGCATGGCCTCGGTAAAGGTGGCGGCTTCGCTGGAAAGTTGTTAGCTCGGAAGAAGTCGGAAGCCGCATCTGCTGCGGCACATATGGCAGAACAAGCAAGCTAGGCGCCACGCGAACACAGATCGGACGCACCTTGGGACGATCATGAATTCCTGGAAAGCAAGGCGTCCACCGGCGTGGGAGCCTCCGTTGAGGACGTTCATGAATGGGACTGGGAGGACGTATGGCTTCTTGGTACCAGCGAGATCGCTGATGTGTGCGTAGAGTGGGACACGCTTCTCAGCTGCTGCAGCCTTGGCCACGGCCATGGAGACACCGAGAATGGCATTGGCGCCGAGAGTGGTCTTGTTTGGTGTGCCATCGAGCTCGTTGAGGAACTTGTCGACTGCGGACTGGTCCTTGACGTCCAAGTTCTGCTTGATGAGGGCAGGAGCGATGGTCTCGTTCACGTTGGCGACTGCCTTGGTGACACCTGCATCTTTTCAGTGTGTTTGCTTTTGTGCAACGTTCGCTCAGCTCTTACCCTTGCCGCCCCAGGCCTTTCCGCCATCGCGAAGCTCGCAAGCCTCGTGGGAACCAGTCGATGCACCGGAAGGAACGATCGCTCGGTGGAGGCCGGTCTCGGTGACGATATCAACCTCGACGGTTGGGTTACCGCGCGAGTCGTAGACAGATCGTGCGTGGATCTTGGAGATACCCATATTTGCTGCAGCAGAATATCGTGAGTAAGAGGATTTTATGTAGCTGTGAAATAACGTCGTGTGAATAGTCAGAGTGCAGGCTTATCAGCATGCAAAGGCACTGTGATGGCCATGTGCATCAGCATTGACCGCCTCTCCCAGACCAGAAACAAACAACCAATGCAATGTTAAGGCGGAGAGTGTGATGTTTTCTGCTGAAAAGCAATGCCTGTCAACTTACCTGATGTTCTTCAATATTGCTTCAGGTATTGTGTAAAGTCAGTGGTGTTGCACAGAGAGTGTGACGACGAGAAGTCAAGGTTGTTCGCAGAGCGACAAAAAATAATGCATCGTTTGGCGGGGGGGGCTCAACAGCCCACCAAGCAAGCTCACCAAAACGAGCCAGGGTTTCTCTGCTGTCTCGGAGCAAAGAGGAAAGCCCCGACTTGGCGAGCCTCACATCTCAGGCATGACGGGCGGGAGGCGGAAGTGCGGGACTAAGCGAGGCAGGCTAGCGTGAGCTCTCACATGCTGTTGCTCGCTGCACAAACATCGACATACGACTACTCCATCTCCCCCATACGCACATCGCTCATCAAGCGCCTATACCATACCAGCACTCTCCTCTATACCACACTTGAGGCAGTACCGCACATATCATCATCGAATCACCGCGGCGATGGCCAGCGACCCGGAGAGAGAGCACGCGCTAGAGGAGTACAAGACCAAGCTGCTGGAGTCGCGAGAATGGGAGGCAAAACTGAAGGCGCTGCGGTTAGAGATTAAGGGTCTGCAGCACGACTTCGATGTATCAGAGGACAACATTAAGGCGCTGCAGAGTGTTGGCCAGATCATCGGAGAGGTGTTGAAACAGCTAGACGAGGAGAGATGTGAGTGGCATTAGACGACCTTGACAGATCCAGTATACTGACCATTTGGAACACAGTCATCGTAAAAGCATCATCAGGTCCGCGATATGTCGTCGGCTGTCGATCAAAGGTCGACAAGGTCAAGCTGAAGCAAGGCACGCGAGTCGCCCTCGATATGACCACACTCACAATTATGCGCATGCTACCGCGTGAGGTAGATCCGCTCGTTTACAATATGTCGCTGGAAGATCCAGGTCAGGTGTCATTTGCTGGTATTGGAGGACTGAACGACCAGATTCGAGAACTGCGAGAAGTCATTGAGTTGCCGCTCAAGAACCCGGAGCTCTTCCTGCGTGTCGGCATCAAGCCGCCGAAGGGAGTGCTGCTGTATGGTCCTCCAGGTACTGGCAAGACGCTGCTTGCGAGAGCAGTTGCCAGTTCGCTGGAGACCAACTTCTTGAAGGGTAAGACATCTACCAGGTCTGGCGCTGCATCCCTGCTGACTTCGCTCTACAGTCGTTTCTTCCGCCATCGTCGACAAATACATCGGAGAGTCTGCGCGTCTCATCCGAGAGATGTTCGGATACGCGAAAGAGCACGAGCCTTGCATCATCTTCATGGACGAAATCGATGCCATTGGTGGTCGTCGATTCTCTGAAGGTACTTCCGCCGACCGTGAGATTCAGCGAACCCTTATGGAGCTTCTCAACCAACTTGATGGTTTCGACTACCTCGGCAAGACCAAGATTATCATGGCCACCAACCGACCCGACACACTCGACCCAGCCCTTCTCCGAGCCGGACGATTAGACCGAAAGATTGAAATTCCTCTACCGAACGAGGCTGGACGATTGGAAGTGCTCAAGATTCATGCGTCAAGCGTACAAAAGGAGGGCGAGATCGACTTTGAGAGTGTGGTGAAGATGAGTGATGGCCTCAACGGAGCAGATCTGCGTAATGTCGTCACGGAAGCTGGACTATTCGCAATCAAGGACTACCGAGAGTCAGTCAATCAAGATGACTTCAACAAGGCTGTGAGAAAGGTGGCAGAGAGCAAGAAGCTCGAAGGAAAGCTGGAGTACCAGAAGCTTTAGGGTGATGTATAATATGCTACGGCATTAATGATGAGCATGGCGTTACGCGGGCATGGCATAGCTGACGAAAGCGAAGTGCTACGGTCAGCTGCTGTACAATACCTTAGAGAAAGTGGAAATATCGATGCTCTATTCGCCACGACTTCTCATTGTCCCGGTCTCGAAGGACACGCTGTGCACATGATTCGAATCCTATCGCCACGTGTCGCGAAAACTTGTTGTGTCTTGTGCCCGAAGACTCCGGCGTTCGAAGCCAGCGAAATTTAGAAGCAAAATGTGGACGTCTTAAGCCTGCGACATTGTGCCGTGAATGATTTTCGAACGATGACGAGATTCTGCTTCACTGGATTTACTGCACTGAGGCCGGTTCGTTTCGCAAAGACAGAAGTGGAGCTGGCATCCACCAGTCTTTGTCACTAGCAATTGCCTCCAAGGTCCGACTTTCTCAATCACTTTCATATCTGGGCAGCGCGATCTTCTGGTGATGTATTTGCAGTGTGCAGGACCTCGGCGACTTTGACCAAGAGAAGTCGTGACTAGGTCGGGTTCTGGCATGCGTTGGCTCTCGCGTCAGGACAATTTGCTACGTTGCACAGAAACGGATCGCGCTCGTGGAAAGGGAGGATAAATCTTGCTTATTACTACTGATACGCCAGCTCGCTGGCTTTCTCCCAACCTTTCTGTTTCCGCAAAATTGTAACATCCGGCAACCACCTCAGTTCGATCTCCCCAAAATAATTCGCATCTTCCACAGTCCTCATGAACCCCACAGATTCGAAGAGCTTGATGGAGCCAATGTTGGTCTGGTTGATCTTGACACGTAGAAATGAGAGTTTCGGTGTAGATGTCGTGATCGTGTGAGGAGTCTGCGTCTCCGTTCCGTCTTGCTGTTTCTGTTGCTGAAACTGCGCATATTCTGCCGCGATGCTCGACCAATTCGCGAGTATATATTCCAGGAATGTGAGCAGAGCTGCTCTTCCACGGCCCTGGCGTTGCAGGTCTTTTCGTGCGATCATAAGCTCAACCTCTCCAACGACGTTGCCACCTACGTTCGAGACGTCTTCCTTCATCTCCTCCGAATCTGGTGCGAACAAGAAAAGATTGATGTCGCCTACCATGCGGTCCGGGGAGTCATCAACTTTAGCATTTACGGTCCGCGGGACAGGCGCTTCGCCCTCGGAGTTCGGACTGATACCTGGAGCAGGCAAAGGGAGGCAAATAATGAAAGTAAGCTTGTCGTGGTCTGTTCGCCAAGATTTCTGCATGGCATATTCTTCTTCGAGGCTCAAAGGTTCAGACGCTGTTGCTTCCTGAAGTTCTTTGTCTTGCATCCATTCATGGTATGCCGGAACATGGTGCTCACTGTAAGGCACTAGCAGGATCTGAGCTGTTGAAAGCGCTATGCAGGATCAGTGCTATGCTCTCGAGCGTGGGAACAATGGAGGAACATACCGGAATGCTCGTTGACCCTCATCGTGTGTCAATCGATATGTTACATGGACCATCAGTCTGCACAGACCTTGCATAAGCCTCCTACCTGTTCTTCATCGGCCTGAAGTGTCTCAAGCTCGGTCTACCGTTTGCAGTGGGTAGATGTATGATAGGGGCAGTGTAAGTGTTTGAACTTTGCAGAGATGGTTTCATAGAACATCGGACACAGGTCCGCCGCCAATCAAAGAGCAAGGCCCATCCAGCCACGAAAGCACATCAACTTCGTCTCATCTTGTTGTCGTTATCGTGTCCAAAATGGTCGTCAGAAAGCCATTCAAGGTCCTGGTGACCGGCGGCAGTGGTTTTCTGGGCAGCGCAATCGTCAAGGCACTTCTCGAGCGCCACCCGGAATGGCAATTGACAATTCTGGATATTCTTCCACCTGAGAAGGACGTACAGAGTCGAGGAGTCGGCTATAGACACGCAGATGTGACATCTTCCGACAGCGTCAAAATGGCATTCTCAGACTATACACCAGACCTGGTTATGCATACGGCTGGAATCGTACCCGCTCGAAACTTCCGATACAGTCGAGATAGTAAGCAGTGGGAAAAGGTCAAGGCAATCAACTACCATGGAACTGTCCACGTCCTCGATGCCGCGGTGCAGAGCGGATGCCGACGCTTTGTATACACCAGCAGCTGTACTGTAGTGATTGATGACCTGGACCATGACTACTACAACATGAAGGAGGATATTCCGATCGGCTTCGCAAAACTTCATTATGGCAAATCGAAGGGCATGGCAGAGCAGTATGTCCTGTCCAAGGACCATGCCGAACAAGGGCTGAGAGCCTGCGCACTAAGGCCATGCACGATAATCGGACCAGGAGATGTGGCCGTCATCAGCCTCATACACGACCTTATGCTGAAAATGGAAAGCCATTTCGTGGTGGGAAGCGGAGACACATTATTCGACTTTGTATACCTGGACAACGTCGTGGACGCTCATGTACTGGCTATCGAAAACATGCTCTCCAGCGAGACCGCCGCCGGACACGCTTTCTTCATCTCTAATCAGCAGCCCGTGTACTTCTGGGACTTCTTTCTGGCAATCTGGGCTGAATTTGGCCACGTTCCGAGCTTCCGGATCTTCATTCCCGCATGGCTTGCTTGGATCGTTGCGCTGGTCATGGAGGTTATTACCTTCTTCACTGGAACCTCGCCAACAATAAACACTGGAAGCGTGAAAGACGCCATACGCACGCAGTACTCTGACAACTCAAAAGCGCGAGCAATCCTTGGATACGTGCCCAAGATCGGTCTTTCAGAAGGTGTCAGGAGGAGCTGCGATGACTACAAGAAATACCTAGCTGATGTTAAGGACGCCAAACGTACTCCAAAGAAGGCATTTTGACTTGACACCCCATCCTACTAGGTCTAATCAAATCTTCACCACAATTTTACCCGGCGCTGACAAATTCTTGAGCGCCTCAAGCGCTTTATCCGCCTGCTCGAATTCGAAAGTCGCTGCTATAGGCGGATGGATCTGATGTTCACCAAGGAAATCCGCCAGCTCCTGAGAGAGTTCTCTGCTGCCAGCACCGAGCACTGGTTGCACTAGAGCTATGTCAGTACAGTACCGGACAGAAATGGATCTCAACCTACGAGTCTTGGCGCCAAACAGCAGAGAGTTCGTGATGCCCACAGCCTCATCTGAATGGCCTAACACGCCCATAAGCCTGATCAGCCCGCCCTGACGAGTGGCTTTAATGGCCTGCTCGATGCTTGCTGCGCCAACGACATCGGCCACAATATCTACCCCTTTGCCATCTGTAAACTTCAGCACCTCGTCGGCCCAGTTTGGAGTCTTGCGATAATTTATGAGGTGTTTTGCACCTAGCTTCTTGGCGACCTGCAGTTTGTCATCGGACGAGGAGGTCGCAATGACAGTGGCATGTTTCGCTGCAGCGATCTATCACATGTCAGCAACGGCGGATGTTTGCACCAGAATCAATGTACTGTACCTGAATTGCATAACAGCTGACACCACCTGTGCCTTGCGTGAGCACCGTCATTCCAGGCTCGAGCTTGAACAGTCCGTGCATAAGCGCATTCCAGGCCGTTGCACCAGCTGTGTACAATGTGCTCGACTCCTGGATCGAGAGACCTTCTGGAGCTTTGATCAATCTATCGTCGTCCCAAACGAGATACCGACGAAGGGTGCCATCCATTGAACCCCCACCCTGTATGGCAATGAGTAAGGATGAGAACCAGCTGCTGCTGTTCAAATGCACGCACCATTGTTTTGAACATGTCAAAGCCTCGTGGATCAAACCCTGTCACCCACGTGTTTGGTTGGATTATCACACGATCTCCTGCCTTCCACTCTGACTGCGGCCCCGCCTCTTCAACGACGCCAGCACCATCACTACATGGGATCAAGTCTTGCTTGGCCTTAGCGGGATAGCTTGGATCATGCATCGTCACCAGAATGTCGCGATAGTTGAGGGACGCTGCTTGCAAACGAATGAGTGCCTGCTTGCGGCCTGGCTTTGGTTTATCCAGATCCACGAGCGTCACCTGTCCCGGTGAGGTGATCTTCCATGCCTGGTTCGCCATTATGTCAACAACTTGCACTGTTCAGGCAGCTTCGAAGGTGTAGATGAGTACTTCGTGTGAGAGCTTCTGTCAGGAGCATCTGGATCTTTATACCATCTGAGCTTCAGCGAAGGTCGTAGCTTGATAATGAGCCTTTACTACATCGGCCGCCAGGCATTGCTCCATACTTCGCACACTTGGTCATCTTGCCGGCATCCATCTCCGTCGTGGCGCTGTGCAACCCTCTAGCAGGAGTGAACTTGACGAATACGACAATACTGTACTATTGCCAGTGGTGGTGGGACCGTCGGCCGGCTTAGACAAGGTTCCGTGCAGTAGTGCTTGTCTCTGCAGGAATGTGGCAGTTTCGGCTTATAAATGCAAGGAGGATTGAATTTCAGCCCATATTCGGCCGCCGCAGCGGACGGCTCCTCCGCCCGATCTTGTCCGCTTCTTAGGGTTGAGTCGTTGTTAGGGTAAACTTGGCGACGACGATGATACCGATTTTGACTTGGGGCCTTGAAACTGCTTGGGGAGGTTGCCCCAAGCTGTTCAATAATGTTGGTGTTGTTTTGGGTTCCTGAAATGCATTGCATCGTGCGAAATGAAGCCAACTGGTTTTCGATGCTGAAAACAACACTTCACCAGAAAGTCAGGTACAAGCTGTGAGGGTGTCAAAGTATCTTCACTCCTAACGACCGGCAGCTGGATTGATTACATTGGCAACTTACAGCCCGTAAGCATTACCACACACAGTACAAAGATACCTTCGACGCGATAGCGCATGCATGCGAAGATCATCCGGGACGTCGATGCTCATCATCGATAAAAGTGATACTGTCTGAGCTGACCATGGTCACTTTATCTCTGGCCCATAAGGCTGCCATACGGAGCCCACAAGCACGTGGGAGTCCGCCGTCTCCGCTGCAACGAATGTTGATGACAGACTTCTTGGAGCGAAAACATGGTCGAACTCAATCCCCACATCTCCAATCGTACCAAAAATTGCAACAGGACTTCACCTCAAGATTGCATCCGCCAAGAAACTGAACATGGCTCAGAGATAAAGCTATGCACTTCAAATCATCCGTGGCCATCCACTCCGGTTGAATGATGCCCTAGGTACCATTCTGAGCATGATTCCACCTCTTCGACAGCTCGAGCCTTTGCTATATAGCCCGGCTCCCGGACTCAAGATGAATCGGGTCTACAGAACTTCATTTACTTCGAAAGCAATACTTTCATTACAATGAACCATCCCAGTAGCGAGACGCCTCCCGTCAAAGTGCAGTCAAAGGACCTCAAAGTACTTCCAGAACTCGTTGGGGTTGCGGTCATCGAAGTCCAAGTCGACCCCGAAGCATTTTTTACATACTCGGGGGAAGACCAGCCTCCCTGGAAGTGCGTCTACGACGCAGAGGAACTCGACCGACTTGAGATCTCCAAGCGACTGTGGAGAGACGGCAAAGATCTACGCAGAATCTCAGTCACGGATGGCGGTTGCTATCAAGCCAATACCGTCGGCGAAGCGATCACCTGGCGAGAAAATCTGAGCATGTTGGAGAATGTGTTGCAGTTGCGAATCGATCTTCGACAGAAATTGCCTCATCAGATGTCCTCGTTCGATACTAGTCCGCTACCTTCGCCCTCGCGATCCAACAAGACACGATCCGTAGCGAGACAAGACTCTGTACAGTTCACTGGAATTCCATTGTATGCGCCGGAAAGCCAGGTGAGATTCGAAGGTCCGCAGACTTGCAGCATCATAGGTGACACGGCGCTGACGTAGAAGAGATAGGATGAAGCGTCTCTGTCGGGAAGGCAAGACCAGAATCTTTGTATAGCAGAGCATGCAAGCTTGCGATGCTTTTTGAATGAATGCCTCCATGCCGAAGGTATCGCACTGTCCATCACATGCCCTCAAGGTGCTGCTCGAGCGCACAGGAGTTTTGTGAGTCGACTTCACAGCTTGGCTACATGTACATGTACATCTGGATGCCGGTGGCCTTGCGGAATATGTATGGAACCCGCCGCATCGTGCTACTTTACTGGTGAGTGGCATCAAAGGGATTGAGATGAAGGACGAGCTTCGATGCGTGATGGAGTGACAGGAATGTAAACAACCTGCTTGGCATACCATACTTTCTTCCTTCTCATCACATCCCATCTCACTTGCTTCTCTACACTCCAACCACAACTTCGCTCAAAGGCAGATATCTGGAGCGCTTGCAGGCGGAAGCAGAGGAGTCATGCATCTGGTAGGTAGGTTGTGAAAGTGAAGCGGAGTCCCAGCCACTTCGACGGGTAGGCCCACTGTTCTGTTTGTGTTTTGGCCGGCAGACCTCGAGCTTGGACTTTTTTTCCCACGACTCCCTCCACTCTGAACATGAACACTGCACCAACTTTTTGGGAGCGTGTCAAGATCAATACTAAAAACAACTCGCTTCCGACTGACATCGCAGAACACGAACACTGCCCATCATGGCGACAGCGCCAGACTCGAAGCCAAAGCGGCATCTGTTATTGCTTCCGCAAGAACTTCTGGACATCATTCTCGACCTCGCGTATCCGGCGGAAGATGAGACGCGCTTTATAGGCCGCGCTCTGTTCGAATACGATGAGAGAGAGCGCCGGCGATGGAACCCAAACAAATTCGCTCCAAAGAAATTCATCCACAAGGTTGACCAGTGGATGGTCTCGAAGGCATTCTTCGAGTCGGCCACCAGATCCTGGGTGGCAAACCAGCACTTTCGTGACCACACTTTCGAAAGTTTCTCTGTATTCTTTTTGGACGTATTTGGTCGAGTTCATCTCTCGATAAGCACACGAAAACCAGGATCTATCCTCGTGCGATACTGCACAAAACTCAGCGTCGCCTACGTCAAGGGCAGGGGCGATTTCCATGGGCTACCTAGCTTGAAGTACCTCACGCTCAGGGTCGATCAGGACACCTTCCAGTCCTCCGAGCCGGCCTTTGCTTGGAAGGTATCGCTGTCGCAAGAGCAATTAGAGACCGTCGCTCAGCAGTCTGGACTTGCTGATCTGCCGAAAGTGAAGCAGATCAAGCTGGTGGCGGATAGAATCCGATATGCCGGGACTGAGCGTCAGCGTGAACAATGGTCGGACAATGTGGCGGCATTGGAGACACTCCTTCAAGAAGACAAGGAGTCCAAGATGGTGCAGGAAGCTGGAACGAAAATGCTTGACAGACCGGACCAGAATGTCTCAAGCAGAGCCACGCCGCCAGTAGAGCCAATGTTCCCTCCGCAAACAACAAGCCTCGCTGTTCCGCTGGCTGACGAGGGGCTGAGAGCGAGAATGAGTACTTCTCAGACGGGAGGCGCCAACAAGCTCGCTCAAGTTGTGAGCCAACAGAATGAAGAGGTTTCACAAGCCGCAGCAAATACAGGTGTTGATCGTGTTGGACGCGCAGAAGAGGTGGCAATGGCTGGACTCGCGGGTGAGAATGGAAAGGTTGAAAGAGCTGCGGGCACGGTCTCAGTCGACACTCCGACTGCAGAAGTCTCTCCAAAGAAGCGTGACGCCAGGGAGTTCGCTTTACCTTTTCCGAAACGTCGAGCGCTAGTCAAGTACGACCTGCCTGCGAATGCGAAGCGTGCGAGACGATTGAACGGGAAGCCTTGGACACCAGTGCTTAGAACCAAGCGTCCAGTGTTGCCGTCACCTAGAATGATACCTGGAGACGAAAAGAGCGCACAGCCTGGCGATATTAAGCCTCCGAATCGTGAGACCGACGACGAATCCAACAAGCCTTCTAATGTGGTCCCCATCGGAACCCAGACTGGAAAGGAGCGCACAATGACGGACCAGAGCACTCGCCAGATCTTCGCGATGGGAGACGATGTGGTTACTCGGAAGGACATGTTCGATACCACCATTCGCTCACCGGAGGAAGCAGCCAAGACGGGCGAGTCAGCCGTCTTCTCCCAAGGCACACGGAGCAATGCAGAGTATGATCAGGTTGAGCTTGAGCCAGCCGTCTCCTCACAGGACACCCAAAGCGATCCGGAGCTTGACCAGGCCGGGAAGATGACGACCAAGCTCACAGAGGCAAAGGTCTGCACGCAGAGCACACAGACGGAGGCGGAGGCCAAGCTCACAGAGGCAAAGTTCTGCACGCAGAGCACACAGACGGAGACGGAGGCGGAGGCGGAAGATACCGGCAAGCATGTCTGCTCCCAGGGCACTCAAACCGAGTCGGAGCACGACGAGGGCGAGATTCTTGCGATGCTCAAGAAGCTTGAGCAAGCAGTCGACGGCCTAGTGGCATTGCACACCAAGCCTAAGCCTGCTGCGAAGGCTTCGGCCTTGCTCATCATGTGCTCGGTCGTCTGCTTTCTCCTGTGCCTGTGGGTTTTGATGAAGATGGTGCTGTCGAATGAGTATGTGGTGTTTTATTTGCAGCAATTCCAAGCGCCGTTGCTTGGGTAGTAGTGGGAGATGGGCGGTGATTTGGAAGGGTGCGGTGATGGACAGCGGAATAATGGGTTATTGGATTAGAAGTTGTCAGATGCTTGGCTTCACGTGTCAACCCCAGCCGTGCTCTGCTGTCGCGTGCAGCGGCCCGGCGGTCTGCAAATTGGTTGATCCAAGCCGCGTAGAAGTAGAAAGTAGAATATCTACTGTACTTGTCACAACAACGCGTGTAAATGATAAGAAGGTGTGAAGGAATGGATGGTATGATTAGTCAGATGTAATGGTATGCCACAGTAACCTTGTGAAAGCCACGCCGTTGTGATATCGACTTTCAGGGACCCGTACCCCGAACCCCTCGCACACACCACCACCACCACCACCACCACCACCTCGACTGAACACTCGGCTCCCATTTCCAGCGCATACAGAATACACCCCCATACATCCCACCCATACCCGCCGCATTGCCACAACCACCAGCGAGGCCTCGCTGCCTCCGCCGCCCGCCCTAGAACTAGTGCTGCAGCATGGGCAACATTTCCAGTAGACCCGACGATGGTCAAATATGCTTGAGCGACCAGTCGAGATGTTGGTCGCATACCATCCGCATACCTCCTGCCCATCTGCTAATCCCGCGCGCAGTCACCATTGCGAGCATAAACATCACCAACTCTCGCGGCCAAACACTGCTCAGGCTGGGCCCAAATGCCTATCCTGCCACCAGATATGCTGCCCAGCGAGACACTGGCGACGATTCCCCCATCGAATTCATACAGGTACATCATCACTTCTTCTCGGAAACATCTAGCGTAGCGCGTGCTAATGTACGCCAACAGGACCCCGAGAGCATTGCCAACGGCCTCCCACCATCCTTCCTCGTGCGCCTATCGAATAGCGACGATCTAAATTTCCATTTCACCTTCATCATTCGACAGCAGACTCAGTCCACCAGTCCAACCAGCAGTAGCGCCGCACCTGCCATGATCGATACCCAAATCTCCGGCCTGACCTACGTCTTCGCATCCACGCCAAAAGAGGTAGAGCATCTGGTGGTGCGCGAGTTCCACTCAGATCCGAATTTGCACAAGAATCCCAATGTGCATCTAATAGGCGACTATTCAACTGCCGGCCATGCTAGTGCACAATTCACGTGGACGTGGAAATGGAGACCGCCGAAGCCGTCGGAAGATCGAGGTGGAGGATGGCGCAATAGCTGCAGTTTTGTCGAGTATAATCAGCGATCGCACAAGCTGGAAACACTTGCGAGCTTTAGCTTTTGGGTGCAAAACACAAATAAGCTCATGAACACTGCACCTAAGTCTCCGCGGCTCGATGTGGCGCAAAGACTGCGAATTCCTTCAACACAGTCCATCGAATCTCGAGTCAGCAATGTCAGCGACTCCGAGGGCGAAGGCAGTTACAAAGATCATAAAGAGCCGCAGTCACCTAGCTTCGAGCCTATACCTGAGAATGGTCTTGGTCTGGTTCCCACAATTACGAACACCGCAGCACCTGTGAAGGTTGACATTGCGACATGCAAGCCTGGCGAGGACCCCTCGCTTAACGAGGATGGGCCGCTCTTCCGGGCGACCATGAGATCCTTGGAGCAGAAGACCGGACACATGAGATTGCGCATGAAGAAAGTGCTCAAGACAGCTGAGGCTGCCGAGCAAGCACAGCAAGCTTGCAACCAAGCTGTTTCAGACTTCACGCAGGCATTGAAGGAAGCATCGACTTCGAATGCGAATGCCGTTCAGCCTGCGCTTGATCACTACTTTGAGAAAATCGCCAAGGAAATCCTGTCCTACGAAAAGCAAAACACCATCAACCTACAGCGACTGATTATCGACCCCGTCAGCAAGCTGTACAATTTCGAAATCAAACGCGCAGACGACAAGAAGCGCGAGTTCGACGAAGAGAGCAAAGAATACTATGCCTACGTCGGCAAGTATCTTGGCCAGCGATCTGAGTCGCTGAAAGAAAAGAAAGTCAAGCAAAGCGATGAGAAGTACCAGACGAAGCGAAGGACTTTTGAGCTAAAGCGCTTCGACTACTCCAGCTTCATGCACGATTTGCACGGCGGTCGCAAAGATCAAGAAGTGCTTTCGCATTTGACGAAATATGCAGATGCGCAGACGAAGAGCTATCTGGCTACGGCGAAGAAAGTTGAGGCAATGGTACCTCAACTCGATGCACTGGTTGCAGAAGTCAAGATTGCGGACCAGGACTTCCAGCTCCAACGCAAGGAGCGAGAGGAGAAACGTCGCATGCTTGAAACAAGCAGCAAGCTCGTCAGCGAAGACGGCAACGTTGTGCCACCCGGTGGCGTCTCATACTCCACATCCGTCAGAGACTCTATCCGCCCCGGTGAGTATGCGTCGCACCGAACGGGCAGCATTAGCGGGGCCGTTATGCTGTCGCAATCACCTCCCAACGCCAGCGACCTTGCTGTACAGGCACCCACAAATGGCATGCTCAACACGCCTGCAAGCAATGCCGCAGGGTTGTCATCAAGCCCGAGTAGCAAGTTCAAGGGCATTCGAGATCTCGAAGACAACAGCGCTGCAAATCTCAACGGTGGACCTCAACGCAAGGAGGGTCTGCTCTGGGCTCTGAGCAGACCCGGCAGTCACGTAGATCCGAAAGGTCTCACTAAACCAGGATGGCACAAATACTGGATCGTGCTGGATCAAGGCAGACTGTCAGAGTACGTCAACTGGAAAGAGAAGCTGGACCTGCACATGGACCCGATCGACCTGCGCATGGCCTCTGTGCGAGAAGCACGCAGCTCCGACCGGCGTTTCTGCTTCGAAGTCATCACGCCACAGTTCACACGAGTGTATCAGGCCCCTTCCGAAGACGATATGCGATCATGGATCGCTGCCATCAATAATGCGTTGCAAAGTGCTTTCGAGAATAAGAATCAGCAGCTGCCCGCATCGCCGTCGCCTGCACAAACGTCGCATCGAAAGGACATTGCTGCCGTGTTGACTGGCAAAAGCTCATCATTCTCTGGACACAGACAGGTGTCGAATCCTAACAGGAACGCAGCTGCCTCTGCTGTCAACAGACATGCCACAACGGGTGACAAGCCCGCTTACAAGCGCACAGAAAGCGAACCTGAGCCGTCTGCTCTGCTGCAGCGAATCCGAAATGCCGACGAGGGCAACAAGGTATGCGCTGACTGTGGTTCTGACACCAAGGTGGACTGGTGCTCGATCAACCTCGGCGTTCTGCTATGCATTGAATGCAGTGGGATACACCGATCACTTGGCACCCACATCTCGAAAGTCAGATCGCTCACACTGGACACGCAAGTCTTCACCCAAGATATCATCGAAGTTCTGCTCTTGATCGGCAACCGCGTCAGCAACATGATCTGGGAAGCTAAGCTCGACCGATTCTTGAAGCCGTCGCCGCATTCGACCAGAGATCAGCGCCTGCACTTCATCACCGCCAAGTACAGCGACCGTACCTACGTACAACCTCCTGCTTCAGGCCAGGCACCGGACGACCACCTGCTTACTAGTATTAAGAAGAATGATATTCGGAACGTACTGCATGCTCTGGCACTGAAAGCGAACCCGAATGCGCATGACCGGGTACGGTCGACACATGCTCTTTATCTTGCCCTGGCTGCAGCAGATCCGGCTTCACCTGCGAGCTTGCCATCGCACTCTTCCTCTTTATCCGCCTCGATTAGGACACCTCCCGGCTCGGCTTCGATATTGCCTCCACGACCAAACAGCCCACTTCCGCGGAAGGCGTTTGCTGTTGCCGAGCTGCTCCTGCAGAATGGATCAGACATACCAACGGAGCCCTCGCCATTCCCACTTTCGGACGCAGCCAAGATGTACATTGAGTTCAAGAATGAGCTGAAGCTGGGCAAGTCCCATGTCAGTGCTGGCAAGGAGGCCAATGGCGACAACCTTACAGCGCTTCCAAGTTCAATACAAGGCTCCTCCCCAGGCAGCCTCTCCCGCGATCGCGAGAAGCTACTGAACCGGAACAGCACCGGCAGACCTAAGAGCAGAACATCAGACGTGATGGAAGGATTTGTAAGGAAATAGAATTTCGAAGCATCACCTCAGGATGAAGAACATCATCTTTTATCGGACATCAATGACCTCCTAGCATGCAGACGCTCACATTCTCACCGAGACCGAGATCGCGACGGTCTCCTCACCGGCCGCGCATGCAATAGATCAGGCGTCAAAACAATTCGCGAGCGATCGATCAATCGCTCCCGCTCTTTCAAAGCCCGGGCCAAAGCGCATTGGCAGAACCTAGACGGCGCGTTTAAGATCCTCGCCGGCGAGGGTCGTGGTGAGGCTTTCGGCGTTGTGAAATGGCAACCGCTCATGACTGGGATTAAAACGAGGATTTCCAGCCTCAGGAAGAGAGCGAACACGGCTCCTGCGAGGATTGAGCTTGAGAGCGCTTGATATTTGTGGATGAACGTTTTGCGTATGCGCTACGGAGAGAGATATTGCTTGGTTGTCGATAGGGTAGCAAAGGATATCAATGGATGCACAGGGGTAGGGATGGAACAGGACGATAATGCATAATGGATAATGATCCGTGAGAGTCAGAGAATAAGATCTTTTGAAGATGAGGCTGCGTTACTCTGCAGTGCTCAATTCGTGCCACCATGCAAGTATTATGCCTGAGGACCATTTATCTACCTAGTACCAGAAACTAACTTTTTTCTTTTATCTATAGCTTGCTTCCAGCCTGACCACTTACATTCTCCTCCCTTCGCGACCGACCATCTATTACTTGAGAGTCTGGGTGTGAGTTGAGCTTTCAATACCTAGTGTATGATAACGACAATAGCGCGTTAGGAAGATACATATAATAGCTTCCGCGAAAAGAGCCCAGGACTGGGCTTTTCATAGCGACGATGATGGATTGAACGAGTTGGCCATACCAATTCAATTCTTCCAAGATGCAGCTGGAGTACATTGCTCTCTCAATCACTCTCCTCTTGATACATGTACCCTGAGCACTTGACATTTCATCGATGCTCGTCCTAAAGATGGAGATGCAGAACTTCTTAGTGAGGAACCCCATCATCGCACGCTGGTTCTTGGAATCTATGGCATCAAAACAAAGGTTGATTTCGCAGAGCAAAGGCCGCCTACTGGAACAGATCAATACGGCAGCTAGAAGCGGCGGAATAGAGCGATGCCGAATTAGCAGATTGGGAACTTGGTTCATTAGCCGGGAAGTACGGTGGGTGATCGAAGCGCTGAGGATGCCAGGAGGGGCGTGATATTCAAGGGCAGAAGAGGAATTGTGCTAACATCAGACGGCACTTTCATCCTACGAGCGGGTGACAGAGTGGGAAGAAACGGAGTCTAGTAAAGGGGTCTTCAACATTTGGAGCTTGCAGCGTGTGAGTCTCTATCGCCGGAATGCGGTATGCTTAGTCGAGCTTGAAGCTGATTGGTTTTATCCTCGCAATGGCAGAACGTGCTGCACCAGCGCACTTTGCCTGCAAAGCGGACACATCGGCTGCTCTCTCAACCAGTCGGTCACACAAGTCCAGCAAAAGACGTGTCCACACGTCGTAGCAGAAGGGTCCTTCATGGGCTCCAGGCATAATGTGCACTTCCTCTGCTGTCCACTATCAATCCATTGCATGACCTCTTTCTCCTTCAAATCATACCGGTGGCTAGAAGCCAAAGGCGTATGCGTGACTTGCGAAACTCTTCGCTTAATGACCTCAGGATCCGTACCTTGCGGATTCGTCTCAAAAAGAAGTGGCGTGCTGAAAGGGTTCTCCGCCCCAATCTCATCAATGCTATCATCAATCACAGCAGTCCCGCCACCTTGAAGAGAATTCGTCCCACTCGGTCCTGGCACCAGCTGCGCATTCGACGTCATCTGAATATTCTGGTACGTGTTCTTCAAGTGCAAATATCCTTGAACCACCATTTGCACGACCAAAAGAAAGCCAAGAACTTCGTAGCCCGCCCGCTGGTCGCCTTCCGTCAGCTTTCGTGTAAAGACATATCTCAGCCCGAACACACGTTTGCTGAGCTGGTAGTACGCTCCGCTAAAGTAGAAAACTGCCAAGCTGACTGCGTAGAGTGGCGCGGGCGTGGTCAGTGAATCGAGATGATTCAGGATGTATTCTTGGAATTGGTTGATTTTCTTCGGTGGATGTTTGCATTTCTCCGGATTCGAGACACGTCTGTGATGTGCTTTCTTCAAGGTCTTCTCCAGTTTCGCTCGTAGTCGTTTTCGGAGTGCGGGTAGGAATTTTGTGAGGGCGTAAGGCAGGAGTACGCTTGATAAGATGTATCCGGATCTCCTCGCCAGCGATGGAAGTCTGTTGGTGTCATCTTCAACTTGGACGATGTCGCAGTATTCTTCGCCGAGAGTTCTGTTCCCGATGAAAGTGGTCAATCCCAGATAGAGCAGTTCCGTAAAGACTGAGGCTTCATTCGCCCATTTGTGCTCCGAGCGCGTTCCATATAAGGATCTGATCACGGCTGATAGCTGTGTCAGGAGCACGGATTGAAAGTACGCATCCTTCTGGTTCGATCGGATGATGTCTGGTGCGGCAGCCCAAGGATAGTTGAAGCTCTTGCTCGGATCTTCGCTCGAGGGTTTGCTGCTGTCCCGGATGTGGTCAGACATGTCGTCTGGCAGAGGCCGAGATATTGTAGATGCGATGATTGTAGAAGTCGCGAACACTATTGCGTTGTTACGCGAGGAGAGAGAAGCCTCGGTCGTCGGCAGGAGCCGATGGCCTGTGCTTTGACATGGGCATGGATTCACAGAAAGCAGCGAGGAGTCGAGGACCTCAAGCTTCACAACAACCAAAGCTTCTCGAACCTGACAACAGCAACGTCCTTCTGTTCCTGCTCTGTTGATTGTGCCTACGTATTCGCGTTCGAGTATCGATGGACAGCCTCAGCCTCAGCCTCAGCCTCAGCGTCCGATCCTATGCCATGCCTGCCAAGCCGGGAACATCTCGCAGTTCCGCGAACCAATTCTGCACCCAAACAAGACGCCAACTCTTCGTCTTACGTCTCCCAGCCAGCGCAGAAGCATGAACGTCAGCAAATGAGACGTCATGCCATGAGATACGTATGTGGGTCCGCGGCGGTGTCGCCAAACGCCACAAAACTTGCGAACACAAAGGCCATTGCTATTCTCAGCTTCGCCAGGTGCACAGGACAGGACGCGCCTTCTTCTATATAGCCAGCATCATCCCTTGCTCTTGATCTCTGCTAATTCACACCACACCTCCATCACTCACAGACCCATACCACAGCCAAGCCACCCAAACTGCAATCATGCAGCTCAAACAAACCCTCCTCTTGCCAGCCTCGATCGCCCTAGTCGCAGCCCAAGGCGACGCAATCGACTCCATCGTCAGCGACATAACCTCAGCAGGCAACGACGTCACAAGCGCAATCGGAGGCATAGGCTCAGACATCACCTCCGCAGGCGGCGACGTGACCTCTTTCTTCGGAAGTCTAGGAACACAAATCACAAGCGTAGGCGGAAGCGTCTATACCGTAGCAACCGACGGCGCCGGCTCAATCATTTCCACCATAACCTCCGGAGCAGGAGAATTCGGATCCAAAGTCACCTCTGTTGGCGGAAGCGTGTACACCGTAGCGACGAATGAGGCTGGATCTATTGTGAGCACGATTACTTCTGGAGCTGAGAGTATTGGGAATCAGGTTACTTCTGTTGGTGGGTCGGTTTACACTGTTGCTACGAATGAAGCTGGATCTGTTGTGAGCACAATTGGAAGTGCTGTGTCTTCTGCTGCGAATGATGCTACGGAGACGTCGGATTCGGGAGCTAAGATTACTGCTGGTCCTGTGATTGCGGGAGGTTTGCTTGGGGCTGCTGGCATGGCTGTTGTTGCTATGCTGTAGATGATGTCTACGCGTTTCAGCGGTGGTGCATGGCGTTTTACGCTGTGATAATTTGGACCCAGAATATGCGTCGGAGAGACGACAGCTGTATTTGTAGATGCAGTCGGAGCATTTAGTGGTACCATAATTATCTCATGAATTGACTTCAGCGTGATATCTCATGATGGTAGAAGTATCGTATCATATTGTATGTCATTTGCACTTGTAGCCTGACTCCGATCGCCATGCTATACACTTTCCGCGCACGCTCGTGTTGACAAGCGCTTGGTATGATATCGTACAGAACTCATCCGCTCCTCCCTGCGCCGCGTCTAATCCTTCTTCAGCGGGGAGTACGTCTCCTGAATGCCATCCCTCGTGATGATCATCATCTGCAAACCATCACCAACCTCAATATGTCTCTCCACAGCACTCGTGAAAGCATCCTTGACCAGATCCTCCACATGCGCTCGACTCAGCGGCCTCGGCACCAACGCCGTCTTATTCAAACCCTGCGGTGCCTGCGGATCATGCTGATTCTTGAGATTGACCTGATTATCCAAAAACGGCGTAATCAACGAACTCGCCGCACCAGCAGACCGACAGTACTCCCTCTCATAGCTCCCCACAGGATCATAAGAGTACAGAGCACCTTTTCCCTCCTCATCAATCCCCCCCAAAATCGCAGTCACGTAGTATGGGAAGAACCTCTTGCCGTAGAGGATGTGAGATAATCTCTGCGCGCAAGCTCCGACGGAAATATCCTTGCCGTGTTGGTATTTGTACATTTTGACGATGGTGTCGAGACGTTCTTTCAGGGCGTTGCCATCTGCGGCGAAACCTACGACTGAGAGGACGATTTTGGCGCCTATGTGGTCGGGTCCTTCACCACCGATCTTAAAGAGTTTCGGGGCGTAGCGTGTGTTGATGTTGTAGCCGGAGGTGGAACGTGTGTCGCCTGCCAGGATTGTGAAGTCTTCGCCGCTGATTCCTAGGGTTGAGCCGCCGTTGTCAGTATATCTGGAATGTCTGTTAGTGTGTGGTTTGGCGCGTGATGGGGCAGAGTGCGTACGGGTAGAAGGCGTGTTGGCGAGGTGCTGAGCGGTCTTGTGGAGCTGATGCGAATGAGTAGCCGGGTTGCTCTGAGAGCATCGGGGCGTGGAAGGCGGAGGCCATTGTGGCCGGGAGGATGGTCGCTGAATGTTTCGAAGCTGAAGGGGGTACACTTGAGTGAAGGCTAGATCTTTGCAGCTTGATGGAGGTGTTTTGTATGGCTGAAGTGGATTGTGGTGATGTTTCGATGAGTGCTGCTCGCAAGTAAACGTGAGGCTCCAGCAGTTGACGCGAGCAAGCTGCGATGCACAGACGCGGTCCAGCCCGCCGCGGAAGGTTTGCCGCGCATTTCGTCCAAAAAGTTCGAGACGAAAGACTTTCATTGCTCACAAGCGAAGCTCAGCCAAAATGCCTGCACCGACAGCACTGCAAAGAGCACCAGAGGATCTTGCCGATGAGACTCTTCAAGATGCACCACCATCCACAGCCGAAGACGAAGTCGTTCTCGTAACGGCCACCGATGACCAGTCCGCCGAAAATGCAGAGGATGACACGGTCATGGAAGTAGACGCAGCATCAGGTGCTCTGTTCGCGCCAGAGCAGCCTTCAAAATCACGGCACAGAGTAGAAGAGCGCAAAGTTCGAGTGCCGCCCCACCGCATGACGCCTCTCAAAAATGAATGGACCAAGATCTACCCTCCTTTAGTCGAGCATCTCAAATTGCAAGTGCGAATGAACATCGCCAAGAAAGCAGTAGAACTTCGCACATCTCCACACACAACCGATACGGGCGCCATTCAGAAAGGTGCAGACTTTATTGAAGCTTTCTGCTTGGGCTTTGATCTCGACGATGCAATCGCACTGCTTCGATTAGATGACCTCTATATTCGAAGTTTCGAGATTAAAGATGTCAAGAATCTGGAGGGGGAGCATAAGAGTCGAGCGATTGGTCGTATTGCGGGCAAAGATGGCAAGACGAAGTTTGCGATTGAGAATGCTAGCAGGACAAGAATTGTGCTTGCGGACCAGAAGGTGCATATCCTGGGCGGGTTCAAGAATATTCATGTGGCGCAGGAGGCGGTTGTGAGCTTGATCCTTGGAAGTCCGCCTGGAAAGGTGTATGGCAATTTGAGGACTGTGAGTGCGAGAATGAAGGAGAGGTTTTGAAGAGCACGACCCATGCGACTTTTGCTTGGAGTGGGAAAAGGTGCTGGGAGTTGGTGTTGATTTAGCGATGGTGTACGGCGTTTCTTAAGGACTGCATGCCATACTGGCCACGAAAAGAGGAACGAGATACGACCGAAAAGCATGTATTGCTCAATCAGGCACACTTGCAACGGAATTTCTTGACAGCAAGAAGGATATCGCCAAGCTTCAGCTTTCATTGCACGCATATCGCGTTCAAAGCGTTCATGAAATTTTCATTTAACCTACAATTCCCAATCAAGAGAAGGAATCAGCATATTCCGATGCATGTTCCAAGCGAAGTGGAATTTGGTATTGGGCGGACCATGAGATCTTCCTGTACTGCTTCCTCACATCAACGTCACTGCTCCAGCATTTTCGATATCCACTTCAGTCAGCGATTCAATGTCGCTGGCAATCACAGTAGTCACTTACAGACGAGGCTCGCCGTTCTTGCAATTCACTAAAGCATCATCCCGGACTGATCTGGTCTCAAATACGGCTTCATTTGGGAGTTTCATGCACGGTTGCCTGCATATTGCGCACGGACCGTTATCTCGTGTAGTATATCAACAGTCAAGATACAATGCCTGGACTTTGTTACTTCAAACACCACACCGCATTGACCCAAGGGTTCATCGTTTGATACGAGTTCCATCTCTGAACATGTATGGACCCTGCCACAGCACAGCCATTCCGGCGCACTCATTTACAGACTGATGCACAGCACTTAGCAGCAAGCGATACCATGACGAACCCGTTGTGTCGGGGAGACGCTAAGTTCAATCTGGACTTGCTCAGTCGCCAACACCGACTGGGATTTCTCACTCCAGAGGAGTAATTTGATCTGCGAAGAGCTATCAGCGCACCACATCACGTTCCAAAGGACGGCGAGACTCACAGGCGAAATATCAAAGCTTCATCTGGGAGTGGTTCTCGTTCATCCATATGCCAGGCTGAAATAGTCGCTCACCTGCGTGAGCTCGATCAGCGATGGCTTCAGAAGAAGATCAGCGGAAACGACTATGCTGAACTGCGTGGTATGCTCCTGAAACTGCAGGAGGACTCCGTACCCACCGCAGCGTCCAAGGCTTTGACCAGAACTCCTCTCGAGTCGCCGTCACCACAGGCGCGCGCTTCCCGAAAGACCCAAAAGCAACCATTGTACAAGGCTGAAGTTTTCAAGACTGCCCGAGATGATGGTCTTGCAGAGCCACATCCAGACCAAGCTGCGGTTGACAGGGCGCAAAAGTGTCTAGAGCGCGGCCAACATCCCAATGCATCGAAATTGGATGCCAAAATTGCTCTCACGATGGCTGCTCAGATCATGGAACGCGCAGGGATCTCGCACGCCCAAGTCCTGGTTGGAGCCCCACGTGAAGAGCAGCAAGATTCGGCTGGACATGCGATCGTGCGAATATTGCGCAACAATGGCAAAGACGATGGCGAAGTCAATCAAAACGCCTTCGTGGGCACGCTTTGCATGGCGATGAGGACCTTCTTCGACTGCAAGTCCTATACAACTTTGTACAGACCACGTACGAAATTGGACATCGTCTTCTACGGTGTCGCTCGCAACGTGGACTTGGCAGCGGATGCTTTCGCGAGGATCTACAACCTGTCCCTCAGGTGGGCTCTTAACCCTGAGTACAAAGGCCTTCGTGGTGGTAACAGCTACTGCCTTGGCATAGCCCAGGCACTCAAAGATAGGGCAAAGACAGAGAAGGACGCTGAAGAAGCTAGAGTCATCGAAGCTGAAGCTCGTGCTGCAGCTAAGCGTGAGCAGCAGGAGGCATCTAATGAGCGAGCTCGCTTGGATCGTCTCAGTGCGTCTCACTGGGCTTCGCTAGAAGACGAGAGAAATGCGCTTTTGCGACAAGCTTTTGAGCGTGTCGGCGTCAATATCTTTGGCGAACGCCTCCCACAGCCTATTCCGCGGCCCAAGTCGAGAATAATGACTATCTCGCAAACACTGGAGCCTAGAGACGATGCGCCTTCCGAAGTCATGGACCTCGCCACCGACAGTGAGGATGATGTTGAGCTCAAGGGAACGACCTCTTGAACACGCCTCCGACCGAGCAAGCTGACGAGGCAGCTCACTCGAGTCTCGGGCGACGCTCCCCAACGCCATCAACAACAGAGTGCTTGACCTGCGTTCTAATCATATCCTCTGCGCCAATGGCAAGCGAAAGCCCCATCTTGGTCTATACTCCGATCTCCAGGAATCTGAGGCGAGCAGCATGCTTGATCGCCTTATGAAGCAGGGGCATGTAGTGCATACTGACGACACCACAGTTGTCATCAGTCATGACATGAATCAACATCCGGGCTTAGCCAGCAACGAAGACTGGAATGAACGCCTCGGCGACGACTAATCCAGCGACGACTACTCCAGCGACGATGACGAAGGCGACGGAAGAGTAGGGAGTTCCGAGGACGACGAGGATTTTGAAGAAGCATTTCGAGGTTGACGAGCGCGGCACTCGAGCCACGACTCCAGCTACGGAACCTGTCACGCCATTCAACGACAACTTTACAACTCCGAACAAAGAACCATTCCTAAAGGAGTATAAGTCTCATATGCAGCTCGTCCTCAAGCGCGAGACTTTCTCCCAGATCGCGGACGACTACCTCAAGGAGATGAATACCAAGCTTCGAGCTGGTACAAAGCGCAAGATCAATCATCCCTATAGGACCGCCTTACGACCAGGGAAGAGTCGATGGCAAGAATATCGATATTAGGGGAAGTAGAGAGATTTGATCCGGCTACTGGGGTTTCCGGGTCCGATGCCGAGACCGGCTACTCCGGCTAATTTACAGCTTGTTAACGCAACGTTCATCACAGTCCCACACAGCTGCCTTCTCCTTTTAACAGCATCGCGAGGCGGCCTTCAGGCATCAAGCCTACTTAGTGCTGCTATGCACACCTGTACAACTCGCCTGACAGTGAAGTACAATGCGTGTGAGCACACGTCTGCCTACGAGATGCACACAGCCGAGCTTCGATCGCTTCAAGGGTCGCACAACATGGCACCCGGTGGCAGTGTCAAAGAGCTGAAAGGCTGACAGTGCTGCTCCGAAATATGTCTTGTGTTCGCAGACGACACCGGTCTGTGATGCCTTCGGCACAGCCTTGGGCTTGTTCTACACTCCTGCGGCTCTTCCCTTTTCTATTTCACCATGATATCTAAATCACTGACATGGTAGAATCCGCTATGAGCTCCTTGATCGGATCGGACTCAGACATCAGGAACTCCTTCGCTCGGCATGCCTCGAATCCACTGGCTTACGCCAACGCTTATGGTAGCTTCCCTGCTCTGCGGCACAGCATTCGCCATAGGACATCACTTTTTCTACAACAGCCTGGACCAGACAGGCGCCCCGGATCCGACCGATGACTATACCATAGCTGGATCGAGGGTTGCGAAACAACAGTTCAACACGGCGGTAGGCACGGCATTCGCATTTCTCGTGCGTGCATGTCTATTCTTTGCAGTGTCTTCGGCTTACCTGCAGGCGGCAATATGGCACTTTAATGCTGGCACAAAGTCGCCTACCAAAGTATCAGAAGTGGATGTCGTCATGTCGGCCCTGGGAAACATCCTCAAGTTAGGCTCAAGAGCATGGTCTCGTCGGCCTCTCCTTCTTGTGGTGGCTGTCATTGCTTGGTGAGCTGGGAGTAATGCTTCATTGTCTAGAGATGCTAAAGATTCAAAGGCTGCTTCCCATCGCTGCGATCGTTGCGCCTGCAACATTGACCATCGAAGCTGCGTTCCCACCTAATCGGGTTGTGCAAATGCCAAAGGTCGGCTACACAAGTTTCAACTTGGCATCCGAAATGACCTACGTTGCGAGCGCGGCTACAGGCAAAGACTTTCTGTTCAACTACAATGGCCCGAGTAATGCAGTCAACAGGATCGTTGTCGCCACTGCCTCGCAAGGTGCAACCATACAGATGCCCGCCCCTGCTCCCAACTCAACCTGGGAGATTGAAATGCAAAATCCGATTCTGCAATGTCAACTTCTTCAAGGCGATGTGAATAGGGCCGTTCAAGACAATATTATCGACTATGTGCGCGCGACTTATGACGGCCATCAATCATGTATGATAGGACCTGGATACCTGGCGTGGCATCCATTCAATACCACGATGGCCTCACGGCCACAGGACCTTGTGCCATTTTTGCGCAATGGAGCGAACGGCTCCTACTACTTCAACAACTCGCCATTTGGACGACTGAGTCAAGAGTACTACGAAGGTGACCAGCTGACCATTTTTGTTGCTGCCACAGGACCGCTTATGGTGGAAGGGCTGTGCAGACACAACGGAGTGCCCGCAAACGAAAGCAAAGAATATGATGATCCGGTGACCCTCAACAGATACCGAGACGACTCTACTTTCATCAGATGCGACGTGCACAACAGTACCCAACAACTGGTGTTCGACGTCGTAAATGGTACGCAGACCGTCTCTGTCAAAGAGCAAGTGGTCGAAGAGCTGCCCATGGTTGGGATACCTGGCGTGAGGCAATATAGTAGCGTTGACGACTGTTCGCTGTTGGAGAACTCGTCAGAAACGCTCTTGGCTGCCGCAGAGCCATGTTTCTTGAACGCAACTCTGATACGGACACTTTCATACCAATCGATTATGGACTCTTTCGTGCAGCTTCTTGGTGGTGTCATACGCTGGAATGCAGATGCTGCGGACATGAATAATAGAGTCTATGACACGAACACATCGGTGATCAACACAATACTCACGCAGTCGCCAGAGCTGATGTTCCTCGAAGATTCTCGGGCGACGAAAAGTGCAACTTATGACACCTTCCAGGATGTCACTGATAGATGGAACTCCACGCCATACGAAGGACTCTTCAATACTGCAAGGGTACAAGCTGGAGAGCCGTTGCGACCGGCACTGGAGAACTTGTTTCGCAACATCACATTTGGTCTGATGACGTCGCCGGCGCTGCAGTTAGTCGTGCGCCATCCGTTTTGCTGATATGAGTGCTGACCACAGACCAGGTACAACAAAACATCTGCCTACTATCCTCAGCCCGTGGAGGTCTCGATCAAAGTGACGCAGAACGTTTACCAGTACTCTCGGCGGAAGCTTTGGCTCGCTTATGGTTTAGCGATAGGCGTATCGACTCTGGTCGTGTCATTCGGCTGCTTCATGATGTTTCTGAACTCGGCTTCGTACACTGAAGACTTTTCGACCATCCTGCGCCTCTCGCGAGGTGCCGAGCTTGACGTTGATATCGACCAGAAAGACTTGGGCGGCGAGGATCCTTTGCCGAAGTACCTGGCGAATGCACACATCACATTTCCCAACACGGGTGCACGGGCAGAAGAGAAGGTGGAAGACGCGCAGTACGCGATGGTCTCTGCCGAAGTGCATGACGAGGAGGATAATACAAATGCGAAGATCGGTGACGAAAGCTCTGTGTCTGCAGTTGAAGGAGGCGCGGAGAGTGCAGTCAGTACAGTCAGTCCATTCAGTGGCGCCACTGTTCAAGAAGACCATGAGCTGTGCAGTATTCAGCGAGCACACACTACGTAGATAGTATGCAATCCCACTTTGCTTCGGCCTCACTTGCCAGCTCAGCTCACTGTTTTGTGACGCTCAGACAGCCATCCTCAGGCCAGCGCAGATGTGATACCGCGCGCGTAGATTTCAGACTGCACGTGACCCACTAGCGCGGCGCTAGTGAGCCAGCAGCTTATATTCTTTCTGCTGGCTGCTGCAGACTTGATCTTCTTCTCATACTTAGCAAGTCTCCCCCAACCAACCCCTACATTTTGCAACACCTGCTAACAACTTCCATAGCCTTGTTGAACCGTGCCCGCTCACGAATGGGCTTCGGTCTAGATGAGAATCTGCATTGCACAGCGCGGTATTCGAGTTTAGTGTCGTCGTTTCGGCGGCGGCATCGGCGCAATTTGTGAGTCTAACTTCAACCTGCCTGGGCTGGACATTGCTGACGTTGAGATTGTAGTTGCTGGCTTCCTTCACCTTTTTCATCAGTACGGTGGTCGTTGACTGCGGGCTGGAGAAGAAGACGGCGCGTCACCAAGGCGTGTTGATGTGATGGTGGCTTCGAAAGCGACAATACCGCGGGTGAGCAAGGCCTTCGCTGTGGAAGCGTGTCGACATGGCCGGCGCGATGGTGACCAGACAGAAGTAGAGCAGTAGATGGCTTGTCGGCAACCCACAATTCACCTCCGTGTCTTCGTCTCTGTAATGTCTCTGATTTCCTGCCACTGATTTCCTGCCACTGAGGCCATGTAGCTGCCATCTGCCATCGTGCCGCCGAGCAATCACGTCTTTCTTTCTGGAGCCATGCCTACCTGCGCTACCCTGCATCGGATTTAGAGCTTAACGCCGCTTAGTCATGTCGAAAAAGTTCAGGTCGATACTCTCTCTCTCTCTTGGGAGACATCCCACATTCCGTCCAGTAACCCATCCGGCCATATAATTCAATGGCTACCGTCCTTCCGCCACCGTCGAAACGCCAAAAGACAGAAGCAGCTGCCATTGCGCGTGAGCAGATCACAATCGAGACACCAGAAATTCCACACGGCACCCAGCGCATCCAGTTCCGCGATGCAGACACAGGCGCGCCTCAAGGTCCCGTCGTCTCAGTATCGCTGAAAGATCTGACACCAAAAAACCTCTCTTTGCTCCTCAATAGTCTTCTCGGCAAGACCGACCCTGCAGACCGACTGCCATACCGCTTCTACAACCCATTCGAGGATGGATCAGGCGAGTTCAGCCAGCAAGATGTGATTAGGCGGCATTTGGAAGGTACACACAATACAGAGTTGTCTTTGGACATACCATGCAGAGCGGAAGCCGTCTTCAAAGTCAAGCCTGTGACAAGATGTTCAGCAAGCATATCAGGACACGGCGCAAGCATACTCTGCGCTTCCTTCTCGCCAGCGAGTTCTGCAAGTCTGGCTACAGGTGCGGGCGACTCGACGGCGCGGATATGGGACTGCGATACTGGTACGCCAAGGCATACTCTGAAAGGGCATACAGGATGGGTGTTGGTAGTGGCATGGTCGCCGGATGGTGGTCTCCTCGCGACAGGCAGCGGCAACAAGGACAACACGCTCAGGATATGGGATCCAAAGAAAGGCACTCCCTTGGGCGCACCCCTCAAAGGACACACAAAATCAATCATGAGCATATCGTGGGAGCCTTACCACGTACGGGAACAGGGACGACCACGACTCGCGTCAGCATCACAAGACATGACTATTCGAATATGGGACGCCGTCAGCGGCCACACAGATATGGCACTGACCGGTCACAAAGGCGACGTGACTTGTGTGAAGTGGGGTGGATCTGGTTGGATTTACTCTTCATCTCGCGATCGTACCGTCAAGATCTGGGATGCAGCCAAGGGTACCCTTGTTCACAACTTGACTTCACATGCTCACTGGGTCAACCACATTGCACTTTCGACCGACTTTGTTCTCCGGACTGGGTACTTTGACCACACAGGGTCGAAGGGTACGCCAGAATCTGTCGAAGGGAAACGAAAGAAGGCGAAGCAAAGATACGACAATGCTCTAACGACATCTGGCGGCACCGAACGCTTGGTGACTGTCAGCGATGATTGCACGATGTTTCTATGGGAACCTGCCAAATCTACGAAGCCTTTGCAGCGTATGGTTGGACATCAGAAGACTATCAACCACGTCGCGTTCTCTGCTGACGGAGTATACATCGCCTCGACAGGGTTTGACAACCATGTCAAACTCTGGCAAGCCAAGGATGGAAAATTTCTGAACACCTTGCGAGGCCATGTTGGGAAAGTTTTCCAATGCGCGTTCTCGGCCGACTCACGACTTCTGGTGAGTGGCAGTGAGGATTCCACGCTCAAGGTCTGGGATGTGAGGACTGGAAAGCTGCAGGAGAATCTCCCCGGACATCAAGCTAGGGTCTTCGCTGTTGATTGGTCGCCTGATGGAGAGCGTGTTGGGAGTGGAGGTGAAGATAAGGCTGTGCGGATATGGCGGCATTAGAGTCAGCCTGCTGCCTATTTTGTTTTCGTTTGGCGTGTCGTCCTGGGTAGAGGAAGCATCGTAAGAGCATGATACCCCTGACTTTAGACATCTCGTCCTCGCCCTCCCATCCCATTTCTTGTCCTACCAAAACGCTGACACGCAAACATCTATACTCTCCCTCGGTTCCTCACCCTTCATACCCCAATCTCAGGACTCGCATGCCACGGCACACTAGCATGTCTACTCTCCTCACCCAAACTCGCACTATCAAAAACTTTTACAAAAAACACCTCCTCAGGTTTCTATTTCGAAACATAATACTATCCCATCTAATCCTCTCCTCCATATTCCTTCGTCTTAGTTCCCAACATCGCATACTCCTTCAAATAATCTCTATTCACCTCTTTAGGTCCCCGAATTCGATTCTCATAAAGCTAATACACGCCATCTCCAGATAATCCCCCCTCCCGACGAAGTAATATGTAGTATTAAAGAATCTCGCTGGACTGGACTTGTTTTAGAGGTCGCTAGATTGAGATTAAGTATGCTGCGTAGGAGAGAAATCCAGCGAAGCCGTATTTGGATTTCAGTAGGGATTCTAGTAGGGGTGTACTGATGGGACGGATATCGTCGATTAAGGAATCTTTTCTTTTCTTTTTTCTTCCTACTACGAAGTCTAGTAGATTTTTTTGGGGGGTGGTGCGAAGTAGTTTTCTTCTTCGCCGTTTTGATGTTGATGGGTAGCATAGATTTTTTTCTTCTTATTTGACGAGGTTCTTGGTTTTTTTTCTTTACCTGGGATGGGGCTCGTTTGGGTTGGTATTGACGATGATACGGGATGGGAAGAACGCTGATGAAATGTGAGTTCTGATCAAAAAGACTTGCGAAAGTTTTGGTTGCTTTGAATGCTTATATGAGAGAACGCTACGATGTTCTGCTTGCTGTCGTCGATCCTTGCACAGGTGTGGATCGTTTCTAGATAGATACAAGCGTGGTGAGCCTTAGTTAAGGGCATAATGAAGAGTTAAGAATGGTGGAATCATACGTTGCAACGTGATTGAATCTGCTTTCCAATTCATTCCATTCGTTTCGTGATACATCTGAACATTTACACAGATAGTTTCATCTGACTGTCTATCGCAAACAGTCATGATGAGCAGCGTCATAAGTCTTACCAATTCTACCACAACGGGCTATCCTGAACTCCTTTCCATAAATCACGACGAACTTGTCGCATTTGTGGGTGTTTTTTTTCTCTCTGTCGATCTAGCAGCGGCTGCAGCATCATATGCAGCTTTGACCTTCTCATCATTGACCGATTCAAGCAAGTCAGAAGTTAGAATTCTGGTGGTCATGTCATCATCCGGAGGGATTCTCGACCGTAACTAACGGTCGCTCTTCAACTCCTCGAGTGTATGAAGTGTTGAGTCCACATCTGTGTCCGCTGCGACCATGTCAGCCTTGCCCTGTCAAAGATGTGTTTGCATCGAAACTCACGAGGTACTGGACCTGCAATGGCAAGAGCAGCCATGTAGAAGAAAAATAGACGTGATGGCTGCATTGTTGATGTGGTATCTTCTAACAACAGCAATGACATCGAACTTGCAAGACAATATCTACTTTAACAACTTGCTGACGGCTGACAGAACTTCGGCAATGTAACCTAGCCACGTGTATTTGCATGTCCTGCGTGCTGTGCCTCGATTTCAGCTATTTTCCTTCGAATTGCTTGCCTTGTCTGTATTGTACGTTCAACGATTTCAAATGCTGGTGGTCAGCGTTGGCCTTGCAGGACTTCTGTTACTTCGAGCGCATCTCGACTTGATCAGCACAATATGTCAGACATGCTCAAAGACTGTATTCAGGTGGAGCATGCTGTGCATGTGCAGAGGCAGTGAGAACCAATCTCTCGCTTGTTTCTTGCCAGAATAGGAGCAGGATCGCCTCGTCGATGATCGTACGCGTTTGAGCTGTGCTTACACCAATCTTGATCAGGATTCTTCGAGCGATGATTCACGCGTATATGGTTATCGTCCAGATACCTCGTCGACCGGAGGCAATGCGTCCCATCACGATTGGTCCCAGCCGTTCATGACGCATGGGGAGAGCGCATCGCTACTTGTCCTGCCGGACTCCTACCGCGTCTTGCGGAGCATTCGAAATACTGTTGTGGAAAGATAGGAAACTGATATGTGTCTGCATCATCGCGCCCTCCATTCACTTTGCTGGGGTTGAAACTGCGCTATACTGAATTTGAACTAGCGTTTGACTCCATAACTCCCTCCATCTTCGCAATCCTCGCTCCTTATGCCATTGACACGTTTATACAAGACCATTCCACAATTTGAACGTCTTTCAATATGGTGCCAATTGCGGATGCCTCTTTGAGGCGCTTATGACTGGCCTAGATGAGCTAGATCTATCCTACGATGGCACACCCCCGAGCGACTCCGGCGTGAAACTACCATCCTTTGCTACGGTCTCTGGTATCTGCGGTCTCGATGCTTTCTTCGAAATGCTTGCAGCAGCTTTTGCAGCGGCCGGAGTGAGACCCTTGCTTTTCGATGCACGAAGACCAGCCATCACACGACGTATGGGGAACTCCGCGCCGTTCGCAGTAGGCGTATCTTCCGTTCGACCTGTCTGGTCGTGAGCCAGCTACGCTGCTGATCACGAAGTGAAGAATACCGTACCGAATAGTTCGACCAACTCGCCGACAATGATAGCTGGACTCTTTGACTGCGCTTCAAGAATGGCAATCATAAGACGCTGATCCATGGAGTGAGTCCATGCGTGCGGCATCTCTGGTGTTCTTTAGTGCGCTCAAGCCTACGCGGGCTTTCTTGAAACAAGAGTTGCAATAAGGGGAAGCTTGAGATGATGATGTGAAGATCAACACTGTTGGGTCACGGGGATAACGGATTTGCTGTGGCCTTTCGAACTTGGAAACGAGACAGAAGAGCGCGGAAGGCCTCGCGTGTCACGGATGCACTCTTTCCCTTCGCGATTCAGAGCTCGCTGCTATACGAGAAGGCTAGGACTCGAACTTCACAATCATCTAGGGGCTTGGAAATGCACTGCCGAGATCAATTGTCAGTTCGGCCGCAGTAGCGATTAGGCGAGCGCGATCGTCCCAGGATTGCTCCAGCTCTATCACATGGCTCGTGCTTCCTGCTGCAAAGCAATCGATACTTATGAAGAGCACTGTGAAGCGACCGCGATACGATGCCTTACTTGCAAGGTTCGTTCCAAGTTTGACAAGACGTCTAGTTGACTTTGTGACAAAGTCTATTGAGACAAGGGTTCGGATCAAGTGGTTAACCTCCGGCAGGCCCTCTCAACTACTCACCTATGTGCATTGTGGAAGCTCCCTAGCAAGCAGAACTGATCTACTAGCGCAATACTTTGAACATCGACTTCGTAGGCTTTGTCACTTTCGCTGCTTCAAGCTCAAGCTATTAGAACAACGATCGTTGGCATTATGATATCGCGATGACATTTAGCAGAATCGAGAAACGCGTTAGGATCTTCTTTTACATTCGATCATAGCAACATATCTTAATCCAAGTCTGCATCTTCCTGAACAACCCCTGGACTATGATCGACCATCGCTACGTCTAATACCTGCTTCGCCTGCTTCTTCGGACCTTCAACGAATGAGTGGTGCTCATTTTGTGATGTATTGAGCTGTGACATACCTCTCGACTTTGGCTACTTGCGGTTCTGCTAGCAATTTGGCTTTCTGTCTAATGTTCTCCTGAGGTAGCGGATGTGATGTCGTACCGCATCAATTTCCGCGCTAGTCAACCGATGCTCATTTCCTGGCTGCTTATGAGAGACGATCCTCAAATCTACGCATTACGCCAAATTGCCATGGAATTGCTGTGCGATATCGCTGAACTTCTTGGTCTTGGCATCATAGAGCGCGAGGATGAGACGCTGGTCGGCTGCTTGATTCCAGATAACGCCCATCGCGAGAATGTCGTCTAGTTAGTGAGGAAGAGGAGATGCTCCGTCAAGCTTAAGGTCTGTCTTATCTCGATACTTGCTGCTACGGATGTGACGTGCAAGTCGATATGGCCGACATGCTAAGGCAATCGAGCGATGCATAGACGCCGTTCGATCGAGCATAGCCAATACTCAAAACCGCCTAGATCGAAGCAGTCTCTCATCTCCCTACTCGTACTTCTAACGCCTTGTAGTAACTCTCCGCTGTCACAAGACAGGCCGGACTTCACCATGATGGCTGGGTATTCTTACGATTGGAAGATGACAGTTGCATCAAAAGTACAATGCTTGTCGTTGTACATAAGATTATCAATGAAACGATCCCTTGACATTTAGGCTCCTCGTCTACATCAAGTCACGAAACTAAGAAATGCAACAAGCTAGACCTCATGCAAGGTCTCCTGCTCATCCTCCGACGCCTCGAATTCATACTTCACAATAGATGCTCGACACGCCCTCTTCGCCCGAGTAGGAGATTCGTTAGGCGATGGAGAGAAAGCTTGACCACAGTTATCCTCGCTCTCAGACTTCACAGACTCCTTTCCTACGTTCGTCAGCAGCGCGAATAGTGTTTCCCTCACCATTACTCACTCTTCGCCTTTGCTTTCTGCACACGAAAGCCTTTCGTAGGTGGATCTCCACCCATCAACTTCTGTATACGCCTCTTAACAACTTTGATTTCCGCTTCAGTGCATTTTTGTTCTTTCTCTACGGTCGTGTTAGTACGAAGTAATTTCTTGCTCTGCTGCTACCAACCATAGAATTCTTGGGCAATGACTGTATACTTCGAGTTGAGAAGTCTCCATAAAGCTCGAACTAGGCGCTGATCACCGCCATGTTCCCAATCAATGACGCTGACGGCTGGCATTGTAGAGTTAGAGACACAAGAACGAATTTATGTTGTGTCTCGAACGCGGATCGAGATCTGGAGCGATCTTTATAGCACTTGACACGGTTGACGATACCTTGATTGTTAGCAGCGGCTTTGCATGGATGGCGGACAGCTGCTGCAGAACGTCGAAGCTCTAGATCTGTGGTAGTTAGTATCCGTAGACATTTCTATACCCCTAGTTGTTAGGCCAAAGCTAAATCGAAGACTGTGACGGGGCTTGAGAGTATACCGCCTCATGTGAACTCGCCTCGAGTTTTCTATGCTTATGCCCGCTTTGCGGCAAGGATCTTGGATCAAGTATTAGACATGGAATACATTTGCGTTTGAGGGCTACTACTCTACCCAGGAAGACGGATACGAGCTGTGTTCGTCCTATGGCAATGTAATCCGAACGCAGCAAATGCTTTACTCGGGAAAGAAAGGGGTGTTTTTGTAAGACAGATTTCAGCGACAAAGTGATATAACACTACATTTCTCCATGCTTAGAGGTCATCTTTGCCCTCTTCCGGGATGTTCCCAATTGCGACGAAGCATTCGATTGCAGCTGTTTGCGATACGCCCCATCTCGACTGAACTCATCGATGTCATCAGCGCCAGAAACGTTCTCAGATACATTTGGTGTGACGTTCTCATCGGATCTTCCGTGCGAACTCACAGCAATGACCTCCTCGATGCCAAGGCTAGCTGCTAGCGGTGGCGAAGGAGTGCGTCCCACGGTTGCAGATATGTTGTCACGTGGATCATACCAAAGGACACTGTCATCGTCGCTGGCATAGTCGTAGACCATTTTTCGCTTCGCCTTCGCTTGGCGAGGCTGTTGAGTTCGTTTCGGAAACATCATTGGACTGATCAAGTCGTCGACGACTGGGATTACGAAATCGTCGTCTTCATTCTTGATCTGTGGTTCCGCTGCTAGCGCTTCATCGGCTGTCTCCTCGCCACTCATAGTATCTTCGTTGTCAGACTGAGGCCCACCGCCGCTATGATGTTCATCTGGCTCGATGATGGTTTCAAACGTGCCAGCCGGGGCATCGATGGTGCCCTCACGCGTATTCGCAGCTCCAGGAGATTCAGGTTTGACAGATGCAGCCAGCTCAGTGTCGTCTCGATCGATACCTAAGCCGACAGTATCATCAACATGATCTGACGATCTGATATGCTGAGTAGTTGACCCAGCCTTGTTATTCCTCGAGGCTGGGACTGATTTCTGCCCTTTAGCTGCCTTTTCGGGCGAAAGACCGACAGATTTCTTCAGCTTGAGAATGTGCTCCATAATGGCCCGCTTGGTTGGTTGTGGTATATTTTGGCCGGCTTCGCTTTCGTTAGTGTCGTACGACAAATTCACTCTCGCGGTGCTTACTATGCATCTTCTTCCATCCTTCAGCCGCCGCCGTTGCTGACAGATTGGAATTTGCTACGTAGACGAGCAGAAGCCTTTGGTCCATCTGGGCACTCCATTGGATAGGCATGGCGTCCTGGAGGTGTCGTTGAAATCCTTCGGATCGCGAAGAACTATAGTAGGTATGTCTCACAAGTGTCGGAGCGTTTTGCTTCCTTATCTCCCACGCTGCTTTATGTGGACATTTGCAGTAGCGAGGCGGCGAGCAGCGTGTAACCACCCTTGACCTCTCTCGCAAAGCTACGAAAGCTTCCTCGACACGCATGGCCTGCTGTGCTGGATGTTATGGCTGGGAGGACCGGGAGATGTTCAGAGCTGTTTCCTTTAGCGAAGATCGGGTGACCTTAGCGATCTTTGACTCGCGAAGTATGTTGGAACTAGGATCTTTAGCATTGAAGGCCTTGACTGCGGTGGCGATCGATGCGGGATCCTCGTACGTACCTAGCAAGCAGACTCCCTTGACACATCACAGGCCTCTAAACGTTGAACATATATGTATAACGACTTGAGCATCTGGCCTAGCGCACGCTGAGCAGGCACCTCGCGAGAGAAAGATGCCTTTCTCACAGAAGCAAATGGAACAGCTTGCTAAAGCCTGGCAATGCTGCAAGACGGAGCCAAAGGTATTGTCCTCACATCCAGCCCATAGAATCTCAGCTCAAATGATGCAGGTCGACTACAGAGCTTTCGCCTCAGTCGCCGGTCTTTCTTCTATCCACAGCGCAGAAGTGACTTGGGGCAAACTTAAGAAGAAGTTGATGCAGGAATATGGTGCCATGGGCAGCAAGATCAAGCAGAGCAACAAAGTCTCTGGCATGACTGAGGCTTCTCCCAGGAAAAGAAAAGCGTCGGACAGCAACCTCTCCACGGATAATAAGAGCTCGCAGAAACGTTCTCGTGGTAAAAAAGAGATCGTGCGGTCTAAGCAATCAACCTCTCCAACTCCTGAGCTCAGTAGCATTGACAACTTGGATGGTGTCTAGGCAGTAGCGCTGGTGATCCTGGCGGAATTCTTGGGAAATTGTACGTGGTGCTGTCGTTTTCTAGGTAGCTTAACAACAAGACGTGAATCTCCTTGATGTTGCACAGGTTTCCGCTATGGTGCGTTCCGTGTTCAGTGCAGCTGCTCCTCTCACATGCTCGTCAAAGTCCGTCGACAGGTCGTCACGGTCAAGACAAGCGCGCAAGCTTTGCATGGATTGTGGGTAGCCCTGGCAAACTGACAAAGCCAAATTGGCGCCCTGATCACCTCTTCGACCGAGCTCGCTTTCACAAGGGTGGCGTGCACAGACGTCGTCCATCAGTGTTCCAGATGCGCGAATGTACATAGAGTACTGAGGTCCAGAGTCAGACCGGAGTGTTAGGCCCGCGAGTTAAAAATGAAGTAGTAGTGACCCCCGTCGCAACCATAACGTTCAGGCACCGGGAACATACAACAACACGCTCACTATGTGACTAGATGGCATTCTTACCTTGATGCGTAACATCGTATCGAGTTAAAAAGCAAGGCGATCATCGAATAGCATGATCACGACGGTCTAGGCTTGATGAACAAGAAGGACATCAGCGAGTGCTCGTAGCTAGACGTACGAGGCGTCAAATGATCAGGCTCCGATCCAGCATGTCTCTAAACATTCGCAACCATGTAGACTCGGTGATGGAGGAGACTAGAATGACAGCTCGAAATCGCAGATTGTTTTGTGTTAATACGATCAACAGGCTTCCTAGCTGCTTGCAGGAGTTGTGATTGCTGTTGAGGTGTGTGGTCTACGACGAAGGCCCAAGCGGATGTTCCGAAGCAGCGATGGGGTACTAGGGAATGTTACCATCCGAGTCAGGGCGAGAACCAAGTGTATGTGTATAAGAGTCATCATGTAGCACCTTTCCTTCGTCTTCATCAGTAATAGCTTGTGGCCCCCCGATAGTCGCAGTGCTGTTCAAGTCTCACATCATGACTCTCCGAGGCAACGAGCTCACGCAAAATGACATGCGACTCTTGGCTTTGGCGTGGCACTGCTTTGAAGGAGACTTTCCAAAGGTCAACTTCAAGAAGCTAGCCGCTCGCGCTGGCCTGACTAATCCCATGTCTGCCTCTAATGCCTGGACTCGTATCAGGAACAAGTTGCGTGTAGCTGCCGAAGACCTCCCATCACCACCAGCCAAGGCCGTCCGAGGCGCAGCGATCAGCAAATCTGCACCTCTCAAAAGAAGCCCCAAGAAACGTCGCAAAGAAGAGAGCAGCTCGAGCGAACTTGATGACTGGACTGACAGTTGTCTCTCGCCAAAAGCTAGCCCGGCCGGAAGAAAAGTGCTGTCCCCAAAGACTGTGAATGAGGCTATAGTGAAGGACGAAGACGACTTGTCTGCATCCTCGTCAGCCATCAACGACGACCATCTCCACATCTTTAAAGGTGACATTTCTCCTGTCCTTATCTATGCCATTGAAGTCTCCTTGCTGACCACTTGAAGATGGGCCGTGATGTCACGGAGTCGAGAGAAGCTCTGCAGGGGTCGAGAAGGTCCGTAGGAGGTGAGACTCACTTCGTACCACTGCGACGCGCAACTGACAGAGCTATAGGGCTTTTCAGCACCGGATTCTGGTAGAGCTTTGATTTCAGAGTGGTCCGATTCGTGCAGGCAGACTTGTTGCAGGTGCGCTGCTGCTGCTCGACGTGCTGCGCATTTGCTCTCGCTATTGATATTCCTCTCGAGATTATGTCAAGGTGGTGTTTAGGAGTTGCAGTGTAGTATGAATGGCAATGTCCGTTGTGCACGTGAAACCGCCAACTGTCACTAGAATCCAGATATATCATATGCGCCCAGCCCTACTCTTGAACCAGAGCAGAAAAGACATAATGGTCTTGACATTTCGTCTAAGTAGCATGGCCGCTCAGCTGCAGTTCTCTCGGCCAGGTTCCTAGCTGCTTGCATTGTGAATATTATCGTCCCGCCTCTTGTCCCTCGAGCAACCTACGACGACACGGCTGGTATACTGGAGGAGAATCTAGGAGTAGCGTGAATTGACGTATCGGAAGGTTGAACGGGAGTGCTCGTGGAGCGATTCTGCAATCGAGGAGGAATAGCGTAGCACCACCTGTCTGTGGTCCTGCTTAGGACCGGATCTAAGTCCGTCTGTCATAGTCAGTTCGTAAAGTAGCGTTTTTCATTAACAGGGCTATTTTTATCACGTAGATTTGATGAAAGGTGTACTCTTTAGCCTTTGTACGACTTCTTAGTTAAAGATGTAGTATTTGACTAATTTAGAGGTTCAAAGAGCTACTCATTTAGTAGATTTATCCTCTAGAATGCGGCTAATCTACCTAGGCAACGAAGTTTTATAAAGAGCCCCTTTCTTCGCATATGTAAGATGGACTATCTTTGAAGTTTAAATAGGTCTCTAAGGTAGAAAATAGCCTCGGTCATCGAGAGGAGCCGCTGTCCCTATAGAAGAGACAGCTTTAGTAGTCTATTTCCTATATATTTGTCTTAGTTAGTTATTTAGTTAAACATGTGCTTTTTCGTTAGGTTGATAAATAGGCGGTTCTTAGTGAAATCTACGTCCGTGCTAACCTAAAATAGGCCCTGTTCAATAAAAAATCGTGCTTTACGAATAGGTGATGACACGTCCCCTGCTTTGCGACAAACACCGTGCCTCTCTTGTCACGGCCAACGAGGGCTGCAGCTGTCTGTTTAGAACACTTGCGCTTCAACTCCCCTACGAGAAGGTCTACGTCTCAAACGGCGAGACCGGAACAGACCACACTTATATTGCATTGAACAGGATTCCTTGAAATGGCCTGATCCAGCGCAGAAGGCGCCCATCAGTCTATTAGAGAGCTCAAGTACAGCTACCGGAAGGGTTGTTCACTGCCTCGTATGCAGCCACAAACTCAACTCGCGTCTGGATCTCGTGGCAAAACACTCTACTATCCAAATGCGTGTCGAAGCTCTGAACAAGCGAACATGCACCGCAGGGCTGTTCCAGCAATTGGATCAAGAGTGTCTAGGAACGCAAGCCACCGTTCAGAATTCATCTGGATATTTATTGCCAACGTACAGCCGCTCAGTGTAGCTGAGATGACTCGTTGCCGTTGGCACCTGACTCTTTTCGCTCTTGGCCGTGCCTTCTTCTCGACATAATAAGATCGCGCCGGTGTGGTAAGTGGTGCTAGATCTCACTGTCCGATTTTCAAATCTTCTCACGCGTATTTTGATAATGCGGACGTCATTCGCTTTTTTTGCCCTACTAGGCATATTGGTGCCTTGCAAAAGGGCCTGGACGCTACTAGCGGGGTCACGAGGCCTACTACCTTATATTCTAACTTAGCATATAACAACGATATACTATCTAACAACGTAATATTAAGGTCGCAAATACGAGTTATATACCTTATCTTACATTCTACATCTTTCTATACATATCTAACACCTATAATAGTATTGTTAGTAGCGCATCTACCTACTAGCTATATTTTTAGTACCTAGCTACCTCTAACCGTACCCTAAATCGCACCTCTCGGCACATAACATGCCTGTACTTACTAAATAAGACGAGAACCTTATATAGTAGGTACTAGATAATAGTATAGAAGCCTATTAAGTCGTTAAGATGCTACTTAGTAACAACCGTAGGTCGCGGACCGCTATATAGAATCGGATTATAAGGTAGAATAAGACTACTACTATATTTCTAGCGAAGGGTAGAAGGCCTTATATTATAACGCTAGCTATACGCGACGATCTACTAGAATTCTTAATAAGAAGAAGCACATACTAGCTCGAAGAGATGTAGATACTACTACTAGAAAATTACTATAAGTAGGTCTCTTAATCTACGATTAGCCGCTATCTTAGTAGTAACGACTTTAGTAATAAATTACTATCTCGTATAGCTTTATAGAGAGATCTAATAGTAAGGGCACTATTTAAGGCTAAGTTATAATTATTCGCGGCCTTCTAAATCGTATGCCTTAACGAGTCTTATACCTCGGACAAGATAGTACTTCGAAGGAGAGGTTAGGTACTAAGAGGCATGCTAGTACGAGATATCTAACATCTATATTACTCGTAACGATATACGATCCTTCTAGCTTATACTATTAACGGCTATCTTCCGGAGCTATTAATCTAGTAAGGTAGCGTAAATAGTAAAGACTTTATCGCATTCGTACGCGATCGAGTACTACTACGTTGCCTACCTTATCTAGGCCTACGATCGGTTATATTACTAGACAACTATAGTACCTATTCGAGAGTCCTTCTTAAGGAAATGTGCTTAGTAAAGGGTATATATCTACTATTCCTTCTACTATATTCACCTAACTACAATGCTATCGAGTTAAGCTTTAAACACCTAAAGCATTAGATTAAGAAGCACTAGTAAGCAATACCTAAATACGGGTTACCTTACTAGTAGGTAGACTTCTAGGTATACCTAGAGTTAGCATATAAACGATAGGGTAATAACATTAATTACTTAGCGTAGTTTAAATACTATAGAGTGCTCGAGAAACTATACGAATATAGTCTAATATTACCGGCGGATATGTAGAATAATAGATAGTAGTAGTAGTATATATCGAATTTCGGTGCGATTTGTATACGAGCGCTAAGACTAGCCTATACTATAGTAAATTAATACTATCTTACTCTTCCGAAGAACTTATAATAGTAGTTAGTTATGTCGTTCCTATAATAAGTCGGTATATCGTGTCTTTGTAACACCTTTAAGAGACCGTAATGTCGAGGCTTAGCATCGCGGAGCAAATTCAGAAATAGCCGATATTTAGCTAAACACGGTATAATACTATAATAACACTACATTATTAATAATATAATAGTGCGGATTTAAGAATAGGTACGGCGCTCTTATATAAAAAAACAACGACATTAATCGCATATGCCGTTACTATATAATCTAATAGTAACTAAAATTAGTATTATCTACTAAATTTAAAGGCTACGGGGAAAGCGGAGGTGTATTAAACATATAGCTTTAAATATTTAATACCTATATAACGCCATAACTTAACTATAACATGTCCAAATTAATCTATATAAAGTGCGCGATCTATTAGTAGTATTACCCCTTGCACCTCCAAGTCTTAGATCAAAAATTAGTTAGTTAGTTGTAGTGTTCTATGCGGCGAGGGTTAGTAACCTACTAAGTTAGTATGTAGGGCTTTATACCTCTTAATTCCGGCTACTCTAGCGCATTATAGTATAGTCTATAACATACTCTCGAAGCGCCGTTCTTATGCTAAACGCTAGTACGACTTTTACTAATCTACCTTCGTTTTCTTGGCGTCTTATCTATCGTAGGTTCTAGGCATCGTCCATAATAGCCTTAGTAATGGTTTCCTACCTATCTTACTACAAAGGATGCCTCTAGAAGAACTAGGCTAGGTATAGAGGCGTCTCCGCGTAATCGCCTAAGATGGTACTAATGTTAGGTAGTATAGGTAAACTCCGGGCATACGAATGCGACATAGACTACTATTACTATTATTGTTGTTGTTAAGGTTAGTATCCGCCGACAAGACTAGGGTTTATTATTATTATCTATAGTAGTAAAGGGTTAAGCTACTATTATTATGCCTATTATTGCTATTACTATAGTAGTGCTATAAGTAATATAGATGAGTCGCTACTACTAGCCGGTTACTATCGCTTAGCGGTAAGTATACTAACAAGACTATCGATCGTTAATAGATACTAAGCGTTCTTATTCTTAGTAGAAGCGGCTAACTTAGACTAGATATACTTATCGTAAGAATTTATTATCTTGTCGGCAATATCTATAGGTATATGCTATAGTAAGGCTTCGTTAATTCGTACTATGTTAGCATATTCCCTCGCATAAGAGCCTATAATACTATAGTATATACCGCGTCGTACGTAGTAGCTAATACTACGGCTAAGCTTCTTATTATCGCACTAGATATTATTACATTCGAAGTACTTAAGAACCGTCGCGAATACGGCGTTATCTTCGCGGCTATCTTCCTTCGTCTTATTATTAGTATTTTTACGGCTATTCTTTACTTAAGAGGTAGGTAGCTCTATAGGGTCGCTATCTATCTTAATAAACTAATCGCTTTCCGGTAGTATTAATAGACGGTTAGGTTTAGCGATGCGCTTATAGCTCTCGAGGACGTCGATTACATAGTATATACTAGTATTAGCGTAGTGTTATAGGAACTTAGCTACTTCTATATAGTAGTCGTCCTCGGTAATAATTATATTAAAGGTTTTCGTACGCTTAGGCGTAAAAGGCCGCGAGCATTAGATAGTAAATACACGGTCTAGTTATTATTATAAGCTAAGTTCTTCGACGAAGACCTATAAAGCTACTCTTTCCTTAACCTTCCGTATTAACTATGCTATCTTATTATTATAAGGTCTCGAGTATATATCGTTAATATCGCTATCTTCTAGTATATTATTAATAGTTATAATAGTATGCTATTTACTATCTAATCGGTACTAAACGACCTAAGTTAAGTCGGTACTAAAGGGCTTTCGACGTAGCTATAGCTTCGGTATTAGATTTAGTATCGGTCGTTATACGGGCGTGCGCGAAGTTAGTCGGCGTTACGAGCTCGCTTCTAACTACGATTTCTTAATAACGCTATTAGATGTTAATACTAGCTTACCGGGAGGTTAATAAGATAGGTCGGCGCTACTATTCTACTATTTAGATAATATCTTACGGGCCTTAGCTCGTAGTACTATACCCTCTTTCGATTTACGCTTACGCGCTAAAGCTAGCTTTACGCCCCTCTCCGGCTCTTATATCTTAATACTCTCTCGTATACTACTCTACTTCTTCTTAGCGGGCATACGGGTTCCGCGAGATCGTGCTTTTAGTAGTAGCTTTAGTATATTTACTACTTCCGACGAACGCGTGTCCCTATTCGTAGAGGGCTCCGTAGTAGTACTCGGAGGTTATTCTTATTTAGGTACGCTCTCTACGGCTACCTTAGCGCGTATATATATTAGCGATATCTCTTCTTCTTCTTCTTCTTCTTCCTTAGACTCTTCGCCTAGTAGTCTATTCTCTTTATCTTCGTCCCTAGTATATGTAGACTTTAGGAACTCGCTCTAAGAAATACCTTAAGATTATGTCTCTAGGTTAAAGAACTCCTCGGTCGCTTATTAAGCGTACTTCTCTTACTAATATACCTATTCGTCGAATAGAATAGTATTAGGTTGCTATAGAGATTACTATAGAAAAAAGCATAGTTGTTAGGTATAGTAGGGCGGCCTAGGAAGCTATGAAGACTCTACGGGCGGGCTACTAGGTATATTATTATTATCTATAGTAATACTGTCTCTACTATTAGACTAAGTCTCGGCGATAATATTCTAGTATATTCTACGCAAAAAATAAGTGTCTAAACGTGTAGAAACGATGTTGTTTAGTAAAGTTCTATGTAGGTAGGGAGGCCTCGAATCCCGGCTCGGAGCGTCTAGGCCCTTTTGCAAATTAGAATAGCATCCAGTCTTCCCGCAGAAGTAACCTTAGATCAACGAGCAGCTTCGGATCCATACAACCCCCCGCGAGTGTTGGCATATGTACAGACCTTTAGACGCTATCAGGATACCAATCAATTTTCTCTCCTGCCGATGATCTCGAACCCTACGCAAATCACGCATGTCTATCTTTCATCGCTCCACATCAACTCGGACCCGAACGCCATCACACTCAACGACAACAACCCAAACAGCTCGGTCTTCTCCACAGTATGGCAGGAGGCTGCACAGCTTCAATCAAAGGGCGTGAAGGTGCTCTACATGATGGGTGGCGCTGCGTAGATGCTCCTTCCAGATATGTTATGCAAGTGAAGCTAACACGTTTTCCAGACCCGGAAGCTACCCGAGACTATGCAGTGGTCCTTCGAGTACCATTGTGGTAAGTAACATCGACGACACGCATTCCTTATGTTTCCACTAACGACAAGCAGAACGAAACTTACTACAAGGCTCTTTTCTATGAGCTGAAGTACCACAAATTGGATGGCATTGATCTGGACATCGAAGAGAAAGTGGCATACACATGCCCTCTTGCACTTCTTCAAAGGCTGGCGAAGGATTTCGGTCCGGACTTCATCACCACGATGTCGCCAGTAGCTTCAGAATTACAGCCCAGTGGATACGGTGAGTGATTCAGAAAGAACAAAGCTCTTCAATCCTGATCCAGTTCTAGGTCTTGGGGGCTTCTCCTACCAAACACTTGATTCAAAAGCAACTTTGTCCACAAAGCCCAACGGCAAGCTGATCAACTGGTTCAATCCTCAATTCTACAACGGTTGGGGCGATGCCAGTAACGTCAACGGTTACAACGCAATCGTCAAGAATGGCTATTCTGCCAATCGCGTTGCATTTAACATGCTCGCCGCACAAAACGATGGCGGCTCAGGCTGGAAACCCATTGCGACATATCAAAAGGTCGTCGCCACACTGAAAGCCAACTATGGCAGCAAGTTCGGAGGCACCAATGGCTGGGAGTATTGGGACGCCGGCAGAAACGACAACATGTCTGAACCCTGGAAATGGGCTGGCACTCTCGGTAACAGCGTCTACGGGACCTCTTACAACGTGGCCAAGCGGGACGCCGATGAATCTCATTCGGAGCTGGAAGAGCGCCAGGTCGCCCAGGATTTTAATAGCACCATCACCTTCGGAGACAGCCCGTGGCCGGCGTTGACCGACCAGCTGAAGATCCTAGGCGTGGTACAGCTTGCTGCTGTACGAGCTTTGAACATTTCGAATGGCAATCTTGCGCAAGCATTGCAGATACTAGGTCTGCCGCCTTTGTAATGTACTTTGAATAGGTACGAAGTCCTATGCCACCTCTTGCAAGTTAAAGCTTCGAGCCATATTCCTTCTCACCCTCGATTTTAAAATTTCATAAGAGTTGTGCGCACGGTCGTTGTTGTTGTTGTGTTGTTGATTCCATTTATAGTCCGTTCCTCGGCTAATCCGAGTGCAGCATAAGGGCTACTAGCTATCCTACTATTAGACGCTATGCTAGACTCTAACTATATAGAAGTATCATATAAGACGTAGAATAGTAATAACTCCGTTAAAGCAAACAGCGTTACGCTGAGCCGCAACTAGTTCGTAGGCGACTCTAGCACTCGCAAAGATTGACGACGCGCGCAGCACTAATCGAAGATTTCAGCACACCGGGCACGATATACGTTAAGAAGGCGAAGGCAAACTATGGCCTCGGCAGGCGAATTGCAGAAACTACGCCGGCGACTCGAAATCAAGCAGTTCGACCATGGCGATTGTGTTGCAGCAATCGGAGGCAAGCGCATCCCGAGCGCGCTCGGGCTTCCATTGCTACGCTTGTGCACAATCCGAGGAATCCGCTTCAATGACGGTTTCGCAAAAGAGTTAAGGGGCGTATTGCCCATCTTCACTCGAGCTCTCAATGCTCGAGACATTATGAGCAATCGCGTTCCTATTATGGTCTCAGATGATGAGGTTCCGTATTGCATCTGGTACCCTGAAGTCGCCTCGGAGGCGACGTATCGCCAACTGTACGCGGCTTATCCGAGCATGTCGTACCAAGTTGGTCGTGCTTGCGCGGTCGCCGGATACTTCAGCCTCTACAAGGAACTTGACATCCTGCCTAAAGTACATATTGCAGAAGAGGCACGAGAATGCGGCAACCCAGCAATCTTCGACCACATTATAGCGCAGCCGACCAGATACGACATCATGAACGATTACACCCGCACGATCAATGTAGACAGCGCAAGCACTGCGGCAGATGCTCACTTAAATGGAGACACTACAGTCGAGCCATCCTTGCATGTTCGACAGCAGTTTTCGCACGCAGATGTTCCCGAGATCATCGATGGCGAAGAGTTTGCTGGTCCGTTCGACAGTGACGGCTATAACGAGAATATCTTCAACATCGCGGAGGACATGAACATCGATTCTGTCGACCAGTACCAAGCCGCCAAATCAAGCAGCGATGAAGTTCGGCACAGCCAGCTTCTGATCAAGCTGATGACGGAGCCGCTCCCAGTAGAGCTCCCGACCATTGACAAAGATCTGCTACTATTGGTGGCCGCGTATTCTGGCGACATTGATCGATACGCACGTCTGCGTAGACCACGACTAGTATCCGGAGAGTACGAGTGCTGTGTTCGAGGAATATACCACAATACTACTTTTGCGGTCTAGTGGTCTAAACAAGCGCTGCCAGAAGGTCGTGCCGGGCAGAAGATGAGTGAGGCTATCTGCGCCCGATTCATCATGAACAACGTGCTCTCGAAAGTGACCGACTGTGCTTCCGACATGCCATATCTCATCTGGTACCCAACCCTTGCGGCCGAGACCACTTATCGCAAACTTGCGGAAGTGTCACCAGGAATGGTTCCGCAGATCCTGAGGGCTTGTGTCGTTGCAAACTACAGTGGACTTTTTGATGAATTGATTGCCAACACGATTCCTGATGAGGCTGTGGCGAAGGAGTACAAAGCCAGTGCGAATCCGCACTTCTAGACAGTCTTCGCCGCGAGAGTCAATGAAGTTGGACAGAAGGCGATGGAGTTTTTTGAGCATTGGAAATTGAGAACTTCTGATCGGCTTCTAGAGAGGTCTGGACACGCAGTATGGAAGACTATACGGTACCCGCAGACTTTTGGCGAAACGCTCAGCGGCAATGGTACGGCGTGCACAGCGAGTGAGGTCGAGCTTATGGCCTGTCTTCCGGACGAATGGAAAATGCTAGAGGATGGCAGCACTGATCCGGAGCCGCTGGACTATATTAACTGGCCACTAGAAGATAAGCGGCTATAAGGGCTTAATGCTGAAGTATGAGGCGCGATGTCCCGTCATAATTGGATAGGTCACGATGTCGCCAAGGTGTCTCGCAGCCATGGTGTGGTTGGGCGTAGTAAAAGCCTAGGCCGGGCAGGTTGAAAGAGACATGGCCAAATGAACAGCACACTGACGAGCGGCTGCAACTGAACAGTTCTCTGGGCTAAATGTATCTGCAGCTGTTCCTCCATTGCTCCAATTTCCAATAATTGCTCCGGTGCTGCTTCAATTTTCTAATGGTCCTACTCTTACTAGTGGCCTTCTTATCACGCAGTCATGAATGTGTAGCATGTTCCATCTCTGTAAATGTACGCAATGCGCGACGCTGGACCGCGCTTGTGTCTCTTGTAATTCGTATATATGCTTTAGCTGCCGCGTAGACTCGTGAAGTCGGTGATTCTGCCGTGGCTAGAAGAAGATCGAACTTCGAAGGTATCTCGTTCTGGCCAGGGGAGGTGCAGATGTGGCCAATTGAGCTTGGGAGTGCTTATCAATGAGTCTGCTCTCGATTGATGGCCATGCTGTGGCCCGTGATTCACTTGGTGATGCGATGGCATTACTGGAGCATGCTTCTGACGTTGCCAGATCTTTGTTTTGACGCGGAAGCTTGGCACTACTATGCTTTGCGTTAAGGTTGAGAATGCCAAGACCTTATATTTTGTATACGTCTAGCGATAAAACCTCGATAGCGTAATAGGGGTATAAGTTCTAGGCGTAATCCTTATCCTCCGAGGTCTTATATAAGAGGATAATATATCCTTCCTTTCTTTATTAAGGCTCGAGGCCTATAGTAATAGATTAAGGAAGGTAGGTAGGCGGGCGACTTCTATCGCTTTTGCTAAGACTTTTGTCGTAGAATAGGCCGACTATACCTATCGAAATATAGTCCTCGTAGCGTAGCGAATATACGACTATATAGGCTAAAATCGCGAGGTCTCGAGTATCTCGCTAGTAGCGACGTATCTACGAGATTTAAAGCCTATATCGAGTACCTATTACTATATATCTAGTATAGCCGTCAAAAAATCGCGAGGTCTTAGCATTCTCAACCTTAACGCAAAACATAGTAGCCAGAGTTTGACTTCAAATCTCCAAGGCCTTCCTTTGTTCAACACCACCTACTTCCATTCGATTTGGCACTTCTATTGACAACATCGGCGACGAGTGGCTTGGCAATTTGATGCGTGATCATTACATCTTCTAATAAGGTATCTCGAATGTCCTCCGCTTACTCTCAGACGGCAGCAGAATGGCCGGCCAACCTGCGCCTGAAGACCTGCTCTGGCACCCAGAAACAAGCAGCAGCAACAAAGCGATAGAGTCCTAGTCCGATCAATGTGACACTGAAAGATGTACTTCACGGAGCTCGAAGCCGTTCCTAACTTGTGCCGTACGAATTACGCGCAACCCTTATTCAAGCCATATCGGTTATAAGGCGAGATTAGGTGATACGGCACTAAGACCCGCTCGCTAACATCTCGTACGAAGAATACCCGACAAGATCTGTAGGCAAACAATTCTCTAAATGGCATCTGTGCCTTCTGCAGGCCGCGGAGGTGGTATGTGAATGAGGGATAGCGTAGTTTAGGGGGGTCTAGATAGTACACGTGTCTCTTAGCAATCACGTGCCGCGAGACCGTTATTACATGCCCGACGCTTACGTAACTACGTAGCAAAACTAAGCTAAATATAGACGGGTAGGTAGGTAAATAAATTGCGATAGTAATTAGTACCTTAGGCCTACAGATGATAATGGCGTAGGCGTATAGGTCTAAGTTCTCCTTAGAAGGAGAATTTAGGTAACGCCTTACCGGTGCATAGACCTCTACTATCTATGCCTTCTATAGGCCGCGGAGGTAGTATGTGAATAAGGGATAGCGTGGTTTAGGGGGGTCTAGATAGTACACGTGTCTCTTAGTAATTACGTACCGCGAGACCGTTATTACATACCTAAGAAAAACCCCCTAAATAGTAGGGTAGGAGTGCCTAGGTCGCCGCCTATAGCGTGAGACCCTCGCTACCCTACGGCGTCGCTACCTTACGGCCTTATAGCCTTAGTACCTCGTCGTTATCGTGTTAGACACTTTTACTAGCGCCTTCGCTAAAATGTATCTAAATCGCCTTAACTCGAGGCTCCTAGACCGCTTCTAAGCGGCCTTACCCTACCTATCTAGAAGCGGCTATTTAGTAAAAACAGCTACTAATAAGGTGTCGTGAAGTATAGCTTAAACGCGTCCGATTTCTACCTACCGAGTAGTTACAGTCAAGTTAAGCGAGTTGTCTAGGCAGGGTGATCCCTACTAGCGTAGCGCTAACCGAACCAAGTTATGTAGCTATATAAGCGAGCTAATAAGGTATTAGATAACCGTTATTCTTAATAACTAATTCGTAACGCCTCCGCATAGAGTTAAACAAATTTTAAAGCACCCTAGTTAGAATATTAAGCTACTCCTTAAGCGCCGTAAGCCGAAGCTCGTACACTATAGCTAGTCGTAGCGTTCGCTTACTAATCCGACGTTTCTAATAGGCCTACATATTCTCGATTAGGTTTAGCTCCGGGGAATAGGCTAGTAGCGGGATCCGATAAGTCCCTACGTCGGTATATGCTTACTAAGACCGTCGCGCACGGTAAGAGGGTACATTATCTTCGACTAATAAGAATAAGCTACCTTCCTACCCTTCGAGTACTAAGCGGAAGAGCGTTATCTTAGGTACGATATTCTCGCGATAGTATTAGCTAGTCTAGGTTTTATCCTTAGGTAGCTTATATAGGGCTCTAACGCCGAAAGCCGAGATAGACCTATAGAAATATAGGGTTTTATACTTCGGTCGCCTCGGCTCTATCGCATTAGGGTAGCTACGATTATCGATATTATTAGCTCGTCGCGTAACCTAAACTTCCGGAAAGACGAGCCGAAGACCGACCTTATCGGCGTAGATAGTCTTTATCTAATTAGTATCGAGGAATTACCGAGCCTACCTAACGCGGGCTTCCCGAATTACGGGGGAAGTTTACGGGGTATATAGGGGTCGGAAGCGGCCTAGCCCTTCCTACTATATAGAGGCTCGAATAACGTAACGTAACGTATAAATGCTAAGCTTACGAGTAACCTCTTCCTATTTCTACCTTCTACGATCGCTATTAGCTAGGTAAGCCTTAGCTAGCCGTTTTCGGGTAGGGCTACCGAGTAGGGAACGCTAACGATCTCGTAAGCGAGGTAGTATAATTAGTCCTTTAAGAATCCGGCGAATAGTCGGTATTATAATCCCGGTCTTAGCGTAAATCGCGTACTTATCTAAGCTATAGCTAGCTATAGTATAAACGGCTACGCGCTCTAAGTAGGTAGTATAGCGTCGTAGGGTGCGTAGCGGGGTAGGCATATAGCGTCGTAGGGTACGTGGTATAGTAGGCACATAAGGCATTTTATTTAGTCGTTAATAATAAGTAAGCGTAGCGTAGAGGCGCTAGAAGACACTAGTCTAGAGACCGTTATGCGGGTCGAAAACGGCGCTTAAGTATCCAATTTATAGAAGATTCTAGCATAATCTAGCATTAACCGAGAGCAGCTAGCGCAACGCTAGTAGGGATCACCCTGCCTAGACAACTCGCTTAACTTGAGTGTAGATCTCGCCGTCCGTAAGGCCTACATTTACGGCATACTACGCGGCGCTACGGCGGATCGAGTAACTAGAATATTAGCTATCGTCTAGGCCCTAAGCCCTTATCCCCTTTTTAATAAAAGAGACTAGGTCTACCTTAGAGAAGCTACGTCCGGATAGCTTTAATATAGCGAATAATAGTGCCGTCGGCTCCGCTAGATACGCTTATAGTAGCTTTCTTATGTAAGAGATAGGGTAGGTTAGTAGGCTAGTCGCCGCGACGTAGATATTAACGCCCTAGTAGTCTACGTCCGCTTTAGACCTCTTTAACCGGAGAGTTATATAGTTAGTAGCTAGTATTACGTCGCTTCTCGTAGCGTACCTCGCTAACTAAGCCTTAGAACTAACGCCTTTATTACTATAGGTAATCTCTCTAAGTCGGAGGAACGCTACGAACGCTAATATAACCGTAGCGTTAAGGTTTAAGTCGTTTAGTAAGCGTAGGTACTTTACTATAATACCCTCTAGGAGGTCTAGAGTAATTAGAAGTCGCGTACGGCGAGGCCTCGCGTTAACTAACCTTACGCCGCGTATAAGCGACTTAACGTAGTCGCTATCGAAAATAGATAGGTTATTAATGTTATAGTAAACGTAATGCGTACGGATCGCCGATAGGTTAGCCTATATTAACTCGCCCTTTATAGTACGGAAGCGGAAGATCTATAGCGGGTAGAGGGCTCGGTCCTTAATGTATCGATATAGAAGTACGGGCTTAGGTAGGTACGGTTATTAGCCTTATCCGTATAGCGTAATATAGAGCTCCTATTATCGCACCGCTAACGCATAAATAGCTCTAGTTAATAGCGCTAATAAGTGCTAAAGGAGGCGCGCTTATCCGGCCGATATAGCGTTAATCCGTATTAACTACTCTATTAGCGGCTCGTCGAAGTCGGCATCGTCTACTAAGGGCATAAGTTAGTAATTATACTTATATCGAAGCGAGATAGTATATTAGCGAGTATATTATCTTCGCTAGAAAGCTAGGCCGGCTACACCGCTATGCCGGCCTTAATAGCGATAAGGAGAGTATCTCGTAGAGGGAAATTAGTCTCTCTACGTACGCGTTAGTTAGCGAGCGCTACGCACATAGTAGTATTATCTATATACGCGAGTACGAGATAATTAGACTACTCCGTAGCCTATTAGCGGAGTAAGAGGTAAACGGCTATTATCTCTACGACGTTAATATACGTAGATTCGAAGCGTAGAAGGCTAAAGAATAAGAGGGGCTCGATATTATTAACGTTAGTATACTAGTCGTCGCTTCCTTCGTACTAGAAACCGCTAAGGCCGACGTTAGAGGCGTCTATACATAAGTAAATACGGCGTAGTACTAGCTCGTTTATAAGGCGTACGCCGTTAGAGACCCTTAGTACTTTTCGCTACTACTCGAGGTTATACCGTACGTATACTAGAAGCCTTCGTCGATGTCGGAGTATCGTCGTAAATACGAATAGCGATACTATAAACGCTTTTCCGAGGGTAACGACCCTTACCGCCTATAAGAGTCTTCTAGCGAGGCTCTCTACCTCTTTATAGCTAAGCGAGCCTTACGAGAGAGTATCTAGTAGTTACTAGAGTAGGCGGTCGCGTTTTTCTATAGAAAGACGTGCCTCTATCGTTACCGTATCTAGTTTAATGCCGAGAACCTTAACCTTAGTACCCTCTACGTCCTTCTTCGCATTATATAGTACCCCTAGTTCGGACGTAATTAATATCTATGCCTTTACGATAAGGTATCGTACGGCGGCGTCCTTTACTACCTATATAAAATCGTCGAGGTAGTAGTCTAGTAGTACGCTCGGTATAGCCTATTCTAGTATCTAGTATAGTACCTCTACGAAGAGGTTAAATAATGCCGGCGCCATACGAAGGCTGAAAGGTAGGTAGTTTTCGGTATAGAAGCGGCCTACCTATTAAAATGCTAAGAGCCTCCGGTTAGCGGTAGCTACTAGTACGATGCGGAAAGCATCCTTAACGTCTCGCTTTAAGATTATGTAGCCCGGTCCTAGCGTAATTATTCGGTAGATAATGTCCTCGAAGGAGACGTAGCTAATAGCTCTAAAGTCGGGTAGGATGCTATCGTTAATTAATAAGCCCTTTAGGTAGGAAAGGTCGTAAATGCGGCGGAAGCTACTATCGTACTTAGGCACTATACCTAGTAGTAATAACACTATCTTATGTAGGTTATAGTCGCCGACGGCGGAAATGCGACGAAGGTTAGCATCGTTATATACTATAGACTCGATAATGTCCGGAGCTAGCGTAGAATATCTATAGTTACGTAAGATTCGCGGTATAGGGAATTCTTCGTAACCGATCGTTATACTATTATCGAGAATACCTACTATCGCGATGCGTAGGCTATCGTCGGGGTAGTTACGGAATATGTACCGCTAGGCGTACTTCTTTAAAGGTAAAGGGTTATCTTATAAGGCCTCGGTACTAAATACGGTAAACGGTAGGTCTATATTCGGCCTACCTCTTCCGCTTACATATACTCGCTCCGTACGTCTAACTACCGTAGTTATCGCACTTATAGGTATATTTATAGGGCTTCTCTACGTACTAAATACTATCGTTAAAGGCGTAGTAGTTACTACGTTAGCGGTATTATCCGCGAAATAAATAGCCGCTCTAGTCCGAAGACTTAGAGCGTACGTATTTACTCGTAGAGCCGGCCTACTTCTTTACGGACTCGCGAGCGACTTAAGCCTACTAACGCTACTAGACATTATAGACATTCTCGGCGAAGAAATCGCTACTAAATTACTATAACTCTAGTTTCGTTATGCCCCTATTACGGGCTATAATGTATACCTTTAGAGCGAAGGGCTTTATAATATTCTTCTAGTTAAAACCTTAGTTTAATAGGCTTAGGACTCGAGCTTAGAATTTAAGGAGGGCGTCCGCGAGGCCGATATTAGTACCGTAGAAAGCTAGCATTAGTCGTATGTAGACCGTAAAGGCCTCTAACTATAGGGAAGGTAAGAAGAAGTCGTCTTTCGCCTTACGTAGCCTAAAAGACCTATCGGCTAACATTACTAGCTCGCCGCTATCTTTATCGGCGGTAGGGAGTATACTTATTATTGTAAATTTAACTAGGTTAGAAGGGTCGAATAAGCCGACATACACCTCCTTAATAAGCTTAATGTCGATGTTAGAGAGGGACTCTACGAAAGATTTAAATTTAGTAGGTATCTTACCTTCTTTAGGCAGCTGCTACTACTACTACACGGGATTTAAAGGTCCGGCACCCTATTATTAAGCCGAAGGCTCCCTACTAACGCCCGTAGTATTACACTTAATCGCTACTTAATGTAGCTCTTCTTCTCGTCTTCTCTAAGTAAGGTAGGCGTCTTACTTTTATACCTTATCCGCCTCGAAGGCCTTCTACCTACGTATTGTTTCTTAGGCGGCCTCCTATACCTTCTATTACTCGTCGGATAGGGTTTGTAATTTAGGGTAGGCTTTATATAGCTCCGCCGCTACTAGTAGGTCTTATAACGTGGATTAAGTTATTACCGAAGGTCGTATGCCTATAACGGAGTTAACTAAAGGCGGAAGGTTGTCGGTTATTGTTAGTTTTTAGCCCTAGTGCGCTTAGTCTTAGTAGGCTATTCCTACTCCCCTATCGCCTTCGTGCTATCGTCGTCGTGCTGTCGTGGTATAGTACTAACCGGAAAGGAAGGGGCTATAGAAAAGGCGATAGCGGCAATAGGAAAAGAATGAATAAATTGCGATAGTAATTAGTGCCTTAGGCCTATAGATAATAATGTCACGGGGTGACCCACCATGCCATGGTTGCTTAAATGCCTAAGGCATCGGCTTCTATACTTCTTCCGCGCTCTCGCGCTTCTCGTAGATAGCTATCTTCGAGAACTCGTTATGAACTATCTACTCAGTTGCCGCCCCTTGACAAATAATGGCGTAGGCGTATAGGTCTAAGTTCTCCTTAGAAGGAGAATTCGGGTGACGCCTTGCCGGTGCACAGACCTCTGCCAGCGAAACTATCGATTGCGGCTCAGTGTCTAGGAACGTCTGCTCGAGCTGCATATGTTAGGAGCTAGATCCGTATTGCCTAGCGATGACGGCCAAGATATACCCACCGCCTCATCTCACAATCTCCCTCGACATCTTCCTTCTTTCGTACCTTCTTCCATTTCTGAGAAAATTTGAAGAGTTCGGAGAGGGGCGGAGGCTATCCAACTATTTACGCTCTTTAGCACTACTTATTTTTTCTAATATTTTTGCCTAGCATGTACACCAAAACCACCATTTCTTCACTTCTTCTAGCCGCACCTACCGTCTTAGTATAGACTATAGGTAGCGGGTCTTACACTAATATGCACATTTTCATCGCTAGAGGCTAGAACGAGCCTTACCTAGGTCGCTAAGGAACACTCGTAGGCGATATCTACGCGGATCTCTTAGGTCTAAGCTACGACTACGAGGACGTCGTTTACGATGCTACTTTAAACGACTATTACCTATTAGTCCTTACTAGTAAGACTAACGGCCTATAGTAAATTCAATCTTACTACGCTAAGTACCTAGACACTAAGCTCGTCGTAAGCGGCTATAGCGAGGGCGCGAACATTATTAGAGACATCCTCGCCGGTAGAACCTATAGCCTCTTTTATAGACTTAACTAAACCTCTAGTCCTAGCTGTAACATTACTACCGCTCTACTCTTCGGTAACCCGCAGCATCTTCTAAACTAGCTATACAATGTCCTAAACGGAACTACTAGCGTAGGCGAAGGAGGTACTCGTACTAAGGCTTAAGCTTAGATCTTAGATTCTTACACTCTACGTCTTCGCTTATACTACTAGTATAATAACCTCGTCTACGCGACTAGCCTTAGTGCCGATATAGTAGAGGCATATACTAACTACTTCGATTACTACTCCGAGGATGTAGCTTCCTAGGTAGCCGGCCTCGTGAACTCTTTCTAAAAGGGATAGTACTACTCTTCTACTACTACAAGTAGCATAGTAAGCATAGTAGCAACTAGCACCGCATCTTCTAGCTCTCTCTCTCACAGCGTAGTAACAAGCAGCCTAGTAGTGAGCAACATTGTCGCATCTTCTAGCATTGCTACTACCACAACATGCACCGAGGAGGCTGTCTCAACTAGCGCAGTCTCAACACTAGCACCATCAACCATCACTTTCTAGTCTACTAAGGAAATTACCATTACTAGCTGTGCCGAGATAGTAACTAACTGCCTAGCCCGTAGCAGATATCTGTAACTGTCATAGAAACTTAGCGTTGGCGTCGGTGGCGTAAAAGGTTATTCTTACTAGGCAATATTGCCGTTAACGCTACTAAATTATCCCGGGCGTAATTAGCGCGTTCGGTACCTCAATTACCTCCGGTTATGTTTATCGGTATAGACCCGTTTCCAGCTTTTCTAGGTGTTGTTATTGTCGTCGTCGCTTTTCTACGTTTCTACGCACCATTGTCGCTACTCTTTCTTATCCGCATTTACTATGGAACTACTCATTCTATTCGACCTTGCTAAGCGCAAGAAAGAACTCTTCGAAATAACGAAAACCCTGGTTTTTAAACCGGCCGAATATGCGGTTCTATAATAACCACGATTGCACGGCATCGATCGCTATGATTCGGTACGTCGGTAGATTGGAATGGAATTAGTGTCGAGAGTAAGAACCTATATACTAATTATTAGTAGGCGATTTAGAACGGCTACCTCTACTATTCCATTCGAAATCGAGTAGAACGCACTCGTAACTAGAAAGCCGGCTAGCAACATACTTACCCTATCGAGTAGATGGATTAACGTTCCCCTTGCGAAGGCCTTACGCGGATGATTGCTAGTTAACGTGTTGCAGATAGTAGAGGTTAGAAATGTAAGTGTTTATGTCTATGTCGCTCCTGCCTTCTATGCTAGAATTTCGCGTGCACCTGCCTAATTCGGAAGCCAAGGTGTATAGGCTGTTTTCTAGCAATTCCTATATTCTCTACCATTCTGGCATTTCCTACATCCACTAACACCTGCTAATCTCTATATACAGTTGTTTTTCTTATAGACGCGACACATACTATTTATTTTCAAGGCAAACGGCGCAGACGAGCCTTCTAGCGGAGCCAGAAGGCGAGAAGCCCTGCTAAAAACCCTGCTAGAAAGCCCTGCCACAACTACCGAGAAGCTAGAAACGGTAGTAGAAAGCCCTTCCACAACTACCGAGAATAGTCGATTGCCGGCATTTCCACTAAAAGACGCTAGCAAAAGTGCTTAACACGATAACGACGAGGCATTAAGGCATTAACAGCCGCTAGAAAGCACCACTAAGGCCTGGCTAGCAGCGCTGCTATAAGGCACTAGACAAGGCACTAGATAAGGCACTCTTCGAGGCACTCGACAAGGCACTTCCAACAACAGCCTCTCTATATGTCCGCTACTCTTCGTCGGTCAACGGCTACACTCGTAGTAGCACTCGCAGCCTTCATAGGCTCTGTTTTCGCCGCTCTCTAGCAGGATTAACACCTCTGCCTTCTACGCTACAGCTTATAAAATACTAGCTAGGTTAGATAGAAAGGCTAGCGGCACCTGCGAGAGGCTCTATGGACGACTCTTACGCACTTGAGACTTAGTCACCTACTAGAAAGCGCAGAAGGACCGACAGTTAGTCCTACCTCTAACGTTTAGTCTTCCTCGGCGGTATGGAGATCCGATAACTATTTTCGGAAGCGGTGGAAACTCTTCTTTTAGTGGCGTTTACTAGTTAGATTTCATTTCGCAAGGTTTGATTATGTGGCGTTTAGAATTGGCGCTAAGTTTCTGTAACAGTTACAGACAACTTACTTACACCGCGCACTACGAGAAGGTGCCTACCAGTCGCGCGGCTATGCGCACGGTCATACTTCATTTGAGGGCAGTACCATCATGTAAGTGGATCTCAGATCGCCAAGACATAGACACGCTAACCATTTCAAGCAGCCTTTCAGCTCCCTTATTTAGGGATGTGCCGCGAATTCCACGCACAATGTCCATAGGCTTACAACCACGGTAATCACCGTGGAGCTAATTCAGGCCTATTATGTCCACCAATTATCTTACTAATATAAGATATTAGTAGTAGCTTAGCAATGTATCGATATAGCTGCAAGGTCGGCTTCTAGCAAGGTGCTAAATGCTATCGACTATAAGGCCTTAATGCTAACGCGGTCGACTAAATGCTAACGCGGTCGCTAACGCGGTCGCCAACGCGGTAGAAGAATGAAGTAGATAGACAACTATTAATTGTAGAGTTTAATTGCTATATAGAAAGCACGTATATAGACCTCGTTATCGCCTATTTACATAGTATTAAGGGTATTTAGTCCATCTCTTTCGAACTAACTAATCTTCTAACTAGTATTCTATCTCTTATTATCGACTATGTCTTAACCGAGTAGCTCTTAGCCTATAATCTTCGGTACTAGCACCCCTTCTCGAGTCGGCGGTAATAAGCGGAAGCGTAGTGAAGACGAGTACTAGTAATAAGTCGACCGTAACTAGTCGAGTAGTAAGAACTATCCGGAGGTAACTTACTATTACTATGGCGATAGCTAGACCTCGACTAAGCGCTCTCGAGTATTTAATTACCTTACTAAGTATTAGTTGTTGCCGGAGTATCTCTAGATAAAGTATTAGCCTTACCGAGTAGTTAACGTCGACGTTAGAGTACCGTAGGGTAATTAGATTAAGGATAAGGTTGCTGCTACTACTACTAAAGGTAGTTAAACCATTCTTATTAGAAAGTAAGGGTTTGTCGACTTAATAACTCCGAAGTAGTACGAGGAGGCCTACGAGCGGGTTGCCGAGTAGATCTTCGCTACTAGACTACCTCTATATACTACTAAGCATCTAGCCTTCGTAGTATAGTTAAAATCGTTACGGCTAGCCTTCTAACCGCCGAGTCGCAAAGTTCTAACCTAACGATAGCTACTAAAGATGTATAACGACCTTCGAGGGGAGATAGAGCGCGACCTTACTAAGAGTAAGCGGATTACGCTTATAACGGATGGTTAGAGCGATCGGTAAGGTAGAGGTTATATTAACTATCTAGCGGTTACTCCTTAAGCGGCATACTTCCTTAGTAGTTAGGTTACTAGCGCGTACCGTACGAGCGCCGAGTACTATGCCGACGGCTTAGTAGATATAATAAAGCTATTTAGCGATAAGATCGTCGCTTTAACGACTAATAATACGAGTGTTATAAGTAAAGCGAGAGATAAGGTAAGTAACTTCGAGGTATACTCGTGCCTACCTAATCGAGACGCGGTAGCGCGGGCGGCACGGTAAGCACGCGGGCGCTAGACCTAATCGAGCTAACATAATGTTAGATAATCCCGTACTTTCCTAAAATTATCTTAGTTAGATGCTATTCTTACTACACTAAACTTCTCTACGACGACCTACATAAAGAATAGAGCATTTAGAAGGTATTTAGCGACATTTAATATGTCTCTAACTACTTTAAGAACACCTACCTACCCTCGGAAATACTACGGGAACTATCTAGCGGTAAATGCGTAGTATTCTAAATACTAGGTTCTACCCGCTAGTAAGGTAAGCTATATTACGCGAAGGTAGTACATACTAACCGATAATAGATTAAGGCCCTTCGAGAGTATAACTTTCGACTTCTCGATAGCGCTAGTACTACTTAAAGAGATAAATAGTTCTTCGTCTATCGCATCTTTAAGGCCGACAAGTTCTAGACTAATCTATCTAGATATATTAAACTAATAACACCCTTCCTATAAGTTACTATCGCCCTCGAAGCCGATAAACCTCTACTATCGCACGTATATAGCAACTTTAAGTAGCTCTACAACTAGTCTTAGAATAACGGTCTTCTTACTAATAAAGAGATAGAGGTTATAATCGATAAGCGCTACGAAGACTTATATATCGACCTAATATTGATCGCCTACCTTAGCGATATTCGCGAGCGTAAAGACCCTCGAAAAGTTATTATTATTAGTAACGAGGAGCTTTATAGCCTATCTAGCTTCCTTCTACGATATTACGAGTAATAATAACGCGTAGAGTTACGAGTTAAACTCGAGATAAGGGTAGGACAATTAATAAGCGACCTATTCCTTCTACGTAATAAGTAAGGCGTCTTTACTAATAAGGTCGTGTAGCTATCCGGCTTATCTTAATCGCCTATCTAGTAGTAGTATAACAACATTAAACCTACGCACCCTAACCTCGTAGAATTAATAATGCTAGTACTATCTATAGCGCTAATAACTAGAGCCGCCGAGCGCAACTAGTCTACCTATAGCTTTATTATAAGCCTCCGGCGTAACCGCCTATCTTATAATACCGTCGAGAAGTTAGTCTATCTATACTAGAATCTACGCATTAAGTATAAGATTAACGATAACCAGCTAGTAGACGACAACTTTTATAACCCGGAAGAGGTGCTACGAGCCGTGCTAGACGGCGAGGGCGAGGTTATTAACCTTAACACGACTTACGGGGCGAGTCTATAGATATCTCCCTATATTTACTTACTCTTAGCATGTAACGTATCGCTTCTTATCCTCTTTTATATGACAACTTAGCGCCTAAGCCCGATTCGATAAGACTAGCGCTATATACACGCGTACGTACGTTATAGGTTTATCGGTAGATACTGCCCTCGACCTTCCATCCACGGTGGAAGCACATCCCTACCCTTATTACGTATATCCCTGCGCTGACAATGATAATCCGCTCTCTTGTGATGAAACGCAATCGAAACATCGAATCACTGGGAACATACTGATTTCATGGCACACCTAAGCAGACTTGCCCGCCGCGAAGAAATCGCTAGAAATGGAGTGAATGAAGCCCCTACTTTGCCACTGCTTGCGATCAAGGAGTACCTATGCTTCCGGTGCTGTCAGCACCACGAGAAACTGTTGCGCTGCAAAGGGTGTCAAAAAGCATGCTACTGTTCAAAGGAATGTCAGATCGATGACTGGCGAATCATCCACAAGAATGTTTGCAGGGTGCTGCGGGACGTCAATGACATTGAGAGCAGCGAGATTTCTAGCGACCTGGATTGGGATCATTACACAGATGACATAGTATGTATGCTCTCACTGTAAATCGCTGTCCTTTTGGCTGATGCAACTCAGCGACGCAAAATATTGTTCATCAAGCAATTGCCCCCGGCGAAACTTACGCAGAATCAAGAGGGCGATGTCACTCATGTTGTTTCAGCTCAGCCGTATTGCGCAACTTGCTACTTGACGAGATATCAATTGGCCTGTCAAGGAGTACCTTTAATCCCTTGCAAGACCTGTCACTTCGTTTCGCATTGCGCCAAGTGTCCGTCAAACCACACTCAAGATCAATGTCAATACTACAATCTGATCGGACAGCTCGAGATGTACAGACTGCGACACTTCGAAATATATGGGACGGTCTCATTCATTCAAACAGTTGGTGACCCTTGCGAACTAGACGAATATCGACCATTATCGTCGTACGACAGTTGGCCAGACTTCTTCATGACCGTGCCCATGAGAGCACTTCAAGCGGACGACGATGATAATCCCGAGTACTTCGCGATATCTGCCACAGAGGGCTCCACAATCAGCATGACAATTGTAGCTGCACTGGAAGCCGCGATTCCGAACATTGTCGACAAGCAAGCCATTACCCTGCATATCCTTGGCGCCACAAGCAGAGAGTCAAGCTATATGCTTCTGCTTGAGGATCTACTGCATCTTCTGCCACGACTCAAGCACATCCATGTCGTGCTCTGCGGCCCAAACGCATTCGGTCCAATAAGTCAACCTCCTAGAGAGATCGGGCAAGATCTGGAAATGTACTGCTGCCCAGAATGCACAGGCAAGGGCAGAAGAAGATCCATGGCTTTCTTCAAAGGCTTCTATCACGAATATGCTCGAAAATCTACATCTTTCAAGAAGCCTGATCTCGCAGTTCTCTTCAATAGCGGAAGATCTCAGGACGCTGTGGAATCTTGGGCACCGACGACCCGTTATCTGGTGGATTCTGGTATCAACACTGTGTGCACGACTTATACGGAACGTGAGGCTATGGAAGAGGTTGCTGAGCTGGAGAATCTGCATGCCATGTTCGTTTTACGACCGGAGGTGAATAAGTGGCGAGGTCTGGTTCCTTGGCCTGAGCTTATGGAGGGAAAAGAGCATTCGGCTTGGTATCAGAATTACTATTGGTATATCTTCCGGGGCAAGGAAGCCTAAGGGGATTTATTAAGTATATGCCAAAGATTTTGTTTTCGGCTCTGAAGTGTGACTCAATCATGAATTGTTTACGTACAAGAGCCATTTCGCTTCGGATACCTTTGCAACTCATCTTTTAGCGAAACGGCCATCCTCAGCTTGAAGTGAGGTCTTGACATTGTGAACTTCACCTCATACTCTTCCAAAGCGAGAAGCACTCCACCTCATGCCCACCCATCCTGAATTGAAGTCCCTTCATCACTTTCCAAAATGTAGAACGTCCGAGATAATGCCAGCTTAGTAAAAGGAGGCCTTGAGTACCATCATGCTTGGAGCTGCAGACACACGCCGAATAGTCAGGATATTCGGCGTGCCTCAGCCGAAAGTTGTAGCTAAATCAGTCTTCGGCAACGCTTGCAAGGCAATCGAGGCGGTCGTAGGACGGCGTGATAGTAACGGCGCTGGTGTTTAACTTTGAAATGAACAGAACGTGAAGGACGCGGGAGTTGAGATGTTGTAATCCACAATGAATAGAGCGCAAAGCTCGTGGCTCTGACATGTTGTGATCCATAGTATCGTGCAGTGCTCCATCGACTAGCTTGGCCGTTGTTCTTCTGCTGCAGCGGAATCTCGAGCAATAAGTACTGTGATGTGCTCGTATCATTCACTTCGGCTGGGCGGCCCGTTCCGCTTTTATATGGAAACCTGAAACCTGAGAGCTACTCCTCGCCAATCATTCAAAACGCTCAGAGTGCCGGGAGTTGACCATCAGCCTGAGAATTTTTTGTCTGAGTGTGGGCGATTGATATTCTGCTTTTTTTTAATGGCTTTGTTCAAGTAATCTGGTAGTTTGAGCGCTGTTATTGCTTTCTCGGTGACAAAGATAGTGACTGATGATCTACTTGCAAAGCAGAAGTGGGCATGTCGTTGATATCTCGTTCAATCAAATTCAAATTGTTCGAGAAGTCTTTTCTTAGAATGTAACAGCGCCATCATATGCAGCGTCTCCATTGTTGAGACCGCCAAATTTGTGGAAAGTAAGGCGTTGCCTGCTGCTGCTCTGGTAGACAAATTGATATCCGGTCCAGGGATTGACCCAATCGTCATCACCCCAGACAACATAGAGACCTAAAGAGACGACAGTACCATCACCGCCAATGAGCTGGCCTATCGTCGTCTGATTGTCCTTGGTCGTGTCTGTGTTGAAGTCAACAGTCTTGCTCACGCCTGCTCGTCTAGTCAGCTTTGACCTGGATTTTGCCAATTGAAGATTTACCTTGCACCAGATCCCAGTATGTGTTGTCTCCATTCCACAGTTTCCTGGAGCCGTTGTAGTTCTTGACCAACGGAGCGCAGAGCGCTCCATTAGAGCCATTGACGAAAGTCACCTGTGAGAAGGGAATGGGCTCCGGCGACACGTGAGTCCCACTCGCCCAGATAGCAGCGCCATCGGCTGCGTAGACAACCAAATTGCCATCGTCTTGCATGCGAAGTGTGTAAGGCCCAGGTCTGCCGCTGTTCCAGGATCCGTTCTTCCATGTCGTATCAGCACCATTGTTTTCGTATGTGAATGCACAAAGTTCGCCATTGCCATTCATCGTGACACGGTTGTAAGATCGTCCTGATGTTCCAGATTCCCATAATGGATGCTCACCATCTGCATCGTTAGACAGATGGGCGTACACGACAAGGTTCCCGTCCGGTTGAGCTTTGAAGACAGCACGGCCATTGTCGGATACCAGACTTTGTCCTGGCCACAAGTTGGGCGAGTCGTTACTGTTGAGACTGCTGGGCATGATGGTGGCTTTTGTTGATCGAGAGTCTGCTTGAAACTCAAGTCTTGATCTTTCGATTGATGGTTGCAATGGACAGAGTTGCTGGCCATGGTACGATGCTGAGAGCGCCTCTGTTATATATTCTGTATCAGCGCTTCACTGGTTTGGTGGCGTTTTCAGTAATGGCTGAGCAGCATGGACAGTGTGTGTGCGACACAACGCCAAGGCAGGATGCAGCGAGCGCGTCTGCCAATGTTCTTCCGTGCAGCCTCCATAGTCTACAGATGTCGCAGGACTTACGCTCGCAGCTCGCCGATCCAAGATATCAATGCTCCTCTCAGTGCCGAGTTGCGTGCGCACGGCGGTGAGCGTCCGCATTTCAGCCAGCCAAAAAACATACATCGCAAAGAATATGCAGTCTACAGAGGCCCAGGCATCTGGAACAAGTAGTGTGAAGTCTGGGTCTGCACATTAGGCTTTTGGCCAAGGCTAATGCATGACCATGTGGCGTAGAAGTTCAGCTTTCAGCAGCAAACTTGAGCAACTTGGCTGGTTTATATGCTGGGCGACACCTGGCAGATGTCTCTGTCCGAGATGAGGTATGAGACACACCTACCTCGGTAGCACGCGTAGCTTAGAGTCGAGCTGCTGAATTCAGCGGCGGACTAGTCGCTCGTAGCATTACGCGCCTGAATCTTCGCCGCGACCGATTCGTTCGCCTCGCCTCGCCTCAATTTCTAAGGCAAAGGCTCTCACTTCTTAATATGGAAAGATAAAGGCGGCAATGTGGTGAAGGGATACCCGGCATGCTGCGGTAGATGTCAATCTCCAGCTGCGCCTTGAGTATGGCTCTGACAGGTGTGCTCGCCTGCTAGCTACCGTGAGAGGCGAGGTCGCGTTTCTGTACGGCAATGACGTTTTGAGATAGTGATGGAGGAGTAGAAAAGTTGGCGACGCGGGCAAGTGAGGAAGTAAAGCGCCAAGCCTCAAAGCTTGGCAAAAGGCAAAAGTCGCCATAGAAGTGGTGAGATCATTCCAACTTGCAACGATCAAGAGACATATCACAGCACCGAAAAGGGAATCAACTCAGTGTCGGGATACCGCATACATATGCTTCGCACTATTCGCCTTAACCATCCATTCTCCCGCTCATTCCTCACAATGTCCCACCAAAAAGCCATCTTCGCCCCAGGCGTAAAAGAAGGCAGTATAGGAGCCGAACAATACACAAAAGGCTCACTCGACGAATCACAGCTGGACGCATCACCTTTCAAACAATTCGACACATGGTTCAAGCATGCAAACGAATCTGGAGTCTACCAACCAGAAACAGTAACACTTTCCACAGCTTCCCTCCCATCAGGAAAAGTCTCGGCACGAATGGTGTACCTCAAAGAAATGGACGACAGAGGTTTCGTAATATACTCGAACTGGGGTACTTCACGGAAGGCTAGGGATGTTGAAAGTAATCCTTATGCTGCGTTGACGTTTTGGTGGAGGGAATTGGAACGACAGGTTAGGGTTGAGGGACCGGTGGAGAGGTTGTCGAGTGAGGAGAGTCAGACGTATTATGATACGAGGATACGCGGGAGTAGACTCGGTGCTTGGGCGAGTCAGCAGAGTCGGGTTTTGAAGGATCGGGGGGAGTTGGAGCAGCAGGTTAGGGATGTGGAGAAGAGGCTTGAAGGGAGTGAGAAGATTCCTGTTCCGGAGTTTTGGGGTGGATTGAGGGTGAAGCCTGAGACTGTGGAGTTTTGGCAGGGAAGACCGAGTAGACTGCATGATCGATTTCAGTATTCGAAGGGTGAGAGCGGGGAGTGGAAGATTCAGAGATTGAGTCCTTGAGTGGCGAGTGTGTTGGTCGGTTGGCCGGTTTGCTCACATGGCCAGCGGGCAAGACAGCCCATTACTCTCAAGCACACGCATAACATTTTGGCCGCGACAGACATGAAGTCGGATTGGCAGAGCACGGCATCGGCCGCTTGCATGAGACGGCCAAAAATGCACTAGTGCTGTACACCCAGCAGGACAGTATCTACTGGAAAAACACATCATTACTCCTCTCGATATTCGCTCTTAGCGCTTGCTGTTCCTCGTCCCCGAAATGGGCTCAATGTCGAGCCTCAGATCAATGATGGGTGAAGTCTAGATCTGAGACCGCCAAGCATTCATCGCCTGTATGAGATAGATGAATTTCCAGAAGCGAAGCCTTTCGAAGCACGTCGCAAACACCATGAGCCGGGTCAGCTACAGTACCGCGTACAACTCACACTGCCGGCGCGAGTCGTTTTGTCATCAGAGCCGATGTTGTCCGTCGTTGCTCGTCTGGTTCTCCAATATACATGAAGTTCACAAAGCAGTCTCGACGCCAGTACCTCACCAAAGACCAGCCCCAACCCAGAAGCGCGTCCAAGCCTTCATCAGGAAGCGGAGATTGAGCCAAGTATTCCTCCGTCTCTATTAGTGAACCATAAGAATGTCCAAGAGCGCTTGCCTGCCTGTCTGTGCCCTTGGTCAGTCGAGCTGTGCCATCCATTCCTTCCAAAATTTCTTATCACTCCCTAGCACCATGTCTTCAACTACGATCCTGTCTTTCGTCTTCGCCCTAGGAGTCAGCGCTCAGCAAGTCGGGACCAACACAGCAGAGACCCATCCTTCGTTACCGATCTCCGAATGTACAGCCTCAGGCTGTTCCACCTTAGACACCTCCATCACCCTCGACGCAAACTGGCGCTGGACGCATACCGTCGAAGGCTCAACAAATTGCTACACGGGCAATGAATGGGACACCTCGATCTGCACATCACCAGCCGTATGTGCGCAGTCCTGCGCCATAGATGGAGCAGACTACTCCTCAACCTACGGAATCACGACACCTGAGAATGGCTCGCTATCTCTGACATTCGTGACTGGCGCGAATGTCGGGTCGAGGAACTATTTGCTTGATGCGAGTGGAGAGGCATATAAGATTTTCAACTTGAAGAATCAGGAATTCACGTTCGATGTCGATGTCTCGAATTTGCCATGCGGGTTGAATGGCGCTTTGTATTTTGTTGAGATGTCGGCTGATGGTGGGATGGCGGCGCATGAGAACAACAAGGCGGGTGCGAAGTATGGTACTGGGTATTGTGATTCGCAGTGTCCTCAGGATGTGAAGTTTATCAATGGAGAGGTGGGTGAAGTAGGATGTTGCTTTGCAGTGAGCTATTGCTGATATTCCTGTTAGGCCAATATTGTGGACTGGACTCCATCGACTGGCGATGCGAACTCAGGTACAGGGTCTACCGGTGCTTGCTGTGCGGAGATGGACATTTGGGAAGCCAACTCGGTCGCTGCTGCTTTCACTCCTCATCCTTGCAAGGGTACTGGTCTTACAGCCTGCAACTCCACTGAGACATGCGGTTCTGGTGACTCGAGGTATGATGGTATTTGTGACAAGGATGGCTGCGATTTCAACTCCTACCGCATGGGTAATGAGAGCTTCTACGGCGAGGGAAGCATTGTCGACACTACCTCCACTTTCACGGTTGTGACTCAGTTCATTACCGATGATGGAACTGACGATGGTACCTTGTCCGAGATTAGACGTATCTACGTCCAGGGCGGGAAGGTCATCCAGAATTCTGTCAGCGATGTTTCTGGTGTCGATACAACGAACAGCATTACAGAAGGGTTCTGCAAGCAGCAGAAGACTGCATTTGGTGACACCGACAGCTTCGATGCCCGTGGTGGACTTGCAGCAATGGGCGATGCGTTCGAGAGAGGGATGGTGCTCGTCTTGTCCATTTGGGACGACTATGCTGCATCAATGCTGTGGTTAGACTCCACTTATCCAGCAGACGGCACAGGACCGGGCGTCAAGAGAGGAACATGCGATGCAGCAAGTGGTGCTCCCGAGACTGTGGAGGGTAGTCATCCAGATGCTTCGGTGACGTTCTCGAATATCAAATACGGTGCCTTGAACTCGACTTTCAGTTCGGCATGAGAATCCGGTGGTAGAGGAGACCAGATGATATACACAGACGTACCTTAGCCATCACTCTAGCCATATCGCTCGCTTCTCGCAATCTCTTTGTCTCTGGCTTGATTTCCATTACTTCTGGTCTCGATCCAGATTCCTACCCAGATCATCCGCGTTGATCGATGAGTTCTCTCGCAGGTATGCATCAAGCGCTTGTAGGGCCATGGGCCATGCTGGGCTTGTTTCTTGCCATGCGCGATGAGGCTTTCGTCGCTATGCTTGCAGTCTCACCCATGATATCTCGCTATAGCCACTCCTGTTCGTATAATGGAGTTGGAGGCTTCATTGTGAGCCCTATGCAAGTAAGGCAGAATTTTGCTTAGTCATCCACTTTCTATGTCGCGGACTTCACGGTTTTCAATTCCACAACCCGCAAGCGCAATGTGATAGAGCAACGAGAATGGCTTCGCAGCCGCCGGAACACATAGCAGACGAGCTGCTGCAGCGCGCCCACCCAGAAAATGCCGAGACGATATTCCGCGAAAGAGTCAAGCAGCGTCCGCTTCTTCTTCGACCATCCTCGCCAGATCCGACTATCGACGCGCGCGCAAAGCGCCGACACGAACGATTGCAGAAGGAGAAGGCAAAGCATAAATCAAAAAAGCCGAAGCCATTATCTGCGAAAGCAAAGCGGGCGCTACGCATATATGACATACCAAAATTGCAGCAAAAATATACCATTTACGAACCTCTGCATGCCATGTGGTGCGAGTACATGCGCGACATTCTCGGCCTCAGGACCGGCCGTGCATATGTCGACTCGACAGGCGCTGGACCTATTCTAGCTTCAGCGGACTATCATGGCGCCTTGCTCGAAGTCGTGAGGAGTAGATGCGTGAGCAGAGTTGCCCTACAAGGCATTGTGGTTAAGGACACCAAGTTTACCTTCGAAGTCATCACAAAGCGCAACGAGCTTAAGACCGTGCCCAAAGAGAATACCATCTTCAGATTTGAATTGCCGCCAGAAGGGGACAATGCGACTGGGAAGAAGCCTTTCGTCTTCGAGATTCATGGCGACCAATTCAAAACTCGAGCACCTGACCGCGCTGCGAAAAAGTTCAAGCTGCATATCAACTCGGATTTGTGACGCGACTAATGAAATCCTTTGACGATGTAGTGGTGGAGATAGTCATCGGACATCTCCAGCATCCTCGTGCATTCACGGCAATGATCAGGACACAAATCATCGCCGCCTTCCTTAACGGTGCTAGCATTGTCAGTATGGGAGGTGCTCTACTTGGTGACACCGAATTCCGGGTTGTCTTTATCGGCTGGGTCGCTCGTGGCATGGTTGGATCCATGCCGCCTTGTCATGCGATTGGCATTCTATTCCCCAAGCAACTAAGATGAGATTCATACGGTTCCTGTTTGCCAGAGACAGAGGCACGTCGAAGATATATCAAAGGGCGGTCGTTGTCCTTGTCTTGGTGCTAGAGAGTTGGGTATAGCCAGGGAAGAGCTCGGTCAAGCAGAGAGGTGAGAGTACAAGCGGCTCCTTGCGGGCTTCACTCCACTTCCAGATATGGCCAAGCGGGATGCACCTGCGCCATATGCAATCCTTGAGCAGCTTCAATGAAGAAGTCCCTCATGCATCAAGACTGCCTGTTCCTGCATTCAAACACCAACCACCAAGATCCTCACAGTCACTCCGAAGCCATCGACTGTGACCAAGACTCAACACAGAACAATCAAGTAAGTCTCACTCATCGCATCGGACTGACTCATTCTGAACGTATGATTCTAGAGCAACTGTGGCAGATGTGATATCTGTGGCAGCTCAGATCACCAACGTTGAGCAAACCATTCAAGTCCCAGTCACTGCTACTATCACAACTTCGATCACAGGCAGCACAACGAGCACATCCAGCGGAGTCGGTAAGATAGCCCAAGCCAGAACATGCACACACCAATCAATATTGACTTGTGCCCAGCAATCACAACCTCCCTCTGCTCATCCAACGTCGCAAACGTCTGCTCCATTCCACCCGTCGGCGGTCCTCTGCAACAATGTATCGATCTACAACGAAACGCCGAAAATTGCGGGGTTTGCGGCAATAGCTGTGCCTTCGGAACAAGTTGTCAAGCAGGTCAATGCACTTAAGCTCCTGTCTGCGATGCCCAATGTGTCCCGATCATTCTTTGCTAGTGAGAATGGGGGGAGCATATTCAATGTGTAAGGAGACAATTGGCAAGAATATCAATCGGCTTGCGCAAACAATCCGCAATGTAACGTAGTCACTTGGATAAACTCCCGGGAAGCCCGGTATGTATGCTATACTATGGGCAATTGGTGGGTCTCGATAGGAGCGTGGGGAGTGGGCTTTTTGTTTCGGAGAGGGGTTTTGTCTTGGTGGATAAGCTACCTCAGGCAAAGGGAAGGGCAAAGGGAGATAGAAAGCAGCTTCGTGACATGAATCCTTTGAAGCAAGTTAGTGAATACTGCAACTTCGTGACAATCCAAGACTGCTGTACAGGTACAGGTGCAGAGCTGCACCCTCACGTCCCTTCACCGAACAGCTCCATCTACTAATCTATAGTTAATAAAACTCCTGCTTCGCAGACGCAGGCCAACGGAACACAGCTATCTTACAGCGACTAAACAAGAACCAGCCAAACGATCAATCTTTCGCCGTCCACACCCCATCCTTACCCACATGCAACACTTTCCCCATATGTCCATATCCAATCCTATCATCCGTAATCACCTTCCCCTCCTCATTAATCACATTCCCGTATATCGGATGCACAAAAACCTCACTCCTCTCAAAAGGATTAATCCTCTTCTCCCGCATCCCTTGAATCATGAGATCCCAATCCACACATTCATGTTCGACGTGGCGGTTCCCAGACGGGAGAGGTTGATTGTCCATCCATACGGCTGTGATGGGGACGATGTCGGCTTGGCACATTATGGCTTGGACGACCATTTGGAGGCAGTGGACTACAGGACAAGGATAAGTAGGGAGAGGGAAAGAGGGGAGAGGGATGGACTCACGATTATGTTCGAGTTGCAGCTCGTCTTCTTCTTTGGTCATGTCAGGGAAGTAGCGATTTGGGAAGTAGGATTGATGGAGACGTTTCTGTGTGGCGAGAGGTTAGGTTGAGGGTTTGAGGGGGGGAAGGTGGATGGGCGTACCACACAGTGTCTGGTGAGTGAGGATGTCAGCGAAAGTTGGCACAGAGTTGTGGCTGCTGCCTTAGGACTTACAGAATATGTATCACGGAATACGTCGCCACGAAGTTCCCGTTCTCGAGCTGTATGCCTTCGTCTAATCTTCCCATTTTCTCCATATACTCGAAGGGAACTTCTGTGTAGAAATCTGATGCGCAAATGATCAGTAGCTTTCATTTCGCCAGGCTTTGGTCCGACTCACTGCTCATGATCTCGCTCCATCTTGCATCAAGCTCATCGGACGGATGTCCCACAAGCGGGTACTCATTTGACCAATGTCTTTGAGGAAAGATTTCTGCCTGATATTTGATCCAAGGTTTTAAAGGTGCTATTCATCTTTCAGTACGCTTATCAGTGACTCTGGACTAAGGCCAACGCACTTTCGACGACACCGGCACCATGGAGCCTCTCTCGTCTCCACCAAGTAGAAGTCACATATGTGACCAACATTGTGTAGACTGAAAGTACGCAGAAAGCTGCAAGCCAGACGGCTACAAGATTACGCCATCTGCGAGGTCGTTTCGGCTTCGTGTATGGGAGCTCATCGCGGATGCTATCTGCGTCGCTTATCGATGCGTCTCTGTAGGTTGAAACTGATTCGTAAGCTTGATCATCATTATTCTGCCGCTTGGGCGAGGCCATGTTGTCGATAGTATATATCGCTGTTTAAAAGGAGAATGATACGGAAGTTTGCAAACCAGCGATCGAAGACTTACCGCAGAGCGAGACAAGCTCGGCTCTCAACTTACCTCTCGACAATAGGTGGTGTCCATTGCCGACTTGCTGCCGTATCGAGAGCAGCTGCAGCTTCTCATGATGCTACGTGAAGAAGCAGGTGGTGTCAGGCTCGATGTCGCAGGGATCCGGGATTAGGGCATTCCCGTGGTCCACAGGAGTCGAGCAGACCGCTCTTCGTCGCTGCGCCCAGTTCTGTGCCTGTCCGAGAAACTGTTCGGTCATTGAACTCTTGCATCTGGTTGTTTATAACTCGTTGTAGGTTATACTCAGGCTTGCGAAGGCCCTGTAGATTATGCAGTATCCTTTCCATTCGACGATCGCACGATGCAAGAAGAAGCTGTCCTAGTAAAGGTCCTGTAGATTATGCAGCATCCTTTCCTTGGACGTTCGTAGGAAGAAGCTGTCCTGGTACATTTCAGGGCGGACGTGTGATCGTGTTACTGCACGATGTGATCGTGTCATTGGCACTATCTCTTTCCTTGCTTGATGTACTCTAGCAGCGTTCAAACCCCTGGCAAGACCAAAAGTCCTACTGCAATCGTTGTTACCAGGTCAGGATTCATGCTCACGATAGGAGCTCTTGTGTTCGTTCGTTTCGATCGTGGATTTTCCGACGCGAAGAACTCGCGCCGATGTTCGAGCGCGGAGCAACGTTACAAGCAAGCTCTTCTGAAGTCTGGAGATGTGGTTGGCTAGCTCAACATGCTTGTTGTTAACCCTTACCCCAAGGCCTGGCCGCCTGGCTTCCGTGAGGCTGCTCGGACCGAGAGCCAGGAAGGTTCGGGTCGTGGATGGGGGACATGCTGTAAGTTGCTGTAAGGTCCTAACTAAGCTAATTAGTAATTATAGCCTACCCTGGACGATGAAGCTTGAAGCTTGGAGAATGCTACCTACATCGTAGGACCTGATCTAGAGATGGAAGCTGCGTTTCTACTAAGTAGACTATCTTTCTTAAATCGACGTTTATTATAGGATATTTTTAAAATTGCTGGTGGTGGGTAGTGTGTGTGAAATAGAAGCTTTTTAGTAAGTACTAATAACTATATCTATTGAATATGCTATTAAATATATCTCCTTCAGCAGTTTATAAAAGTCTAATACTCTAAGCTGGTAGTAGAATATAATTTTTTTAAATAAACTTCAATTTGTTGAAAAATTTAGCTACAACTTGTCAAAAATTATTCAAACTCACGAAGAAGAAAAAGCTAATGAGAAATCCAGTTACTTTATATTCTCGAATCTCTAGTAATATTTATAATATCTAAATAAGTATCTTAATTCAATACTTACTAGAAATCTCCTAATTTATCCTACAAATCGGCTTCCAAATCGGCTTCCAACCCGAATTGTGGAAACCCCCATGGAATTGCCGCATCGCTACTCCCAGCGTAGTAATTGCTCTAGTGAATTATGCTTTCGCCTCGGCATACCCCGATCACCACAGTGTACATGGGGCTGCGAGTCTATTTTCCAACCACGCGAAGTGTTTGGAGGTTCGGTCTACGTCTCGCTCAATGCTTTTAGCGTGCTTCAGTGTTGGAGCTACCTAGTATACATTCCACAGTATGCGATAAGCCAACCATTGATAAGACCAACCAGAAACCAGGCGAGCGTTGCTATTGGCGTTGTTACTGGTCAGTGGTGGGCGATTTCTTCGGAAGTGGTTCCACCGCCTGCGTTGCTCTGGCTCGTCACACAAGGTGGCAGCTACATTTGAATGTAACAGTCTTTGCCTTGGTACCGTAGGACACGCGGCCAAGAAGAGATAGCCAGATCCTATCCACCCTAGAATAGAGAGCACATCTTCAGTAGCGATGCGCGCTCTGTATCAGATAATTGAGACTAGACCATTGTCTGCGACACCTTGATCGTCACTCAGTCCGTACAGCGGAGGTGTGCATCGCGACTGATTCTCCAGATGCTGTCCGGTTGGTGTGTGCAACTGAAGTCTTTCTGGCGTGATATTCGAACAAGCTTCATTTGCAAGCATTGATGCAGAAGGTGTCATAAGGGTGGGTCCACACTCCTGGATTGCACTGTAAGTAGCTGCAATAACTGGGAGAACTTCGCGCTGTGCAAGTGCTGTATGTAACTGGCGGATTCTCACACATCGTCCAGGGCTTGATGACCATCGAGTCAAGTCGCCTGTTGATGGGCCTTGTTGGCATCGATACCCCTTTTGCCGGCGAGGAGGAGCTCATGTAGAGAGAAGAGCATAAGAAGGCAGACCAATTTCGTTCCAAGAACCGATTGATCGGCAAGAACATTCCACTCCAACATCAATCTCCTCAAGATGCAGATTAAATCCGTGCTCCTTTCGGCCTTCGTGCTTGGTCAAACTTATGCAGCTCCAACACAGCGAGTAGAGCGTGAGTGATGGCCTCGGAGAACGACGAGCCTCGCTAATCTCGTTACAGGTGCCAATATAGGCGTGAGGCACGAAGCCATCACAGACAAAGAGGCTGATGCCGACACGGTCTGGCTTGGCAAGCGAAAGGAGGACGATGCCGACACGGTCTGGCTCGGCAAGAGAAAGGAGGATGATGCCGACATCGTCTGGCTCGGCAAGAGAAAGGAGGACGATGCCGACATCGTCTGGCTTGGCAAGCGAAAGGAGGACGATGCCGACATCGTCTGGCTCGGCAAGCGAAAGGAGGACGACGCCGACATCGTCTGGCTCGGCAAGCGAAAGGAGGACGATGCCGACACTGTCTGGCTCGGCAAGCGAAAGGAGGACGATGCTGACATTGTCTAGCTTGGCAAGAGAAAGGAGGACGATGCCGACACTGTCTGGCTTGGTAAGCGAAAGGAGGACGATGCTGACATTGTCTGGCTTGGCAAGCGAAAGGAAGACGATGCTGACATTGTCTGGCTTGGCAAGCGAAAGTAAGACGATGCCGACACTGTCTGGCTTGGTAGACGCAAATAAGATAAGGTCCAGGATGCCAACGCGGTCTGGCTTGGCTGACTTGCAGATTATACCGAGAAGCCAAGTTCATGAGCGAATGGACACGAGGACCGCAATGCTTATTATGACCTGGGCTGTAGATGGCAGATGTTTCCTTGTATGTAAATAATTAGCCGAAGTCGCTCGTTTTACTCTTTGAAGAAGGAAATGAAATCCACTAGAGGACTGGCTTTTGTGTCCATCCAACGTAGAAAAATTCCAGGTCTGCTCTGCAAGGTGTCATGGCAATTTGTCTCAGCTCTTCCCTCGGCTTCGCATTCTGCTCGCCGCGAAATGGTGTAGATTGACTGGAATTGATGGGCGTTGCTGGCCACAGCCACAAAAGAGAACAGCACAGCCAGAGTATTCTAATGCCGCCACCGAGCACGATCCTTCTTACGCACCGAGAAGGATATGGCCTGCTTAGCGAATAGGTGACAATGGGGGTATTTGACCGTATGTCCAGACACGGGACTTCTCGCGTGTTCGTTATTTAACACAGCGCCGGTGCGAATGCAGGCAAAGCGTCGAACGCAGGCTGAAGCGCGTGCCTAATAAGTTTGGCAGGCGCGAAGGTGGTCGAGGCATTGCCATGATTTCGAAGCTGGTGTGACTTGAGCGTGTCAATGATTGACCTTCTATTAGTGAGCTGTGTTGTGCACAGTTTGAGGCACGAGAAGGAAGGGTATTGCAGTGGACAAAGAGAGAGGGGGGAAGGAAACACGAAGGAGAGGCCACAACACGGCTTGGCCGGAACGCGGGCCGAGATTGCGGGTAACGATATGTACAACAGGAACGGCACATTAGTTGACGGGCGGCGATAGGCCTTGTGTACAGCTAAGACGTGAGACTGGGTTTACTGCAGTGTTGCTCCAGCTTGCTCTTGATTTGAATCATGCTACACGTCATTCATGGGCCTGAATGGACTGTTCGACTTCATCCGCCCAATCATGCTTCTCGATTGATGCGTCCTTCTGCGAGGTGGACACAATGAGAGCTTGGTGAGGGTCCGTCAAGCCTTCATCATCATCAGTGGCCATGTCGGAAGCATGAGCTTCGTTCTCGCTGGCGTGAGCACTCTTCTCCCTCTCCTCTTCAGCCAGCTCTGCGGCTTCCCAGTCATCGGCAATTTCTTCGGGCTTCGGCTTGCTCTTTGCCTTGACAGGTGCTTTCTTTGCAAATGTGACTTTACCGCCGGAAAGGGCAGCGAAGGCATTGCCGCCGCCACTGAATCCGGTACTCTGAAGCGAAGTTTTAGGAGCAGCTTTCTTCGCGGCTACTCGTGACCACCCATCACCAGTAGCACCATCGGACTCGTAGCGCGTGATGTTCAGAGAGCTGTCTGTAGTGCAAAGTTGCAGACTACCATAACCCCGAGAGGCAATAGCTGTGGCCAGCGGCATGCGAAGGTTGTGGAGCATCTGCTCGAGCTCGAGTGCCGGCAAAGTTCTACTGACTGCCTTGAGCACGACTTCTTCGCTGGGCAGGAACTCGATGTCAAAAGTAAATGGTGTGCTTGGATGCATGATACTGTTGACCTCAGCACGGACTTCGTCGATGGTGAGACCGAATCGTGGCTTGGTCACTCGAAAGCTGTTGAAAGGCTCGAACAACATCGTCTTTGACTTAGATGGAGCCACTTCGGTATCGGATGCGTTGGCACTCACGTTGGCAGACCGCAGCGTCTGCTGTCGGAGTCGAAGCGCGTCGGCCAATGTCTTGTTGGGCGCGGAGACGAATCGTGGTGTCTTCCAGACGATGACATGACGATGCGGTTCTGGGTCGATGCTATCAGAATCCAGACCAAAGTCTTCTGCCAGAGAGTGGATGAAGGATCGCTGTAGAGGTTGCATGGGTTTGAATCGCAAGCGCTTCTCGTCTTCGCTCGCTGCAAAAACGCGAAACTCACGTTCCTGGGTTTGTGCCCACTTCACCTGCTTCGCGAAAATGTTCAGCGTCTCATTTGAATATGGAATGTGATCCAAGCCTTCGACATGTGCTGACTGGTCAATATTAAGTGCCGCTCGCAGTTTGCGGTTGCGTTCCAGCCTTGCACACTCATCATTACATGCGAGTGACTTGTTGAGGTTTCCCTCCGTGGATTTGGAGGCGCCACACTTCATCTCCTGCTTTTGAGCTTGGCATTCGCAAGTGATGAAAACTTTGTTCTGGCAAGGCTTCTCCTCTTTGCATGGATATGGCGCATGGCACGGGGCTTCATCTGAATGGCCACATATCTTCTTGAGCTTGCCGCAAGGCTGCAGGCACTGCTGTCCGCCAGCATCTTCGCAGTCACCTGCTCGGTGACATGGCTTGCGACAAGTGTGAACGCCGCATTTGAGTTTCTTTCCGCAGACGACGCCGCAGCTGACATCACGCAGCCAACACTGCTGATTCTTGAGAGACTTCTTGCCACACATGCAGCGTTTCTCAACTAGGAATGGACACTTCGGACAAGGGCCATCGTCTTGGTGGCAGTTGTGTGGGACCTGGGGATGTCCGCATGCTTTCGGTCGCTCGCAGGTATAGCGACATGGTGGTGGCTGAGTACCGCAAGGAAGCGGAGGCTCAAGTACCGTCCTTCCGCAGTTGCAGGCTATCTCTTCGAATATCGCTTCTCGGCATGAGCCGCAAGGTCCTTTATGACAAAGCTCTTCGCAGACGTGATTGCCGCATTTCAAGAGGCGACCACAAGAGCGGGTGCAAATGTGTTCGGCTTCGAAGGCTTCGTCGCCTGATCGTGGCGCAGAGCTGAGTGGACGTTGCTTGCGCTTGCTGGCTTGACGCTCGTGGGCTTTACGCTCGCCAGCACAACAGTGCTCCTCGCACATATGTCGCCCACAGTTGAGCGTTATCCGGCAGACCCGCATACACTGTGGCGGCTCATCGATACCTTGATGGCACATGCTGCGTGATGTGGTCCTGCCGCATCTGCAATTGATGTCAACGGTCTTGAGGCAAGAACGACAGTCGCCGGTATGGCAAACTTCTGGGCATAGGTGACCGCAGGCCAAGAGTTTATCACAAGCTTTGGTGCAAGCTGGTATTGGATCATTGCAAGACGTGCGCTTCTCATCCGTCAGCTCGTCTAATGGTGTCTTGCCGCATGAGCAGTGAGTGACTACATCCGGCGAGCTCGGACAGTGACCGGAGGCAGCATCCTGAGGATGGCAGCCCTTTGCGCAGCGGTGCACGCCGCAGTCGAATTCTCTGCCGCAAGTGTTACCGCAGTCGAAAACACCGATCCAGGACTCTGAAACCGTCTCGTTAAGGTCGGTTGTATGGTTGCGGAAGCTTTGCTCCTCATCGCCTCGATCACTACAAAGCACGTCCTTTTCCATCTGACCGCAGTAGCAGCGAGCGGGTATTCGCACTTCGCAAGGTCCACAACTGCCTTCATGACATGGTCGATTGCATTGATGCTCTCCACACCTCATAGCAGATCCACAAACCTCGCCGCAAGTCCAGCCAGAGTCGTAATTGGTCTCGGAGCATCGCTTTGTCGTTTCGTGCTTGCCACAGAAACAAGACCGTGTAGGACCCATATGACTGCACGGCGGGCAAGGACCGGCGTGGCAGGTTAGTTGACACGGATGAGGACATTTCCGAACACGATCTTTGCCACATGACTGCCCGCATGAGTGTGGGGGTAGTCCAGCCAGTGGTCGAGGTTCAAGCTCCTTTTCGCACCAGCATGTATAGGAGGAGGGCAGCGTGTCCTTGGGTAGATTGCAACCGGGACATCGCCAAAGTCTAGGCGGTAGCTCTCCATCCTGATCACGCTGTTGCTCGGCGGCAGATCCCAAGTTGGTCGACCATTTCTTGATACAAGACAGATGGAAGACTGTCCAACAAGTGTGACATGACCAAACTTTCGACTTTCTCTGAACGTCGCTTGTACAGATGGGACATTCGTAGTGGCCATTGTTGATGTCTTCGTGCGTACGTGTGGCAATGTCTGGAGCTTGTGATTTTGGGGCTTGTTGCTTCGGCTGGCGTGGCTGTTTTGGTAATTTTGGCCCGGATCTTGCCTGTGTTACATGTTGAACATGCTGTTGACCCGGCACGAAAACAGGCGCACTTCCTTGAAGTTCTGCGGCATTTAAGGTGGCACGGGAATCATGAGTCTCTGATCTTGTCAGTTGACCCCCGAACGTCCGACCATTTACAGTGCGGGCTTCTGGAGCGACGCGGCCACCTCTCCCTCTTCCACGCCCCCTACCACGACCTCCTCGAGCACCTCTCTGGGACGATTCGTCGCCGCTGTTGGGTTGAGATGTCGTTGCTTGAGAATCTGGCGCGATACTTGCAGGCCGAACAGTCAAGGCAGAATTCTCCGCGCCACCTCGCTGTCCTCCTCTGCCGCGTCGAGGTCGCCTCCTTCCTCTGAATGAATGTGTGTTGGTGTTGGATGATGACGCCACTGGGGCGGAAGTCGGGGCCTCCATGATGGCAGCGACAATAGGGCGATGGACCACTTCCGAGCAGTCGATGTTCTGTGCCGTCTGCAGATATGATGACAATGCGAAAAAGCTTGTGGTCGTTACAAAGAAATGGCAGGCTCTGGAAATGTCGGCCTGACTGAACAGCTTAAGAGGAAAGCAAGCGCCGTACAATGCGAAAAGGACAGTGAGTCAATGTGTTCAAAGTGGCAGTGGCAGTGGAGGTGACTGCACATATAGCAGGAGCATATGCTGCAGTGGCGAAGTCGAAGTCGATAAGTTTAGGTAATGAGCGAAGATGAGCCATAAGAATCGAATCCTCAGGCAGAAACTTTGCGCCAAGAGTTCGTGTGTGGGGTCCTTCCGCCATTGCGATTTCTCTCTGAGCAACAGGAAGTGGAAAGGAAGGAGCGACGCGGGCAGCACGTCGAGATTCGCCTGTCGCATTTGATCACACTCGACTCGAATACCATACACTGCCACTGCCACTGCCGCTGCCGCTGCCGCTGCCACAATGCCCGCCTTTCCCAGACTGTCGCTCGTCGAGGGCACTTTCGAAGAGCTCGCCACAGAACTCGCCCAATACCTCGACAACGCCAAAGAAGGCTCGAATGTCGCCGCCGAAGTCACACCTCTCCTTGCCGACCCAGAAAAGAGCGAGCGTCCAGCAGCGTCCGACCGCGAAAATGTGCTGAAGAAGCTCGTGACAGCCAGCGCCGTCCTCAACAGCGCTCCGGAAAGGGAGTTGCAAGCCGCCTACAACCTGCTCATTCACCTCATTTCCCACGCCGAAGATCCCGACCTATTCCTGCCACCACTCTGCAAATACCTCAGCCAACCCATCACATCCTCACCGCACAATGGCGCTGGTATTGCGCTTGGTATTCTTGGCACTTTGTTTAACTCGATCCAGCCAGATGACGAGACTCGCTACCACGTCCTCCTGGCAATTATCAGCGTGATCAAGAGCTCGGGCAACTACGACACTTTGCGACCACAGTTGAAGAATGTCGACGGCTGGGTGGAGCAATGGGAGCTCGAGCCAGCCGAGGCACGAAAATTGTTCCTTGCCATTTCCGATGCGGCAGGAGCAGCAAAGGAGTCGGAAGACAGCTACCATTACCTGCTGAAGGCTCTCCGCACCAGCCAAGATGCTGAGTCTGCAGCGGATGCCAAGGATCTCTCACTCCGCGCCCTCAAGGCTGCTCTCCACAACGACAAGCACTTCGATTTCCAAGACTTAACCGCGCTCGACAGCATCCAGGCTTTGAAGAAGTCGGACGAGACCTGGTTTGAACTGCTGGAGATCTTCTCTGCTCAGAACTTTGACGACTTCCAAGACTTCAAGGAGGCAAACCCGTCTTTTCTTTCGGAGCAGAGCCTGGATGAGGCTATTCTTGACAAGAAATTGCGCCTGCTCACATTGGCCTCCCTCGCAGCTGCAGCGCACAAGGAACGAACACTTCCGTACAAGCAAATCGCACACGGTCTTCAGATCCCACTTGAGGAGGTGGAGATGTGGGTCATTGATAGCATTCGCAGTGGTCTGGTGGAAGGCAAACTTTCGCAGCAGAAGCAAGAATTCCTCATCCACCGTAGCACTCACCGTGTGTTCACCGAGAATCACTGGAGGGAGGTCGCAGCAAGATTAGATGTTTGGAGAAACAGCTTGCAAAACGTCCTTGCTGTCATCCGACAGCAGAAGGAAGAATTCATTCGCGAGAAGGAGGCCGAGCTACAGAACCAAGGACCGAATGGAGAGTCGAAGGGTTACCGGCCCAATCGCGGACAACGGAATCAGGCTGAGCGCAGAGAGCAGGCGATAGAGGTGGAGTAGAGCGATGGATTCTCATGATGGTAGTAGCATGGCGTTCCGGGCTTTGGGGTGCTCTTTCAAGCACTTGTGGCATGAAGACGGGACAGCATGGTCATGGTCGGCGTCATGAAAGCCGGCGTTTAGATGATTCAAATGAAATGTTTCGAAGCTCAGTCGTTGCACATTGACGCGACTTTGATTCACTCGTTCAATGTTATTGTTATGATCTACCTTTGCCATGATTGGCTGAGGCCGGATCAGGATTGACCTTGCTACTGAAAGCCAAATCCGACAAGGCTACGCGAGACGCGGTGGTATGTGCTTGTGCTCGACATCAACAAGAGGTGAGTCAGAGTTCATGGGAGAATTGAAGAATGGGACCTGGTCGGGTCGGGGCCGAATTGCACAAGACAAGAAAAAAGTCCGCTCCTGCACCTCATCACTAACTACACCTACACCTACACCTTGGGAGGACAACTAGATGTTACCAGCTGCGCCATGGACCTTGCCGTACGGCTCCCGTGGCTCACAACCAGACCGCTTGCATACCATTGGACTGCACTATGTCGACCGTACGCGTCTTGCTCTTGGCCCACCACCACGGCAATTGGCGAATAATTGCTGTCGATAAGCTGCAACTCGGCAATGCTGCGCGCACCATTCAATCAAGTCCGCCACTTGGCACTCGCTGCATCACAACGACTTCGCAGCCGGAGCCCGGCAGCACGCTGGTCTTAGCCCCGAGACCGACTGCAATGGGCCTCATATCCTTCTTTACCAAGCGTGCCATGAAGAACGCCGAGCCCCATCCCACAAGTCTGCAATGCCTTGACGGCCATCATGTAATCCCAAGACCATTCGCTGCTCTCCCGGCCTTTGGAAGTCTTCATGGACAGACAGAAGAGCCAGAATCGCCAACTCCCGGGACCAGACTCAGGAGTCTTTCCAATTTTCCATACATTGTGAAACGGGAGCAAGACATTAAAGCGCGGCGGGAGCGAATATGGTCTGAAATCGAGAAGAAAGCTTCAGCACTTGGCAGGAAAGCCCAAAAACAGGCGTATTTTCTCCATGGCGGCCAGGATCAAATTGAGGAGGTTCAAACTCTCTGTGATGAGTTCAATGATGTCTATGATCATTTTGGGTCATTGATCGCCGAACTTGACGATATGATCAATCGGCATGGAGAGTCAATCAGGTGCGATTCTGCGTGCCAGGCTGCTACAGCTGCACTTGTTGAGACTATGGCCCAACGCGAACAGCATGTCTTTGAGATATTGAGCGGTAACTCGGTCGGCAAGGCAGGTGATGCCGACTCATCGGACTACGAGGACCATGAAGGTCCTGCTGAGGGACGCGTAACGGATCAAGGATACCGTCAATCAAGTCAGCCACTGCGCGCGGACACTGAAGACTTGATCGAGAGGACACGCAGTCCAGTGAGGACCAATGCGCCAAGAAACCACATTCCGGTCCTGAGTCCACCGAACACAGCGAAGCAAGTACGTTGGAGTGATGGAAGTGACCTCGCATCTTCTCCTCGACCACCGTCCTTTCCGCTGACAGGACTTACGGATCATACGCCTTACAGACGACCCATTAAGAGACTTACAAGCTCACGCCATGACTCCAAGCATAATTGTGAGCAAATCGAAGCCAATATCAGCAAGAGCCGGACCTGATTTCCACAGAGGATCGCCTTTCCGTGAACTGGGGGGTTTTACTGGTTCCCACACCAGCCGACTTCTTCCTTTGAGGACAGCGTCCATCACCAGCCATGGAACATTCCCTTTTCTGTTACGTATCAATCACAGATCGAGCGCAGGGATAGCAAAACAGTACCTGCTTGCTCGAAGACAACCAGATCTGTACATAGAGCTCTCCCTCTCATCTCTGTTCACTCCACTTTGGATAAGACGACACTTGTATGTAGGAACAAGCACAGCATATGAGCAACGTAGCCTAAGGTCTGCTGGTTCTGCCAAGTCGCATTTACAAAGTCCGGATTTTCTACTCCTGTATGCCTTCACAATCAGTACGAACATCTGTATCTGGGCTTATGCGATAGCGCATTGCAAGAGGGCCGATCAAGTCCCTTCCATCGTGTATCTTCAAACGAAGTCTCATTGTGTTCATGTCCTTCCGCTGTGTCTTGGCCCGCGTCGTCTGGTCCAGCTCTCTTGCTCGGAGAACTCGGCACTTCCAATGGCATCGTGCTCGCGATGCCATTGTTATCAGACCTCAAGCCTAATGTGCCTTCAGACACAATGTCATTATCCCCCGCATTGCCTTCAGCTTGACGATGAACACCATCGACATCAATGCCATGGTGTCACCTCACAAAGCCAAGAATCTCGAAGTTCCCGACTCCTCAACAAAGCAGCAGAGCAATACTTCTTTGTCTTGAGCAGCTCCGAATCAATGTGATCACCCGTTTGTCCTTCGCGTACCTAAGGGCGGCTGGTAGAATTCTAACCCAAGGAGGCCTCCTTCATGAACTGGCATGTACTACTTCATCAAAAATAGCATTCTTCATGAAGACACCTTGCTAGCCTCAAATAGTGCTAATTTGATTAAATCTACGTGGCGTATAGCGCATTGTTGATGAAAATCGCTACTTTACGAACTGACTATGAAAAAAACAATGCCATTGTCTTCTAATATTCCCATCGACGTTCACTTCTCCTCGAAAGTGTATAAAACCTTGTTAGTTCTTCGCTCCCTCACCATTTCTCTCCTCGCCCGCTCCGCTACCCATCTTCGATCAGATAAGCTTTCACCAGCGATTTTGATCTCCTCTGAAACAAGACTTCACAACCAAGCAGCTAACCTACCTCAAACCTCTAGTCACGTGACGCAGAGATGTCTGGTGCGAATGCAACCGAACAGGAGGATGACGCCCAGGCAGTGACGCAGAGCGAGTCCGAGGCCGCAGAGGCGTTGTTGAAGGCGGTGGAAGAAGCTTGGAACAGCGATGACGAAGGTGCTGATTCAAAGGATGATGGGTAGCAGACGGGTGGCGGAAATGTAAGATATGAGCCATTCAAGATCTCCGCCTGAACAGGTAACGCATAGCTTTCGCTATGTTTTGGCTGGAATTCGGGAGATTTTTGGAATGGCGCCTGGAGGAAGTTGAGCCCCATTTAAACTTTCTTTTGTTTGATTTCTTATGTTAAGGAGCTGAGGGAGAAGACCTGTGGTTATATCATAGGCTACCAAGGCTCCTGCCTCTCTTATGGGGAGAGAGGTCATCGTTTTCTTTAGCGCGATGCTGGGATGCGGAGACTTCTGGAGAAAGAGGTTTATTTCTATGTTATGAGTTAGTGCATACTACAGTAGCCATGTCAGGCTTGAAATGAGCAGGGACAGCAGCAGTACTCCTGTGCCCACGGGAGAGAGCATGGCAGCAGTGCTAGACCCCGGACTTGACGAGCCACTACCTCCACTTGATGAATTTGAGCCATTTGAGCCAGCTCTCGCTTCGAGAGCATCGACAAGACGATTAAACATGGGTGAGCCTAGACCGGTAACGGGATCCCAGCCAACAGACACGTTGTAGCCAGGAGTCTGGCTCAAAGTGCAGTTTGAGTTCGGTGCGCATTGGCCTGAATTGTTGCCTCCTTGGGTAATGTCGCGAAGTGTACCATTCGGGAGACTGTATAGCCACGGGTTGATAAAGCCGAGCGTGGGCCGCCCACGAGACATCTCATAATCATTCAGCAACGTGATGACAGCAGCCCACAGCGGAGCGGCAGCAGTAGTGCCTCCCACAGCCACTGTGAAATTGTTCGTAACCGTAGGAAAGGACGTCGAGAAAGCACTGAGATCCGGAATACCACGACCTGAAGCGTTGAATCCAGACAGATTGCGATAAGAGGACGGGACTTGACTATCAATATAAGCCGGCACCACAGTACTCTGGTAGTCAGGCCTTTCGAAGTAATTCGAGAATCCGCCGCCAGACGCTATGAGAGACGCTTTGTTGATCACGCCTTTGACCGTTTGCTGTGTGGCTGCCATCTCATTGGCAAGATTGGTCGTTCCTCCCACACTTGTCACGTACGGACAAGAAGCTGGAAACTTTGGTTCGAAGATGTCTAGGTGCACTTGGTCCGGCTGATTACCCTGCGCTCCGTTGTTGCCGGAGCTGAATATTAACGTTACTCCCCGAGTACCAATGGCTTGCAGCATCCTGCAAACACTTTTCGCGTATCGTTCGTCGACTTGGTCCTCGGACCAGCTCTGAGAGAATGATACCACCGAAGGGACCGTCTCGTTGTGCATCATGTCTTGCAAGAATTGCACGAACGGATCGTACGTGTCATAGATCGTGTACTTCTGACCCTCGGCATCAACGTTGGAAGCATTTCTTGGTCCAAACACGCCTCCCAAGTTGTAGAATAATCCAGTAGCAGGCCAAGCGAGACCAAGGAATGTCTGAGTAGTCAAGGCAGTTTCAAATGCTCCCTCAACGCCGGGCACCCCATTGGCAGCATCGCCACTTCCAACGATTTGATAGCTTGCCTTCGCCTCTGCAGCTGGCTCGTTGTATGTTTTGAGGAAGGTCTGCAAGTCGTTCGCATTGAAAACCGCTGCCTCAGTAGCATAAACTCCGAATGTTGTTCGATTTGGCTCAGGAGTGTAGGTAATGTTGTAGACTTGGCGTATACAAGCAGGTGAGCTGACATCTTCAGCACCACAGCTTTGCGACTGTCTTCTGAAATGTTTGGCTTCTCTTCTTCCAAGTCCCTCCTCTGGCTCGTGCTTTGAAGGCTCCGGAAATACAATGGTAGGCGCGACAAACTCGATGCTTTCTTGCAACGTTTCCGGTATGCTGAAGTTCTCTGCTCGAAGAATGTCTTTCCAGCCATCCGTATACACGTAATACGTGGCATTTAGCAGACTCTCGGCTTGATCTAGCTTCATCGTTGCATCGAGAACATTTCCGCGTTGACGCACGCTAGCCATTTGTATGCCAGCACTCTGAAGCCATTCTGACACGTCGGCAGATGCTGATGGAGGCGCTGCGAGCAAAATCTGTAACTGTTGCACAGTCAAATGCTGTCTGAAATCCTCATGGCTAGGGTCTGCGATTTGTTCCGCAGCCTTCTCGAGCTCCAGAAAACTATCACCAGCGGCGAGAGCAATGTGCAAAGTGATTGATGCGTTCGGTGGAGCACGCTGCTGAATGTGCCATCCCGCCGGACTTGCCGCGGCTGTTGCCAGAAGCGTGCTCAACAGCGATCGCAAGTCGTGCCACCGCATGACTGTGAGTCCGCAGGTCAATTTGTGATGCGAACGTGAAGATGAGGCCGACCATGTCACGCCACAAACAGCTCGCCTAGAACTATTTTTGGCAGATTAGGTAATCCCATGTTCCTGGAAAAGTCTAGCAATATACTTCTACACCTCACCTGCAACTTGTTCCCAACTGAGTCCGATGTGTTGTCAAAGAATCAGGATCGTCTCAAGTAAGCCTGAGGCTTCAAGACCAGATTGTAGGATCAGATCTATCGAACGGTACCAGTCTCGGACTTGATCGAGGCCAGGAGAATTGTTTCTTTCTTCGGGCCAGGTCTCAAGACAACCGGGTGCAGCCCACCGCGAACAGCCACTATATGGTCACCGGCCATAGTCCGGACAGCTGCTCTTTGCTTGAATTGGTCTCCAAGCTCGGCATTAAGCGGTTCGTGTTGGTAGCAGGCTCGTTCAAAAGCGGCAACAATAGCAACAGGCATGCTTACTTCAACATGTCCATCAACAGTGAGCTGCTGTCTTATCACGTCCAGTCCAAGGTCCTTAAGCGCGTCGTTTATACTTCCAGATAAGTCGGTTCTCCAGTCTGGCTGCGATCCGCTTTCAGAGAAATTTGGAGCACTGCCCGAGAAATGTGGAAGGTCCACCTGCTCGAGGATGCTGCCGATGACTGTTCTAAACGCTGCAGAATGTCGTGGCATACAGGGCTCAAAAGCCGTGCTAAACTCGTTCTTCGGAACAGTACCTAGATGCAACCCTTGTACAGCAAGCACGCCATCAGTGGCTGAAACTGAACACTGGAGATCTGCTATAGTCGATAGATAGAGCCCGGTCCTTTGGCTTTCTTGAAGCCAATCGGCACCGTATGCCAAACAACGCCAAACAGGCACCCAGGATGGAATCCTCTTTCCGTCAATATAGCCTGCGAAGAAAGCCGTGAGATATAGGACATTGAGAGACTGGTCACGATGCATCATGTAGAATGCGACATCTTGGAAGACTTTGACCGCATCCAGCCGATCGTCGACTCTTAGCCCTATCTCAGTAGACGTGGAGGTGTCGAGGTCCACAAGAAGCTGTGTTTCGTCAGCACTTCATTGACGGCGAATTACGTGGTGAAGGACGGACTGTTCTTGACATTCCGAGCAAACCATATACGTGATCCCTGCTGTTGGAGCAGAGACAACCAGCGGCACGATTAAGAACGCTTCTGAGATCCATCCGACTCGCATCTCCCTGAAGGAATCGATCCTGTGGGTCACCTTGCTCCGTCGACGAGCGCGCCTGTGGTGGAAGCCTGAAAAGGCCAGCTAGAAGATCTTCGAATAACAAAGCAGGCACCTCAGTACTTAGAGGAGCCTTGCGATCCATAGCATGATATGTTGTGTACGCGTCTGCAGGCTTCATGGCTTGCAAAAAGTCGTCCCAGTCGACTGCAACATCGTGCCACCTTGCTTGGAGGCTCTTAGCCGCCCAAAACTCTTGCCTCACCCAGATACGTTGAAACCACGGAGCTCTATGGAGAGATTGAAGTCTAGACCAGGCGTCGTGCAAACGGGAGCTATGGCGCCCCTTGAATAAGTCCTGACGAGCAGTGAGTACTTCCAGATCCTCCGCCAGTGGTATTGGCAAGTTGTTGAGCATATTTCCCCCTAGCCAAATAATTACTGCTTCAGCCTCTGCATAGATGGCCAGCATATTGCCGATGTGTCTCGCCTTTTCTTCGACATCTTCTTGATTAATGCACAATGCATCGACCCAAAGGTAAATTGTCCAAGATTCATGGCGAATACGATTCAGCGCACTGTGAAGACTCCCAGTGATGGTAACTGCAATGTCATCGCATATGATCTTGTGGCTGAAGTTCGGGTCTCCCCAGCAGTACAGCGTCTTCACGCATCGGAAGGCTATTCTCTTTACGCTTAACAGTCAAGCCGAGATTTCAATTGGCCTAAACCCTTGCTAGCCCAAAATGGGGAGAAATTGATAGCCTTCCGATGCGTGAAGACGCTGTATGAGAGAGCGCGATTCTGCAGTCGCCTCTGCAAATCGGGAATGAAGAGGCCATTTCCATGCTCGATCTCGGCCACATGAAGCTGGGCAACAAGCGGGTTGTCTCCAGTCCCTGGATTGAAGCCGAGAATGCGTATCTGGGTGCTCTCAATGCGAGAATATGGCGATGAAGTAGTTCTACGGGAGTCGGGTGCACTCACATTGCATGTGCATTTGCCATGTTCTGAGCGCGTCAGCGAGGAATTTGCGCGGATATTTCTCCGCGCTAGAATAGTCTTGGCATTGCTGCTTTGACTCGCGTGTAGACATGTGCTTCATCGACATCGACAATGACACCGATATCGACATCGACATCGCCTTTGATCCATTCCATGATACGTCCTTGGAGGCCGTCTTGGTCTTGCTGCCTCCACACGCCCTCACGTAAGGCAAATCCCACTCAGCGGCTGAGAAACAACGGGTGAATGAGACCGTGTCTAGGAGAAAGAGCTTTGGATTGGAATGGTACAAGCAGCTTGAGGAGGCTATGCCTACAAGCGCACCGTGTCGAGCTCCGGCCTCAGCCTCCATACTAGCTCGATCGCGCTTAAATGGTTCGCAAGTAGCTAGGCTCCTGAACGTCTGGTCCTGAAGTCGAAGGTCAAAAAGCATGTGATAGAACTAACTCCTTGGCACCAGACGTGTGGACACCTCGCACCAGACAGAAAGCTTGATATGCTCAGGATGTCCTATGTCGTGGAACAGTACCTTTGTCATGCCATGCCATGCTCTTTAGAGCTGCAGAACGGCGCTCGAAGAGTCAAGACATGGTCGGAACTCATTCTGCTTTCGATACCCGATATTGGCTGGTCGGCTGCTCTTCGAGTAGGTGTTCGCCAAGGATCGAAATAATATCTGCCGTGAAAGATCTTATCAGATTCCAACGAATCATCTTCACTCGTTTGACATGGTCATATGCATTCCTTGTTATAGCTATCGACCTCCGAACGCCATGCACGAAGAAGTCTCTTCAATAGTGCCAAGAGATTCACTATCTTCGGCCGTCTGGTTCTACACGGACTGTGACGTTGAAAACTTGTAGAATACAATCCTTAGGAACCCCCTCGTAACACTTTGGCTGTTTCATTTACTGCTTTCTGGGAAATTTCTCTTTGGCACAAAGCCGCCAACATGGCAGCTGTGCGTGATGGCAAAGACGACAATGCAAGTTCACAGGCCCCAATGGTCGGCGAAGACTTCACACATGTGGAGCAACGAGATGAAGCTATAGAATTCGCCGAGAGAAAAGACCTGAAGTATGTCTCGATGTTCAGACACCCGAAGCAAGGTTGACAAAAATTCCAGGCGCGGCCTCCATCAATGACACATTCAGGTAACAGACCTCATCCAAATCTTTCGAGCTACAGCTGATCGAGAACACCATAGATGATTGGTCTATGTGGTGCAATTGGAACTGGTCTCTTGTATAGGTTGGTCAAAGGCACCAAGGTCATGCCTTTACGAGAGGTCAGTTCAGACTCCTTCGCTGTTGTCTTTCGATGTACTGACAATGCTTCCAGGTTTCGGTTCTCAAATACATTCTGATCGCAGAGCGCAACCCTGAGCCTGCTTTGCCGTCTTTAGTGGGTTGGCAAAGATTGCATGTACTGTGGAGCTAAAAATCTTGGAGACAAGGTAGCTTATCGAGGAATGAATATCATGAGTCTGTGCCGAACATCCTTGAGATCTGTGAAGAAGGACCAGAAGTACAATGCAATGCAATGAATTGAACAAAGGCTGAGCTTTTCTCCTGCCAAGACTACAGCAACTTCTTCCTCCGTCATTACCTAGACATTCCTCCAGCCTAGCCACTATGGACCGTACCAGCATGTAGATTTTGTATGTGCGATGTACATTTCGTGATCCCTCATCCCGGAACGCCGCGCTAAAAGACAAATACCATCAATGGTCACCGAAAGCGAGCACTCAAACCAGAAAAGGCGTCAGGACTATGTCTCCCGTTTCCAGCAAAGCCTTGAAACTCTACGCTTTCTTTACTGACGTGGCTTGGCTGTCCAAATGGGTTCGTACCGCCCGACATCATCGATACAGGCATAGTCGCACTCCGTTGGGGACCCTGCTCTAGCTGTGGCGGCGGCTGCTGCAGTGTGCCGTCCTCTGGCAATGTTTGGAGAGGTCGTTGAGGAGCCATTTGTGGGTAGTTGTATAAAGATAATATCGAAGATTTGTCGTGTTTTATGGCTGAACCTTGCTGTCCATAGTGTTGGCCGAAGTTGACATATCCCGGTTGTTGCTGATGGGGCAAGAGTTGTGGTTGCTGCTGCTGCTGCTGCTGAAATTGAGCTTGCTGTTGCACTTGCTGGTCCCATGGATTTGGTGCGCCGCTTTGCGATTGTTGAGGCTGGAATTGCTGATTCGCCTGCTGTTGCTGCCATGGATTCGGTGCTGCAGTTTGTTGGGGCTGCTGCACTGCTTGAGCCCAGGGATTCTGTTGTACAGTCTGCTGCTGCCAAGAGTTCTGAGCACTGCCCTGCTGAGGTGGCTGAGGAGCCCATGAGTTCGAGGGCTGACCAGATGGAAATTGTTGCTGTACAGGTTGCTGGGCTTGCTGTGGCTGCGAGAAGAAGTCGGTCTGTTGCCCATAGATTGGTTGAGGAGAAGCAACAGCCTGTTGCTGGACTACATTTTGCTGCTGCCAAGGGTCGCTAGCAAATGAAGCTGCGTGCTGTTGCTGAGGAGGTTGTTGTGACCAAGGATTGCTTGGCGTCAGACCTTGCTGCGGGCTTTGCTGCATCCAGAGGTTTGAAGGCTGCGCTGTCTGTGGAGAGGCCGCTGCTTGCCACTGTTGCCCAGCGGGTGGACATGTAGTGCCGTGTTGAGGCTGCTGTTGAAAGAATGGGTTGTTTACTTGTTGGACACTGCCATTCTGGTAGTACGCCTGCTGGCTCGACTGCCCAAATTGTTGAGGCTGGGAGACTTGCAAGTTTTGGAAGCTGGTCTCAAGGGTCGTCAGTGCCTGGGTCTGCTGTGGCTGCGCTGAAGGCTGCAAAAATGGATTCCAGGACGCAGATGCAGTTGATTGCGGCGGAACGGAAGCCGCTCGAGCAGGAATTGGTGGAGGCGCAGACTCTCGGATTTCCCAAGGATTGCTGTCCTTTGTTTTCTCTATCGATATCCCATTTGCACCAGAGCTTCCCATAGACACTGGAGTCAGCGCTCTCGGACCTGGTGTAACCGAGCGTGAGATGGGCTTTGTTCCTTCTCCTAATCTCACCAAAGTCTCGACAGCCTTCTCAACATTGCCGCCCGTGCCCTTGAGTACTTCCGTATTTTTCGAGTTGTCACTAAAACCCATGTCTCGCAAGTAGGCCAACTTTTGATTAAAATTGTTGTCTATGGTCGTGATTTTCATGCCAAACAAGCGGCTGGGCTTGTTGATACCCTTCGGACTCGGCAACTCATGCGATCGCTCACTGGCACTGTAGGCAGGAGACAGCGGAGGTGTGATCCTCTCCTGACGTTTCGGAACAGCAGCGCTGGATGATCGCAAAGTGAAGCCGAATCGTTTCGTTGGCTTCGGAGGAAGGTCTGGTCCTTCCTCGCTCCACGATCCCGTACCAGTGCCCGTGCTGCCTGTATTCTGCACGTTCTGCCTTGCGGCGCCGCGGCCTGTGCTCAACGTCCGCTGCTCGTATTTCTGGCGTATGTACCGCTCAATGGCAGAGTCAACCTCGTCAACATCGATGGGAATCTCGGCCGTGACATTCTGCGGGTTGTATATTTTGTTGCTCACAACGTTTCCCACCTTTTTCATATTGTCGACCTGCTCCGTGCTCCAGCTGTCCATGGACAGCGACTTGACCTTGGAGACATGTGTGCCCAGCTTCCGATGCAGCGCCGCACAACGCATGCAGAGGAAAATGCCCAAGTTCCAGCTGGCCCAGCCCGGATTCTTCGCAGCGCAGTCGGCGCATCGATCGTTGCCTGGTATAGAGCGGATCAGGTCTTGCAGCGTGCGCTCGTTACGGGCTTGCTGCCGCTTGCTGATTGCGCTGGCCATTTTGTGCTATTATTTCGCTGCCTCGTGCTCCCTTGCTGTCTTTCGACACTCGATCGGTGCGACGGCGAGCGCGTGCTTGTGCCCTGCCCTGCCCTGCCCCCTTTCGCGAATTCCCAGACCACGAATACTTCTACTCACACGGACACCAGACATGCGAGAGTGCCGGAATAACAAATGATTGACATACAGCAAAAGACACGTCCCAAGAAAAACAGCGACAGAGCAACAGACATAGGTTCGAGAAGTTGAAGAGTGTGGCGCGAGTAATAAGAGATTACTACTGTTGCCGACCAACCAATGTTGGACCGACCCGCACGTGACCCTAGTTACCCGGCGCATGGAAAGTGTGTTTCGTCTACACAACAACTTTCCATTAATAATTACATCAAGCACATACGAGTATTGACAACGCCTTTCTATCGCACTCATAGCAGTCTTCTCAGGACTCAGTGTCTCGTTGGAGCCGACGGCATACACATTTGTCTCCTGAGCGCCAATGTCGTGCCGGCGAAGGTATTGAGGCCTGAATATCGGGTTCTCAGACACCTCTTCTCACAGTGCCCTGTCTGGCTGTATCAGCCACGTTTAGGAATTCCCGCGACATCGAGATAGCCTTGGGAGCGTCGGCGTGATGAGAAATACCTCTCCTAAGCATTTTCGCCTTGGCGCTGAGTTGTTCTGCTGACTACATCGTATCCTATCCAACTGACAGCTCCGATGGACCAGCGCTTTCTACCTGAATGTCGGCATGGATTCTCTTTGGCATCCGCTGCGACGGAAGAGTTTGAGACGTTGAAGGAAGCTACCAGTCGCTGGCAGACTCTTTTCGAATATTCCCGATCTGGACCAGAGGAGCTCATTACTGCGCAATGTGCCGATTTGCCTATCTTTTTGATCAGCCAAGACCTTTCGAATCTGGTGGAGTCGTCCGAAGATACCCAAGGCCACGACAGAGAGTAATACTTTCACGTTATGCAAAGGCTTCGAACCCAGGACAAGAGGCTTCACACCGCTTCAGAGTCTATGTTTACCTCTGCATCTGACAAAAGCTATCTTATCAGACTTGGAAGACCCGTACCAACGCCTGAAAAACTTCAGAATGTCGGCGGCTTTTAAAGTGTGCCTCAAGTGTGGCTTCGCGTGTCAACTCAAGACGACAAAAATCACCGAGAATTTCTGCATGATCGGCTGAGCCATTCGAGCTCACCGGCAAGAAAATCTACATCAGTGTCACCGGCGACGAGACTCCAGAGACGATTGCCTCTAGGATTCAGGACAAGGAGGGGTTCCAGCAAGCATGCAGGCTCTCGTTTACAAGAGCCAGCCAATCTTCCATAGTGTTTGGGAGGATGAGGAACAGATGAAAGCGAAGCGTACGCTGCACTCCGTAAGTGCGCCACATATCGCTGAAACAGTGAGGTGTCAATATTCCGCGCCGTCTTGAGGAGTTATCGACTCGATCGCCTTGAGGAATTGGACTGACATGTGGCCACAGCTCGGGATCAGGGAGCCCACCGAGATTCACCTTGTCGTCACATTGCGCTTGAGGATATTGACATGATCCTATCACCACTGCATGAATCGCGAGACAAGAGGGACCATACCATCAGGTGCCCTTCTTGCGCAACAGGCTCGGCAGGCTTGCGTGAAGAGCTCAGGACTTTCGTGGTAGTAGCTTCAATTCTCAGCGTCACCAGGTAGCTTCAATGAATCAGTTCTGCCACTAAGCACTATCGGCAGTCACATTGACGTATGCGTCAAGAACTGCCATTGCCTGTCTGGCTATGGGCTTTCAACTTAAGGTTACGTCCTGAGGGAGTATCAAAGAGCTGACGAAGGATTTCTGGCATACGACTTGCAGGTCTACGTAGACCACTTTGCATCTGCATGCGTACTGACATCGTGAAGGCAGATGGCATTCATCGGATGTATATCGTTTGGAACCCCTCGATGCTTATGCTTATGCACAATGACCTGAGGCCCCAAAAGGCGGTCGTTCCGACATGTGAGGGACACATTCGTGGGCGCTCCGATGCAGCTCGCGCACCGACCCGCCATGCATTTGCGAGCAGCCTTCAGCCTCACAAGGCAGTTACGGCACATCAGCACGGCCCGTGCCATGACGCAGAATGATGGATCGTATGCATGTGTGCTAGGTCATTTGCAGCTAATAGCATCTTTTGCGGACTGCACGCCGGCAATAATGCAACTCTTAGAATGACCTGATAGTTGGCGGCCTTTGCGACTGGAGCGCTATTTTGCGGACTGGCAGATTTTGTAGTTGGCATCGGCTTGGCGTGGAAGTCATTCCCGAAGCGAAGGCGGCCTGTCGTGTCACTTGATGTAGCGATGAGCAATGCAGCATGGGCTAGTTCCTTGTCACTACGCAGATGGATTCGCGAGGATTCGTAAGGATTCTATCCTTGTAGCGATCGTGACATCTCAGTGTGTCCTTGTTGGCTTCTCAGATATGGCGCAAGATGCCATGAACGCGCAAGAGAATGTCGACTTATGCGTATGCGCCCCATGTTTCATGCAAGATCGGGCTTGAAAGCTATCAAAGATATGCGCCATAAATAGCTTTCATCTGGACAGGCTGTTTGTATCGGCCCCCATCGGTCGTGTCTTGGGCCATTTTTTTCTCGAAGGAGCCAGCTCGGCCATAAGTCCAGAGCAGGATCGGAACACTCCAGCGCTTTTTGAAGCCATAAGGCTGTCAAAATGCATCCAGAGCCAATCATACAGCTTTTGATACGAAACGACAGGCCTCATGGGCGTCTCAAGTTGTAGGCCCGCCATTTTTGGAGTCGATTTCAGCCCCCAAACCCACCCGCCATGCCGTGCCAGGCAGTGCAGAACTGGAAGCAGAAGAGTATTGTTTCATCCGCAAAAGTGCTGTGCCAACACCAATGCCAGAAGTAGATCTTCGTGTTGCACCATCTCGCATCGAGTGTGGCTTTCCCATGGCCCAGTAGACGGTGTACCTGCAGCTCATGCCGATGTGTCGAGGATGTCTACTGGATGGTGTGAACGAAGTGGGTTGAGGTTCAGCAGCCCAGCTCACCTCTCGGCAAAGGAGCCGGCCGAGCCCTGACGCGCCTTGAGCTTTGACTGCATCCACCGCATCCTTCACCGGAGTGAAGTCACCAAGAGCAATACTGCTTTCAGCGCGTGCGCAGCATGCATCTCTCTTCTGCTTCGACTGCGCGCGAACGCTACACTTTCAACCGCACGGCGTCGGAGTCGGCTATTTTCTAATGCAGGCGCAATGACTGCAGACCCCGTGCCGTGGACCGAGAGCCAGCCGCCTTCTACCATGGCCTTGTGGTGCCTCATAGAGGCCGTCTGCCTGGCCGCCAGTCCACTCACCTTGGCTCTAGCCGTGCCTGTGACTGGATCAGCGACATTTGAACTCTGTCAGTCCCTTCCCTTACGCCTTACCGACCCCATGCTGACTGGGCGTCCGCAGCCTGCCTAGCACGCGTTCCTTCACCTATACATCGCTACTATTCTTCGCCTAGCTAGTAGCTCCCGAGCATTGTCATCGCCACGTTCGCACCAACAAACTGAACAAGACAATGTCGTCTTGTTGCGCAAGACGATTGAGCGCTACACAAGGTGTGGCAGATGTTGGACCCACTTGCTGAGGGAGGCTTTCCTTTATGCCCTCCAGTGACCACATGCTAAGCCTACTCTCTATGAGGCCGCTCATGGGAGTCACAGGCTACACTGCCTCTGAGGCAGAAACCTCTGTAGGTCCAATCGTACTTTCTCTCATGCATCGAGGAAAGTATAATATCTTCTGCGGTGTTCATCTCATCATCTCCTCCTCTATCATCAATCAATCACAACACAACAAGATCATACAGACCAACACATCAACGCCTCACCAATTCACCTGCACATCAACCTTCATAGTCAACCACCGCACAACATCAGATCACCGACGCCCCATCCAGGCATGAGCAACCAACCCAGAGACCCTCCTAACGGCAGATACATCAGCGTCTACGATCCCCATCCAAGAGATCCTCCCAGTGGCTTCATGCTTGCTTACGCTCCTCAGCCTCGAGACCCTCCAACTGGCTACACATTCACAATGGCTCCTCTGAGTCGGACTGCAGGGAAGGGAGGAAAGCCACATCCCCACGATCCTCCTGCTGGCCGTCGCTGCTACCGTGTCGCCCAAGGACCAAAGAAGCCGCAACCCAGAGACCCTCCCAATGGCCGCCATTAGGCCATCGTCGATAAGAGGAGGGACGGCTGGTCCGCTGGTAGCGTTGAGCGTTCACCCTCCACTGCTCTATATATTAGAGCCCACATCGCCGCCTGGAACGTCACTGGTGACTCTTCCAGGCCTCCGCAAAAAAATCATATATCAAGACAGCTGAGATGCCTATATTTGCTTCGCAAGCTGCCTACCCCCGCCAACCAACGATGACACCTCATAGGCTAATCAAGACACTCGTTACAACTACACTACGGATCTTACGCTTATTTACATCGATTTTTTTTTGTTTGCTGGGATAGAAGGCTTTTTGTGGGATCTTAGATGGAAGGTCGGTGGCTTCACAGCCATAATCGTGTCACATGCATAGCAAGCGGCGGTGTTTAGCAGCATAGATGGAGGAAATCTTATTTATTTCATTGATATTCAGATTGCATTGCGACGGAGTTGGACTTAGTAGAGTAGCTGGACCAAGCGCTAGACCTGGCAGGTAGCTTATCGGCCGGTATTACTCACATGGAATACGACACTAGTAAGGGAATGCTATGTTCAGCACATTTAGATAGATAATTAGCGATTACTCGCACAAAAGACGATCTTTCAGTTTGCGCAGCATTGAGTCACTTCTCATTTCACGCGGTGTCTGAAGTCGGTATCTCGGACAAGTGATTGGCTAGGCATTTCCTGCAGTCATGAGGGTCAGGTGCATTCGCCGGCCTCAGTAAACAGGTGGCAAAGACCCACTGCGGCCGCCAGCGCAGGTCCGCCAGCAGAAAGAGAGTGTTGGTTCAGCAAGTGAAGTCGAAGGATTTGGGGCCGCTCTGCGGCTGTCTTGGCGTTCGGCAAGCTTCAGGCAGAACTTCCTCTTTCTTCACCCACCTGCATTTCTCGTCTCGTGCAAGACGGGCTCAGCGCCCACTCCCTCTCGTAGAATTGCAGTGTTCACACAACATAGCTACGTAGGGTTCACCTCTGCAGCCTAGGACTTGCGTTACCGCACTTACAGACAGATTATGTGATCTCAGAGTCTGGAAACAATCGTAGAAGACAGATGTCTACATTAAGATAATCACAGAGACGACGATGACTTCAACACAGTTCGAAGATCTGGTCAGCGAAACGCATGATCCGAAACAAGCACACAAGCCAACCGATCGCCATCCAGTCGCATTCATCTCTGGACCTCTCGACCAATCCACAGCGTACTTTGAACGATACTACAAGCCTCGCATAGCAGATGCCATCAATGCTAGGCATAGCTTCGTGATCGATCCGGTGTCTGGCATCGATGCACTTGCTTTCCAGTATTTGCTCGGCCAGCACGTAGATCCATCACGTATCCACATTCACATGGCTGGCTTCGAGATCGCACCTCATCCCAAATTCGTAGAAGAGGTTGCGGTCAGCTCGGTCCAGAAAGCGTTGCAGAAGCCAACCAGAAAGAGAACGGAGATGAGGTAGAGACGATCTGGGATCGTGATTCAGCCATGACGCGTGCGAGCGATTACGATATCCTGAGATTCAGAACCGGGTGGGACCAGAAAGCCATCTATGGCCAGACATGGAGGCCGAGGCTGTCGAATGCTGAGAGGAAGTGGACAAGATGGAAAGGCGATGCAGGAATGGAAGATCGTGATATCAAATATATCAGACATGTCATCTCCGGCGAGAAGAGGCTGAGGCCTGTCTGGTCTCTATGGAGATCGAAAGCAATGCGCAGCTCTCTGACGTTGAAGAATGTGATGTGACCTGCAGTTCGCATAGAGATGCTGTGTTGATACCTTTAGTCCTCGGCAAGCAAGCTTTCGGGTTTGGCAGTGATGCGATGTGCGCATCGTAGACTACCATTCATTTCGCGACTCCCCCGCAGCCATGATCTATTTTCTTCGCTAAGGCCGAAGATCTCGAGACCGTTGTGTCGCACTCTAGGAAAGCTCCTACACGTTCTGGTTGTTGCCAAGGACCGCTCAAGATCAGACGCTGGGGTCACGACTCCGTCACTATGCAGCCGAATGTACTTCGCCAGCTTCACTCTGCGCGACAGTACTCGAGTTTGATGACAGAACATTTCTGGATCAGCGTTGAAGGCGTTGGCTCCAGACAACATCCGCAGACTCATCTCTATGAACTCTTGCATGGCTTAATGGAAGGCGAGTGAACTTTCAATATGATTGGTGCTCAAAATGCGTCACAGTTCTGGGAAACCATGGTGAATAGCGGAAAGCTGCGTATTTCAAGCTCCGAAGTTGGCTTCTGTTCGCAAATGTAGCCCTTGTAATGTAGTTACGAGCCAGGAACGCCTTGAGTGAGCTTCCCACATTTCAGGATTCAAAAGCAAGTGTTCGGTGTGAGCATGTTCGACACCTGCCCAGTTCAGACATGTCCAGAGGAGGCACCGCAGTCTGCGATGTGGTCAAGTCCAATGCCGGAACATACATAGTATCACCATGAAAGAAGACAGTAGTAGCGGTCGTCAGGAGGAGTTCAGAGCAAGGATGGATTGACTTTGCACATCGGCCCGCTCAAAAGCGAAAGTGGGTCTTGGCTAGGAAAAGTTGCCATGACACATCTTCCATTGATTGTCTCGGTTGCCTGTAACTACGCCGAGTACTCCGAACATCAACACATAAAAGTCTCTCCTGCCGTGAAAAATCAGATTGTGAAGGAGAATTATCACAAAATGTCGCCTACAGTCCTCCACTTCAGAGCAGAGAGCAAGCCATTGGAGCATCGCTCGGCAGTCACACCGACAATCGCAAAGAAACTTGTCGAAGCTGGCTATGAAGTCCATGTCGAACGATCACAGCTCAGCATATTCGCAGACTCTGAGTACGAAGGCACTGGGGCTAAGCTGGTGCCTACGGGATCATGGACAGAAGCACCAAAGGAGCACATTGTCATTGGCTTGAAGGAACTTCCAGAGGAGGACTTTCCTCTCAAGCATGTTCATGTGCAGTTTGCTCACTGTATATCAAGACGAAATTGAAACGCTTGCATTCTGCTGACGATGTTCAGGCTACAAAGGACAAGGTGGCTGGGAGAAGGTTCTCGGCAGATTCGCAAAGGGCAGAGGCACATTGCTTGACCTTGAATTCTTAGAAGACGAGCAAGGACGCAGAGTCGCTGCATTTGGCTACGTACGATCGCAAAGCCGCCTGAATATCCCATTCGCTAACGCTGATCAGCATGCCGGATTCGCGGGTGCCGCAATTGCTCTCATGGCCTGGTCTCACCAACTTGTGCATGGCAAGGACAGTGCTCTCCCAGGAGTGACACCGTACGAAAACGAAGGCCTTCTTATTGCCGATGTCAAGAAGGCCATTGAAGCTGGCAAGGCCAAAGGAGGTCGCCTCCCAAGAGTGCTTGTTATTGGCGCGCTCGGCAGATGCGGTCGTGGTGCCGTTGACCTCTGTGTCAAGGCCGGCGTCGAAGACATTCTCAAATGGGATCTTCCGGAAACAAGTGCCAAGCCAGGACCATACCAGGAGATCATTGAGTCTGAGGTGTTTGTCAACTGCATCTACTTGTCGGCCAAGATCCCGCCGTTCATTGACCAGGCATCTCTCGCATCGCCAAACCGCAAGCTGTCCGTGGTCTGCGATGTGTCCTGCGATACCACAAACCCAAACAACCCTATCCCAATCTACGACATCAACACGACCTTCGACAAGCCAACGGTACCCGTAAAGCTCTCTGCCGAGGCCAATGACCTTCCGTTGAGTGTTATCAGCATCGATCACCTCCCATCCTTACTTCCACGAGAGGCTTCCGAAGCCTTCAGCTCCGCACTGCTTCCCAGCTTGCTTCAATTGAACGATTGGAAGAACGCGCGTGTTTGGCAACAAGCTGAGAAGCTTTTCAAAGACAAATGCGCCACACTCCCAGAAGGCGCAGTCGATACCCACGCCTAGCTTCTTGCCTCGCAGTCCCGATGAGACACGCCCTGAAGCTGTACTAAAAGTTATAGATAGACCACGTTGCACGCAAAGTGCATGAAAGCTTGAATCGTCAGGCTGAGGGTGTGACACATGTATCAAGCATGTGTCAGGCAATGCAACAGTCAATTGCCACTTCTGACCCACACTGCAGATATCCCGCGGCCTTCCATTAGCCGTAATACCACAAGCTCAAATCAAGAGAAGCCTTCATATCACATATTCAGCCATTGCACCCTCTTGACCGGATCAGTGTTGCACGAAGGCCGGAAGTACGCATCCAGCAGCTCCCTCCAGTCGCACCAAGCTCCTTTGCTTGATGTGACCAGCTTTAGCATTCTGACAGTCTTCAACTCTCCGTCAGTGCCCAGCCGAATTCTCCACTCGACCTCGTTGCCCAAACCTCCAGCCGAGATCTGGTTCCATTTCTCCCAAGCACGTTCATGACAAGACTCCGGCAGGATCGTGATCTTGTCGAAGAGAGCGTACTGTGGGTTATGCTTGCAGATGGAACTGAAGCCAAGTGTGACACGAGCTCGAACGTCATACCAGCGATGGTGCGTACCCGAGCCAAGTGTGTAGTTCAAGCATATAGTGAAGTTTGGCGTCGTTTGTGATTGCACGACGTCTTCTGCTAGAGCTTGGAATCGCTTATTCACATGCCGAATGGACAGCCAAAGATCTTCGGATGAAGTGTAGCGGAGGATCTCAAGCCAGAGCTCTTCTGGAAGCGCAGGACATGCGACAGGGAGTAGGTTGACGAACATTGCTGGTGTATAACTGTAGTGGCACTCGTATGGAAGATGACATTGAGAATGACTGTCATCATGGTATTGTATAACTACATGCTCACTGTATCCGTTCGTCCAATGCCTCGGTTGGCGAATCGGGCGAGCTCGGACGGAAACATTTGCCGGCAAGCTAGCACCTTGCTGCAGGAGCTTGACAAGTGAATGTTCACCACTGCTTGAAGATATGCGCATCTCATCGCATGCACTTCCTACGCGTCTCACGCCTCTTCAATGTCTCATTGCGCGTCGATGGCGACCGCAATGGATCTGGCAAGATTGTCTGCGCGCTCAACAGCCATGGCTTCGAAGCCTGGCCACGGCTACCACAAAGTCAACAGATGAGAAGCCATATTATGTCACGACACCGATCTTCTACGTCAATGCCGCTCCTCACGTTGGTCACATGTATACGATGATTCTGGCCGATGTGTTGAAACGATGGCAAGTTCTCAAAGGCCGACGCGCAGTCCTTCTCACTGGAACAGACGAACATGGCCTCAAGATCCAACGCGCCGCTGCGAAAGCCGGGATAGATCCTCAAGATTTCTGCGATTCAGGAGCAGATGTATTCAAGGATTTGGCTGAGAAGATGGACATGAGTAATGAGATCTTCATACGGACTACAGACAAAAGACATAAAGAGGGTGTAGAATATGCGTGGCAGATGCTGGAGGAAAGAGGGTGGATTTATGAAGGCAGACACGAGGGGTGGTACAGTGTCAGCGACGAGACCTTCTACCCACAGAGTCAAGTTCAATTGATCGTGGATCCCCCAACCGGGAGGAAAATTATGGCCAGTATTGAGACGGGAAAAGAGGTGGAGTGGACGAGTGAGAGGAACTACATGTTCAATCTCGGCGCTTTTCGAAGTCAATTGCTGGAGTTCTACGAGAAGAATCCAGATTACATCACGCCCAAGAGCAGGATGGATGATGTTGTGAAGCAGGTCAAGGAAGGACTGGAAGATCTGTCGGTATCGCGGCCATCGGAGCGCTTGCAGTGGGGCGTGCAAGTACCTACAGATCCATCACAGACCATATATGTCTGGCTTGATGCATTGCTGAATTATGCGACGGCTATCGGATATCCTTTTACACCTGGCGAGGAAGCTGCGACTGGGTGGCCAGCGGATGTGCAAGTTGTCGGCAAGGACATTGTGCGCTTCCACTGCATTTACTGGCCTGCATTTCTCATGGCTCTGGATCTGCCGCTCCATAAGCAAGTCCTTACTCATGCACATTGGACTCTTGGCAAGCAGAAAATGGCCAAAAGCACCGGCAATGGGGTCAACCCATTCTTCGCCCTGGAGCGATTCGGTATCGATCCTCTGCGCTGGTACCTGATACACGAAGGCGGCATTGCGGACGACGCAGATTACGACAATAGCTTCGTCATCGAGAAGTACAAGAAGGGCTTGCAAGGCGGCCTTGGCAATCTTGCAAACCGAATAATGCGAGGTCGCTGGGATGTGCAGCGCGCTGTGAAGCGCTATGGTGGAGATTCCTCGCGACTAGAGTCAGATTTATACGGCGCGGCCGAAGACTTCTACCAGCGACTAGACAGCCTCCCATCTAATGTCGACGAGCAGATGCGATCGCTGTTCCCAAATCGAGCACTGCAGACAATCATGCGCGGGATCTTCTCGGCCAATGCTTTCCTCTCACAAGAATCGCCTTGGACGCTGACTGGGACGGAGACGAAGTTTGCGGATGGGGAGCGGGACGAATCCATGGAGATGCAGATTGACCGCACCATCTACTTGGCTGCCGAAACGCTTCGACTCACCGGTATCATGCTACAAGCGTTCATGCCAACAGCGGCCAAGAGGCAGTTGGACTTCATCGGCGTCGCGGAAGACCGGCGGACGTGGGAGTGGTGTCACATAGGGGCGGACGACAGCTATGGCGTGTCCGCTATAGTGCTTGGAAAGAGCGGGCTGTTCCCGAAGCTCACCAGCGACTTGTAATGCCAACAAGGTGTAAGTGACAAGATCATGGATGCTTGCTTCGGTAGCTCATGCTACGCCCAGGACGGACGCTTGTGTGAACTTTGCTGGCGCTTCAGAAAGCGCTATTGGTCCCAGCTCCGCATTCGCACCTGCCGCCTGTTGGAGTTGGACCTGCCGTGCATCTTATCTGATCATACGATCTACAATGCATGCCAGCAGAAGACCTTGTTCGAAATGCACACATGCCCTTTTCGGAATTACATCGTGTCTACAGCATATGGATATACGATCGATGCCTGCTCATGCTTTGGGTACATATGGAGCTCCTCCTGGGACATGGCAAGAATTTTCACCATCATGCATACACTCCCTAATCAATGTTTTGCAGTCTCCTGGCTGCTCTGGGCCTTCACAGACCTTGTCGTAGCTGTCGCATGGCCCCAGCCAGTCGACACTTGTGTTCAAGGATGCTACGACTGGACCGATCACATCAACTGGACCCTCCCGGACGCACTCGCTGAGGAAGAACACTACTATGCCAAGCTCTGCCAGGCCACGATTCTACACAAGTCCATATACTACTGCTCGCAAGTGTACTGCACTCCTCACCAAGTAAGACATGGCCTGCGCTGGCTGAATCAGACTTGTCATGACAACGGTGGCTTCAATTTACCCAGCTACGAAAGCATTGCGCTCACGCCAGCTGAGCTTGCCAGCATACAGCGAGTACCTCCGGAGTACGAAGCCACTCATGCCGAAATCAAGCAAGATGTGCCCATTATTCCCAATCTTGCTTGGGTGCAATTGAGCTGGAAGACAGATATCATTTTCAATCGCAACTTCTGGTGGGGCTACGATACTGCTTATGGTAGCTATGGATTCTGGAGTCTGGCTTTCTTGGTCGGCATGATGTATCGCGTTGCGGGTCTTTTCGAAAGCTCAAAGGGTTCGAATAATACCCGTCAGTCGTGGGCGTGGTTTCGAAGGCGAATCTTACTTTCGGCAACGTTCGGAAACCACTGTCAAGATCCTATAGCTGGCGGCACAATACCACCCAGATTGGAGACGCTGCTCTTGGTCTTGTACATTATCATCAATTTCGTCATGTGCTTTCCGGGCTATGAACTTTTCAGCGACAATCAATAGTATGTGAGGTTGTGAAAGCGCACCGAGCTCCACTGACCTCTTCGCAGCTTCAAGAGCAGTGCCATACAGTTGTCCAGATATGTTGCCGACCGGACCGGTGTGCTGTCCCTTGCCAATGTGCCTCTGATCTGGATCTTTTCTGCTCGCAACGATCCACTCATGTGGCTGACTGGCTGGAGCTATGCTACCTTCAACAGATTTCATCGCTGGGTAGCGCGTCTATCTTTCGTTCTAGCATTTGTGCACAGTGTTGCGTATTCCGTCAACTTTGGCTACTATCCTGGCGAGTACAAAGCATCATGGAAAGAAGAGTACTTCTACTGCGGTGGAATCGTAAGTATTTTGACTACGAGTGGGTCAGCTTCAGTTTCTTCGCTGATGACAGCAGGCCACGACCATCATGGCTATAAGCCTCGGAGCGTCCGTTTGGTACATCCGCGAGAAAAGTTATGAAGTTTTCCTCCTTTCGCACATTGGCATGGCTGTCATATTCCTTGTTACGCTCTGGTATCATGTCCAAGTCGATCGCGGCGTCTTCACAGGCTGGCTATGGCCCTGCGTAGCAATCTGGGTATTTGATCGCCTACTTCGCATTCTACGCGTAGCACGAATTCATCTCAGAGCAAGATCCACGAAAGCGATAGCGACCTACGATCAAGATTCGGAGCTCATTCGCCTAGACGTGACTGGTCTTTTGCCGAAGACCAAGCATCTTATACCACCTGGCTCGTACTATTATATCTACATGCCATCTTCTCTACGCTTCTACGAAAGCCACCCATTCACAATCTGCTCCTGGAACTCTAGCACGCCTACCATAAACGACAAACAGCCCACACCCAACAACGACCCCCCCATCACCCACACCTTCCTCATCCGACCCTACACAAGTTTCACCAACCGCCTCCTCACCCGCATAAAATCCAACCCCACCATCCCCATCCTCCTCGAAGGTCCCTACGGCACACCCGTCCATCTTCACCACTACACCAACATCCTCATCATCTGCGGCGGCTCAGGCATCACCGCAGCAATTTCCCACACGCACAGCAGTCTTCCCGTCGGCGCCAGAATCCATGTAATCTGGTCAATACCACAACGTCGGCATCTGGTCGAAGATGTTTATGCGCATGAATTGCGCTCGGCATCTGGGAATTCGAATTTCAAGATGACTGTGTATCTGACTAGTAGGGGAGCTGATGTGGTGGTGAAGGAGGAGGAGGATGTTGAGAAGAGGGGTGCACTGGTCGGAGGAGAGACGGATGGGCATGGGCATGAGTATGGGTATGAGGTCCGTCATGGTCGTCCGCCGATTCTCGAGGTTATGAGAGGTGCGAGGAAGGAGGCGAAGCAGAATCTTGCCATTGTGACTTGTGGCACGACGGGTTTTGCGGATAGTTGTAGAGGAGCTGTTTGTGAGTTGCTCGGTGACGGCGATGGGGCCGAAGTTGGATACTTCAACGAGACCATGTTGTGGTAGTTCTGTAGTATGTGCTGAATGACAGTGTGTCAATCGAGTGATGTCAATTGAGTTACCTTTCGCAATTCGCTCTAACCTGGCAGATCGTGCTTTCTGAGTGCAAAGTCTGCTTGAAAGCCTGGCTGCTCTTGGGCATTAGGATGAAGTTCTTGTTCATGGCAGAAAGACAGCGAGCTGTAAATTAAACCAATTGCCTTTCATAATGTCTACGACAAAAACAGACGAGCTCTTGGCCAGTCATGCTTCTTCTAAACAACGTCCTATCTCTTACACACATCCAAAACACACAGCCAGGAGGCGGGACACGCTTTATCCACAGATCCAGCTGCAGTCCTGTTTTCACTGTTTCTGTTTTCCTGTTCTTTTTCCGTACTGTCTCAAGCAGCCGAAGCCCATGCCCTGCTGCGCCAGTGCTATCCTGTATATCCTTTTCGCCTGCTCGTTTACTCGACAGTAACCGACTTGGCCAAGTTTCGGGGAAAGTCGACGTTCAGGCCCTCGGCAACAGCTAGCCAGTAGGACATGAGCTGGAGTGGGATGACGTTGAGGAGACCTTGGAGGACGTCGACGGTGTGGGGGACTTCGATCTTGTCAGTCTTGTCGCCTGGGAATTCCTTGTCGTTGGTGTTGCAAATGACAATGGGGCGTCCCTTGCGTGCAATGACTTGCTGGTAGGCGTTGAGCGACTTGGCGAAGATGTCGTCGCGGGTCAGGATCATGACGATTGGCAGGTTCTCGTCGACAAGCGCAAGGACACCGTGCTTCAGCTCACCCGACATGACCGCCTCGCAGTGAAGGTAGGAAATCTCCTTGATCTTGAGGGCTCCCTCGAGAGCAGTAGCGTGCTGAGCACCACGTCCCAGCAGCAGGAGAGACTTCTGGTCCTTGAACTTGAGGCACAGCTGCTTGACCTCCTGGTCCATCTTGAGGATTTCCTTGAACTGCTCGGAAATCTTGCCCAGACCCTCCATAATCTCCAGACGTCTCTGCTGCTTGCTCGCGCGATCCTCGGAGAGGAGAAGGGCGAACATGATCATGCAGACGAATTGCGACGTGTATGCCTTGGTCGAGGCGACACCGATTTCTGGGCCTGCGTTGATGTGGACACCGCAGTGGGTCATGAGCGAGATGGAGGAACCGACGACGTTGACGATACCGACCGTCAAGGCGCCGCGCTCCAAGCAGTAGCGCAGAGCCATGAGCGAATCGGCCGTCTCGCCGGATTGCGAGACGAAGACGCAGGTGTCGTCACGGAAGACGGGAGCCTTGCGGTCGAGGAAGTCGGAGGCCAGCTCGACAGCGATGGGAATCTCCGTCAGCTCCTCGAAGGCTCCACGGACAGCCATGCAGGAGTGGTATGAGGTACCGCAGGCGATGAATATGAGGCGTCTGCAGCGACGGATGGTGCTGATGTATTGCTTGAGACCACCAAGAGTCACCGTCTTGTCGGCCAGGTTCAAGCGACCACGCATGGCGTTGACCACGGACTCTGGCTGCTCGAAGATCTCCTTCTGCATGAAGTGGTCGAAGCGGCCCTTCATGATCTCTTGGAGCTCGATCTCCAACGTCTGGATGGCACGGACGTTGCTGGTGCCATCGGTCTTGCCGAGACGGTGAATGTTGAGCTGACCCTCGTGAATGTGGGCGATGTCGTCGTCTTCGAGGTAGAGCACCTTCTTGGTGTGCTCGACGATGGCGGCGGGATCGGAGGACAGGAAGAATTCGGTGGGCTGTGGGACGCCATCGTCGGAGAGGAAGGCACGCGATTGCGAGCGGTGGAGCAGGGACTTGTCTGGTGGTGCAAGGAGGTTGCTGCCGAGCATGTTGGGGCTCTTCTTCAGCGCAACGTTCTGGCTGGCCTGCTCGGCCGGGAGCACATTCTCGCCATCACCAAACTCGACATCCACAAAGTCCACCTTCATCTTCTTGGCGGTGCGCACGCCGACGACGAGAGGAGAACCCTTCCGGGCGGCGACAACCTCGCCTGGGAAGCGGACACTCTTCACCAGCAGACCAAAGGCACCCTGCAGCTCCTTGATGACGGCCTTGACCAGCGTGGTGAAGTCGATGGTGGGGTGCGAGTCGTAGATGTACTTTGTGAGCTTCGCAATGGCCTCCGTATCGGTCTCGGTCTCGAATTTGAAGCCCTTGCTCTCCAGCAGAGTCTTGAGCTCCTTGTAGTTGGTGATGATGCCATTGTGCACGATGGCGAACTCCCAGTTGGGGTCGGATCTGTGGGGATGGCAGTTGACTCTGGATGGGGGACCGTGGGTGGCCCATCGGGTGTGTGCAATTCCTGCGTGGTTGTCGAAAACCTTGGTGAGATCTGGCTTCTGCTCGTCGATAAGCTGCTTCAGCTTGGCCACCTTTCCCACCTCTTTGAAGGCAAAGACCTCATTCTTCTTGTCGCCGTCGATGGCCAGACCGGCGGAGTCGTAGCCGCGGTATTCGAGTCTGCTCTTTTACGGTTGTCAGCTGGTGAGAAGGCAGGCAGTCCTTTGCATGCAGTTACTTACCAAGCCATTGACCAGTGTGTTTAGGATGACGCCTCTTTCTTTTTCGACACTTCGGCCACGTCAGTTGTGGGAGGTTATGGGGGATGCAAGGATGCGTACAGGTAATTGATATAGCCGAAAATGCCACTGCACAGGTATGGTCAGCTGTGTGTTGGAGGCACAATTGTGGCAGGTTCAGCTTACCACATGTTGCCGATTTGGTTGTTTGTGTAGGGCAGGAAAGGATGGGTGGGGGTGGTTGGTGTAGCGCTGAGACGATGATGATGTGAAGAATGAACGAAGCAGGAAACAACGAGCGATGGAGATGTTGAAAGAAAGAGGACAAGAGTGGAAGGAGAGCTTCAGCCTTCAGTTTTCGTGGCAGGCAGGCAGGCAGGCAGGCAGGCAGGCAGGCAGGGCCAGGCCAGGCCCCTCCTTGTTTCAAGATTCCGATTGCGTTTGAGAAGCAGCTCAGCCTCAACTGATCATCATTCATCAGTCATGAGAGACGTGTGCTTCTATTTTGAAGTCATTCTAATGCGCCCATATGCAAGCGGCCCGGCCTTTGTTCAAACACCCATACGGAAGATGGAGAAAGCGCTGTTTGCTGGCCACAATAGCCTCGCAATTGCAGCTATATAAAGTTGGCGTACCTGCGTCCGAGCCGCTGGCGTCGCAATTGGCCGATGGCTGTCGTGTTGGCGCGCTGCCAAGCTCGTATATGACGAACGTGCACATTCTCCTGTATGTACATAGGTACATACTACATAGCTGTCCGGAATGGGTGTGGCTGTGACTTCATCTTCTATGGCAATGTCTAGTCATGCCATTTCCCTTCCGTGAGAACGCTCCTGATATAAGAACATTATGATGGCTGAGTGCTAACACGGGAAATGTAGTCGACGTGAAAGATGCGCGCCATTCACGGAGACGAGCAGACGCGCTCGCTACTTGTTCCCATGCAAACACCCGTCAACTGGCCTGCTATGGAGTTGGGCTGGAGCTACCGAATTTTGACGATGCGTATTGTCGGTGCGTTGTAAAGCTTCCTGAATACTGTAGAAGTACCTTATCCATACCGGAACCAAGACATTGCTGTAGACAACTTTCGTCTTTGCTCTCTCTGCAAGCCAGGAACGCCGTTTGCTGGCCAGCCAAGGCAAGCACGCGTGCAACGCTGTTCCATCCACCTCACCCCGTTTCACCTCAGTACATCACCACAGTGCGAGCATGCAGCGATACACGGTGAAGACAAGTTTGGCCATATCGCCACTCGCCATCCCCTTCGAAGACGGCCGCCTGGTGTCGGCCTTCGTCCAGGAAATTCAGAAGCGCGTCACCAAGGTTGACGCGAGCATCACCGCCAGCACCCACGCCGTAAGCCTTCATGTCGACTCGGACATCGGCGCCCTGCTGGACGGCGACGACATTCTCTCCCATCTGATTGTGCCCAAGAGCGACATCATTTTCGCCGTTTTCAAGGCCAAGCAGGTATGTCACTGAGCGGACGCACAGCTCTGTCAGTCATAGATTTGGCGACCCTTGTACTAACACATGCCCCAGATCACATCTCAGCTCGCGGATAGGACCCTCGGAAACGCTGAAGATCGATATCTCGTGCGATTCATCACTCCTGCATCCGCAAAGAACAAGCAGTCTCTGAACCCAATTGCCGTGCCCAAGTCTGCTACCATCAAGGCACTACACGAGCTCGCAGCCACTCATCTGAACTTACCCTCCGTCTTCCATGAGCAAGCCATTAACTCCGAGTGCAATTGCAGCTTCGCCAAGCAGCTCGCAGATGGCGACTCATCTCCAGATCATATTTTGGCAAGCAACCCGTAGATGCTGCGCCAATCATTCTCCAAGAGCTGACTCATTTCTCAGGTTGTTTCATCGAAGAGCGTTGTTGATCGCCTGCCTCTCATCACACCCAGTGACGTCGCTGTTCATGAAGCACTTTCCACCAAGTTCGGCGACACCGAGCTGAAAAGCAAAAAGGTCATCAAGCACGGAGGTGTTCTCAGCATCTCCGACTCGAAGTATACCAAGACCCCAGTTGTGGCTATTTGCTCCAAGCACCGTCATACTCCAGCCCACGCTCGCACCGATGAGCCAGACGACAGCGGCGTCCGCTTCCGGCTTGTCGATTTGCACACGTGCGAACTACCGATCAGCAGCGGCAGTATGGATGCGACACTGGGCGAGGCGCATCTTGATCACATCTTGAATGACGGCGTGCTTGACATCTACGTTGTCAGCCGCGCCTCCACAGGCACAAGCGTTCCTGCGACTGGACGTAACGCTATCTTCCGTGCGAGACCACATTGGGACCCGAATGTACAGCAGACTGAGCGCGGCACCGCAATGTTTCTGTCTGCACTCCGCGTCTTCTGCCACCTGGTTCCTTCCAAGGATGCAGACCGCCGCATGAAAGACGCTGTACTTCATGTCTTCGACCTCTTGACTAATTTCCCCCCAGCGCTTCGTTCTTTGCTCGTCTTGATCGACGGCAAGACTCCAACGACTGCCGAGAGCTCAGCTTTGGCTCACGGTGTCTACGAGGCCATTCACAACATCATCATGCCGACGGGAATCATTGGCACGGATAAGGCACGCGTCTTTGAAGGCGCTCGGTTGTTCTTCGGCTTTGTCTTGGAGAAGGCGCGCTCGGTAAAGCTCCCAGACACCGTCAAAGATGGTGACCTGCCATACTTGTCCGCATTTGATACCATCGAGATTAAAGACTTCAAGACATCGGAGGCCATCAAGCATGTGATGATGACCACGTCTGGCATGGTGGAGAAGGGCCTGTATACGGCTTTTGACAAGGAAAAGAGTGGTGTTCTTCATGATAGTCACCTGCAGCCAATGTTGGTGCCTCTTGAACCTATCCCGTTGGCTGCACGGATCGCACTTCTCAGCGCTGGTACGGAAGCAGAGCTTCTCACCTTCGACCAGAAGCGTCTGACGGGCGCTTATCGTTACGCTGACGGTGGTGAGCTGGGCGCGGCGGTCGATGTTAGCGAGCTGGCCGACTTTCATCATCTCGCCGAGCTCGCTGCACGCAACAAACTCGCAGTCCACCGTCCCAGCCAGTTGGCCTCGTCAGTGGCGCCATGCCTGACGTTCGATCGCAACGCCCATCTCGCTGTCTACACCGGCCAAGCTGGATGTGCTGAACCCGGTGAATCTGACATGATCTTCAGACCGATGCATGGAGAAGAAACAATGAACCCGCCAGTGGTCGAGCAGCTCATTGCGCCAATCATCAAGCAGTACGAGGCTGAAGGAACCGCCGTGTTCGACAGCTTTGGTGGTGCAACGGTGCGCCGCCTCCAGGCACCAGACGAGCTCCTCATGTTCTGCGTCGATAACAGCGCGAGCATGCGCCAAGCCACAGACTTTGCTGAAGTCAATGAATCCGAGCCGACCTTCACGAGTGATGAAGTGACTGCAGACAGTGTGGTTGAAGGCGAGTTCTACAATCGATCTACCTTTGATGAGATGAAGGAGTATCTCAACAACTACGAAGGCACCTCTGATATGCTTGCGATCGTTGCAGAAGCGCCATACTTTCTCCGCCTGCACTACTCTCACCAGGTCCTTGCGCTTTTGCGGACCATGCTTGGCAACGAGATAGTGGCAAAGCATAAGGAGCGAGAAGAGAGATCTCAACACCGTCGTGGATGGTATGCGCGTCAACACAACGCTGAGCTGGACACTAAGCTGAGCGCTCTGAAAGCACAGTGGGCAGGTCTCAAGACGCACGAAGAGGCGCTTACTCAATTCTTGATATTCCGTGCCACCACAACTCCGGCTACTGCTACAAACTGGAAGTGGTCTCCTGGAGACGAGGTCCCGGCAAATTCGCCGCCCAACAGAATACCTACCCTTCCAGAAGACTTGACGGAGGTGCCAGACCGCCTGATCTGCCCGGTCAGCCGCGATCTCATGTCAGAAGCTGTGAAGGCTAGTGATGGTTTCACGTATTCTCGCCAAGCGATCGAGCAGTGGTTCTCAATCCGGAAGTCTTCTCCCATGACCGGGCTTCCGCTTAGCGATACTCACTTGAGCCCAGATGATCAAGTATCTCAGGCTGCTGCAGCCTGGGTCCTGGGCTCTGACGATAAAGGTTCTCAGGCATCGCCACCAGCGAAGAAGACGCGTTGGTCCGTTTCAAAAAACCCGACAGAGCTGAAGGTCACCTTTCTTAGCAAGAACGGACCATTCACGAGGACTGTCACGACCGAAACCAGCGTAACCGAGCTGTACAAGGTCGCCTTCCGTGGCTTGAAGGCACGTTTTACCGTGTTCCAGCTTGCGCTTGACGAATCCAACGCCCTGAGGCCTTCATCGGAGACGGTGTCCTCCCATGGAATCCAAGACGGTCAGCAGATCATCATCCGCTTGGCCGAAGAAATGGCTGGCACCGACAGTGCAAGCTCTGCTTCGTCTGGTAATGCTACCGCCAATGACAACGTGCTGATCAAAGTCTACGAGTATCAAAGCTTCCGCTTCAGCTTCTGGGTGAAGCGTTCGACGACGACTGGAACTCTGGCGTCAATCGCTTGGAAGTACTATCGCCACTGCTTCCAAGAAACTGGAACTGCACGCTTTCACGAAGTCAACGTCTGGACTGATCTTTACTCATCGGGCGACAATCTACTGAACGGAGCCTGCCATGAAGTCACCTCGAGCCTCCATCAGTTCCTCAATGCTGCTCACTGTTGCGGAAAGCTGGAGGAGGAGCCGGTACACTCGGAGCGCAGCTTTCTGCCAAGCTCTTCGAGGTCAACCCAGGCCATGGTACTCAAAGTCGATATCGAGAAGCGTCGTACGCGCAGCGGCCACGAAGTTCCAAAGATGTCCCGGCTCGACGTTCTGAAGCAACTCTTTGAAGCACTGGTCAACAGATCGATCGCTTACGGTTACAAGACTCACGTCGGACTTATCACCTTTGCTTCGAACGTTGAAGTTCAGGTCCCGATGACTCACGTCGTGGAGCAGTTTCGCTCTCAGTCGAATGCCATGCGTGCCCAAGGCGACACTGCATTGTGGGATGCTCTGGCGATGGCGAAGGATCAACTGGACGAGTATGCCAAGAAGTACCCGACCGCCCGTCGTCGCGTTATCGTCATCAGCGATGGTGACGATACGAAGAGCGTCACCAATGCAGCAAAAGATCTTGCTTGGAGCTTCATGCAGGACAGAACTGTCGTCGACAGCATTGCTCTCGGCTCCCAGACTGCTCAGGACCTTCGCGGACTGTCGCATCTTCTGGGAGGCTACGCCTTCCATCCGACTTCTCTGGCCAATGCGCTTGCCATGTGCGAGCTGGAACCATTCCTGTCAATCACCGAGCGACCTGATACTCCACTACCACTGGGAACTTCGACTTCCCGGCCATCGGTCCAATCGAAATTCTATCAGGCTCGGAGCAATGCGAGATGGACCAAGTTCAACGAAAACCAGTTCCCAGCTCGTAAGGAGCACCCAAACATGAACAACAGCTTTATTCTCCTCTCTGCAGCTTCAGCCCGCTCCATCAGCCATGCGGTGCCCGGCAGTGCCGGAGCATCTCGTGGTCTTCGCATCAATCGTTTGATGAATGAGGTGCGCAGCATTGTGGCCCACGTCAGCGATCGCAAGTACGATGTCTACGTCAGTGAGCAGGACATGACCTTCATGAAAGTCGTCATTGAGGGCCCAGAAGACAGTCCATACTCTGGAGGTACCTTCTTGCTCTACCTTCATGTTGGCGAGCAGTACCCGACATTTGCGCCAGATGTCCGCTTCATCAGCCGCATCAGTCATCCAAACATCTCGCTGCATGGCAAAGTCTGCCACGCTCTCCTGTCCCGCGACTGGACCTCAGATACTAGTCTACTCACTGTTCTGGACACAATCTATGGCCTTCTCCTTCAAGCGGAGACCTCCGATCCTGTCAACACGACTGATGCGCTGGGGTACTTACACGATCAAGTGGAGTGGGCAGAGTCAGTGCGCGAGCATGTTCGCAAGCATGCCAGCAAGACCCGAGAGCAGTGGAAGCAGGAATTGTTGGAGGTTTTGTGAGCGTCTCGCACAGGAAACAACACAGGAGCCATGCAAAGCTGCAGGGTTGCAGTCTCATCGTATCCGAGAGTAGGAGCCCCAGCGAGCTGAGATTTGCGTGTTACCAAGACGTCACGTAGACGAGGAACCTGAATGTCAAGCGAAAATTGCCAAAAGAAAAATCCGTATTCTCAATGTCTTTTCCCCTTTGACCCTCACTCCCAGCGCTCTTTGACTTCTCTCCTTGCTCTCTACAATAACCTCAATTTGAGTTTCAGAGTTAGTTCTACAGCCGTACACAGATATATTACAGCACAGCTTCAGATCTCGCGGTCTCACGACATGACCACGACATGAGCAGCAAAAGTCGTGCTCACATGCAACAATACGATTCCGGTCATTGGGAATCTCTGCCTACGATGCTACAATGCGGATAGCTGCTTACAGTATTGACTGCACCACAGTTCTTTCTCTTCCGATCACAGAGATTCCAGCACTTGTCTGTTTTGTGAAGCAGCACAAGTCGAATGCAGTGCTGAAATTCTGTGACGTTGGCGCTTTGTTCGCTGTTGTCCCAGGAAAAAAATCGAAGAGGTAGAATAGGTATGCGCAAATGATCATGGGACAGCTCCATTTTCATCACATAATAAATATACAGTCGTAACATATGTCATGCTTCGCTCGGAAAATTCAATGCATACAGGAAGAAAAGCCCATCTTAACGTCTATTTTTTTTGCACGAGTTCCTTCATCATCTCGTGCGTGTCCTGTACAAGGCCGTTCCAGAAATCCTTTGGTATCCCACGCAATGCAATACAATACTCAAAACGACGGCCGTTTACCCCGTGACGATGCATGTTTCTAACAGAACAATTTGTATACGCGCTTCCACGCTGGCCATGTCGCGCGTTCTGCTTTCTCTTCTTCTATGAGCTCTGCGATGTTGAGATCTCGGATGCCGGTGTGGAGATCCTGAGAGAGAGAAAATGTCAGTAAGTGTACTTGTGTTGTTGATGAAAGAGGTTCAAAGGCTTACCATGTTATGCGTCCGAATGAACGGCGTCTTGTACCAGATCTTGTACACAATGTAGAAGAGGATGACGATCGGCGCAGCGAGATAGAGTTGGAAAAAGTTCTCCACTTGTCCGCCAGCGCCGAGCTCCGTGTAATCGATCGGCCAGGCACCGGTCCAGAATTGTGCGATCAGCACCAAGCAGTTGAAGAGGAAACCGATCCACGAGCCGATGACGCCTGGTTGGGACCGGAACGCCAGTTCATTCAAGCTGTGGCCTTGCTTCTTCCAGCCTGATCGGAAACGAATGTGCGCGAGACAGATGCTGCCCCACGTGAAGATGGATGATAGACCGGAGAGGGCAAGCATCCAATTGAAGGCATCTTGCTGCTTGTCGGAGCCCGCGAAGAATGCAAGAAGACCGAGGACGGAAGCAACACCGATAGATACGATTGGACGACCTTTGCGATCGATGTATCCGAGGATTTTGGGGGCTTGGTTCTGGTCGGCAAGCGCCGCCATAGTTCGCGAACTGCCGTAGATGGACGAGTTGCCAACGGACAGCACAGCGATCATGATGACAACGTTGAAGACTGAAGGGAGGCCGCTGATTCCTGCGTTGACGATTGAAATGACGAATGGAGAGGCCTTTGCGTCTGCGCTGGAGCTGCCGTTGATGAGACGAGTATCGTCGTAAGGAACGAGCAGACCAACCAAAGTCAGCGAGACAATGTAGAAGAGGGTGATACGCCAGAAGACCTGCTTGACAGCGGTTGGAAGAGACTTTCTCGGGTTTGCGGTTTCGGCGGCAGCAAGACCAACGAGCTCAGTACCAGCAAAGGCGAATGCGGCGGTGACGAAGACGGAGCAAAGGCCCTTGAAACCGTGGTTGAAGGCGCCTGGGTTCGACCAGAACTTGCCTCCAATGTAACCACCCTCGTCGACTCTTCGATATGCCTCAGAGTATTGGTAGATGTCGTCAGCAGAATTTCCAGGCCCGCCGCCGCAATTGAGGATGATGCCGAGAAGGATGTATCCGACAATGGCAATGACCTTGACGATGGCGAAGACGAACTCAGCCTCGCCGTAGCCTCTGACGCCAAACAAGTTGATGACAATGATCAGGACCAGGAAGATTGCCACCCAGGCGTCGTTGTTGATGTTTCCGTCACTCCAGTATTCGATGGTGATGGTTGCTGCTACAATTTCCAAGGGCAAAACGACGAGCCACTGCATGGCGTAGCTGTCGAAGGGGTCAGCAGATGTTGCTCGGATGAAGTTGCAATTGCGACTCACTTCCAACCCATTGCAAAGCCCCAGGCAGGATCCAGGAATCGAGTGGAATATGCTGAGAAGGAACCGGCGACAGGAAAGAGGACAGCCATTTCTCCGAGGGCATGTACGGTGCAGTAGAGCATAATGCCGACGAGCATGAAGGCGATGATGAGCGATGCTGGGCCACCGTTTGCCAAAGCAGATCCCGAACCAACGAAGAGACCAGTACCGATGGAGCCACCGATGGCGATCATCTGAAGATGTCGGCCTTTCAGATGTCGCTGCAAAGGCGACTCGGCGGTGGCAGCGGCGGCACCTTCGACATCGAAGACTCGGCCATCGGCACCTACGACACCTTTGGGCGTGGCGTGGGCATTCGGGTCACGCTTGAAGCTGTCGACCAGTCGAGTCTTCCAGGTGCGGTGGTGATCCATTTGTGTGCCATATTCTGGGAGGCCTGACGAGTCTTGCGAATACTCGCCTGAGGCCGACTTGATGTTCTTCTCGTCGGAAGCATCCATGGTGGGCGAGCGGCGTCGGGCGAGCGAGCGGCGGGCGGGTTGGGATTCGTATTATAGAAGCGCTTCGTATTATAGAAGCGCTTCGTATTATAGAAGCGCTTCGTATAATAGAAGCCGGCTGCGGTCAGATTGTGGTGAAGCTGCACAGCACAGATGCGAGACGGTGCGTGTGGTGGGAATGAAGGGATAAGAGGATAGGTGAAAGAACACCACCGGATCGGGCTTGGCGCTTTTTCAAGACCGACCTATGACTTCTGTCAAGTACTATAGCGTAGAATTATATACAGTATGCTGATGCTGTACAACCACATCCCCGCCGACGTAACAAATGCCACGAATCATCGCTTATCGCACGCGCATTCCAGTGGTGACAATGACTCTTTCACAATGGCAATTTCGTTGCTTCTGCTGTGTAACACTCTCTATGCGCAAAGCTGGATGCAGCCAGAGAGGCATCCCTGTACTTGCAGCATACATTGGCTTGTCCATATCGACTTTCGAACTTGACGTCTCATGCAAATGCTCCGGGTCGAAGCAGTAGCACGAGGTTTTCGCGTGGCGGTGGGCCTGGGAAATCCATGACTGTGGTGCAGTCAGCATGCGCGTCGCCTTGGCCGTGAAGACATCATTTCCACATGACTGTCATCGTCTTCGAGATTAGAAGACTGTCGGTGAGACTGAGCACGTCATCTGCATGTGAGCTGGCTGGAAGGTGGAATCGGTGAACGGGGCGCTCGGATGGTGACCCGCTGTCATATCGGTTGTATCAATACACAACGTGAGTACGATGATTCTACACCTCCGTCTCAATTCCTGGCTCCCTGGTATGGCGACTGAAAAGACTCGACACCTTATCACCCAACTTTCCTGCCTTCGTCTTGGCACCAGCCGCAACTCGTGGCGCCTGGTACAAAAGTCAGCAAATTCATCAACCACCTCATTCAATTCTCTCCAAACTCACCTTGTACTGCATCACACCCCGATGATGCCGATGTTTCTGTCTCGCATGCTTTTTGTACTCCCTCGCCTGATCAATCAAATTCATCTTGCTCTTATCATTTCCCTCCTGATCTTCACCAGCACCAGACTTCTCATCATCATCATCATCATCGTCACTACTATCATCACTTTCACTCGAATCCGAAGTATCATCGCCATCCCCCTCGAAAATTCCAAGTTCCTCCGCATTCTTCTTGCTTTCATAATTATCTCTCGCAGTGTCCAGCACTTCCATCACTTGTTTCAAATCCTGGTCTTTGCTAGCCCAACGCCGATGAGCGCCACCGAGACCCGCCCAGAATGTGAGTTTGACTTTGATCGTGCCGACTTTCTGTTCGCCGGCTTCTTTCAGAGTGTTGGCGACGGCCCGGTCGTAGTCGCCTGTGTACACGGGGAGCTCGATTTCGCCTTCTTCGTCGTCGGGGACGTCCTTGAGCCAGAGAACTGCAAAGGCTGCTGTTTTGTCTTTGCCGACGATGCTGTTCTTTTTGAAGCGAACCGATAGGCAGGAAGCATAGCGCTTGTGCACCGGCAGGTACAGGCTTCGCGTCGCTTCTTTTTCTGCCCGTCGACGAGTGTTCCAGCTGCCGTCGTTGTTGGGATACATCTTTCCGGATCCGATGTTGGTGTGCCATTTCAGTTTGAGCTCCTTCAGGTCGCTCGGCAGGTCAGAGCTGGAAATAGTTGGCGACACTTCCACAGTCCCGCAATCCCAGCCAACTGTTTCGGGAGGAGCTTGAAGCTGAACGCTTCGCCATACCATAGAGATCCTAACTCTACCGTACCCGACTCCGCCAGTCAGTGGGTAGAAGCCATTCACCTGAGCGCGATGCTTGAAAACTTCTCCAAGTGGCAAATGCACGATACCGACAAGTGCATCATTCTCGTCAACACGCGCATCTCGCACCGACACGTATACTTCTGCGTTGCGCCAGTCCCCGATGAAACGTTCCGTACCGGCGTTGTAGAAGGGCTTGGCATTCTTGGGCTTCGTCCTGGTCTTGAACACCTTCTTGTGGTTGATGATGACAGTACAGTACGCAGAAGGTAGATTCTCGCCTTCCTCTTCTTCGTCTTCGTGATTGGCCTTCTTGTCCACTTCAGACTTGCCCTGCATCTCAAGCTCCAGGCCAGTGATCTGGTGGACAACGATGCTGAATATTCCACTGGGATAGTCCTCGGGTGGCGGCGCAGATATGATGATGGCATCTTCCAGCATTTTCCGTTCCTGCTCCTTCTGCTGCTTGAGCTCCTGCTCGGTGCGCGAGTGCCGACCTTTCTTGATCATTGCTTCGCGAAGCTTCCGTTCACACGTCTTCTGGACCTTCGTGTCCAGGTCTTGCTGAGAACGAATGGACTCGTCGTACGTCTGCTTCTGAAACTGGCAGCTCTGTAGTCGTGTCTTGGAAAAGTAGCCCACCTGCCACTCAAGTTTGCCAGGCATGCTCTCGCCAGCTTTGAGAGCCTTGAAGCCATCTGTACGGTAGCACATCTTGCCATTAGTATCGTTGGATCTCATAATCTGTTTCAGACCGACTTCGATCCTTCCCAGGTCATCATCAGCTGTGAAGCGATCAGAGTCCCACAGCTGCACACGAAGACGCTCATCGACGTTCAGCTCTTCTGCCGTCACAAGTAGATAGCATCTCTCGTGCCAGTAAGGCTCCATCTCCTTGATGAGCACTCTGGTGGAGTACATTGGCTTGCCGAATTTGGCCCAGCCGACAGAGACGTATGGATCGGAGCCGCCTTCAGAAATGAGCGGGATCGATGCATCGCCCATCTTGAAGTCATATCCATGCATGATGTCCACAACAAGAATGCCTCTGGCATTGGTGTCTTTCTTGAAGTCGTCTCCCGCAATCATGTCCTTCAAGTCGAGAGTAAGCGATTTTGGAGCAACGCTGTCCATTGTCAGCAAAGTGTCGGACGACTTGATTTACAACACTTACTATTCGGCCATTGCCGCATCCACTGAGCTTTGCACGAAATTAGAGATTAATGGCAGATCCATGATGTTCAGAGCGCGCTTGAAGAGTGGGATACAGCTGATATCAACTTTCGGTTGTCCCAGGAATGTCAGTGTGCAGAGCGAGAAGAACGGAGGGTCGGGAGTCAGCTGCAAGCGCAGTCTGCACGTTCCGACAATGCCCTTCATGTCTACCCACACCGGTAGCTTGATGTTACCGGGAAGGTAGAAGGCAAGGTACATGTGGATGTCCTTTGTGCGGTCTCGGAAGGACTTTGAGGCTCGGGCGCGGTACGCAAAAGCCACTTCGAGGTTGATGAAGTCGCCTTCTTCGGCTTCCATCCCTTCTGCGACAGCAGCCTTTTCGCTGCCATCGCCCTTGTCCTCTTCGCCCTTTGCCTGATCGTCGTTGTTGTTCTTTTGCTCGCCATTTGGCTGATTGTTCTGCTCGGCGCCACGTGCGTCGTCGTCGACCTCCCCCTGCCCGGATACTGCTCGATCATTGGAATGGTCGTCTTGATGTAGCTTTCCATCATCTCCAACGGATCGAGCAGCAGCGCCGCTGGGCAGCCATCGAATGCCAAGTATGCGGAGGCTCTCACTACCTAAAAGAAAGAAGTAGAGTAATCAGCAGCTTCCTCGAAGTCAATGAGGTTTGGTGCAGAACCAGCAAATTCATTTCACTTACCTTGTCCAATGTCTTCTACTGAGACCATCTGCACTAGCCTGGGCAAAGACGCCTGCATGACGTCCTCCAGCATATCTGCCAGGCTAGTGAAGAGATCAGGGTTTATGAGAGGCCAGACAGAGCTTAACAGCGAGTTGAGCCAGGTGACAGACTCAGTCTGGTGAGCTTTGGCCTCCTGCTCCTTGGCCTCCAGGTTGGCCTCCCATATTTGCTCCTCCCACACATCATTAATACGATTCGCCATCCACATTCGCACTCCTGCTACGAGCTCCCAAATAGCCGCAACGGTGAGCAGTCCGAGTATGGCCCAGACGCCAGACTTGCACAGCCACCATCGCTCATTGCTCTTGGTCCAGCGCGCTATCCGATTAGGCTCCAAGGTGTGTTCGAGCGCTACAGCAAGCAAGAAAATAGCTGCAGTTCCCAGCAGCCCAACAGTGATGCCGAGCTTGTTTATGCTTACGATGTCGCCTCGCAGCGTGTCATAGCTAGGAGGTGGGAAGAGGGAGTTGATGGACTCTAGCCCATCTTGCATATCTTTCCGCTCCGAATCAAGCTCTTGCGTCGATTTGCGCTTATTACTGAGGCCAGTGGCCGTCCTGGGGGTCTTACCGAAGGGGATTTCATTCTCCTCAACGTCCTTCAGTGAGTCACTTGTGAAGTCGTAGATCTTGACAGGTAGATGTGTGACAGGGTCGGTGACTGTGCGCTCGGCCCTCTCTTCCCTGCCCTTCTTGATACCCTTTCGAATGCTTTTCGGATCGCGCGCAATTGGGGTTGCTTCAGAGGTGTCTACGGTATGCTCGTCGTCCTCCAGCTGCCCTTCGTCTTCTTCGTCATCATGCTCAGCCAGTTTGGCGCCCGCGCCTTGCTGCTCATCCTGGTCATGAGGATCATGAGCGCGCTCGTCGGCGGTCTTGTCCTCACCTTTCCAGTATGCTCGCCAGTTCTCCTTTGCACGATCGGTCCTAGATGGTTCTAGATGCGTAGCCTCGCCAGCGTTCAGCGCATTGACCTGTCTTTCCTCCTTCTCTTGTCGGTACTTGGCTATGGTGGGCACAGGGTTATGACGGTTGTACGGCGCCGTATAATTCCGCCTTGAGCGCTCGGCATCTTCATTGCCGGACATGGCTCCAGGGAGCTCTTGTAGTGCTTCACCGGCCTGATGCGGCCAAAAGTAAGGCTTGCTGCACAGCTATCACCGTCACGCCTTTCCGGTGAGGGCTGAAACAGAGAAGGGATATGCGTGGCATACAGGACAGGACAGGACAGGAGAGGACAGGAGAGGAGATGTACGTGAAGAAAACAACACCATCCTTACGTCACTGGTGTTACAAGCAAGCAGCAGAGGCTCCAAGTGCCAAGGGGAGTGGAGTTGATGTAGTGCTAAACGAGCGATGAAGTCATGTCAGCGATAGAAGGTTGTTCTTGTGTGCGCAGTGGTGAAGAAGTGTTATGGAATGCTGGTAGCCGCCCACCGGCCAGAGATACATGTATGCCATACTATGGTAGTCTTACAAACACAGCGCTTAATAAGCCGGGTATAGGGCCGAGGACTGCATCTCTAGTCACGCTGGCTCACAGCTCTTCCACCTCTCTTCCGCGCTCATCATCGCACTCTACTCCACTCCACCTCCCTTCACCCCGAATGCGACTTCATCCAACTGAAGGCTTAAACTTCGCACTGCACTGCACAGCCACCGTGTTACACCCAAGACACCCACTATAGTAACTATACAGGGACGGGACCGGTGTAGAGTTGCGCAACACGGCTACGACCGGTCAGACAATATTCTAGCTCCCGCCCGAAGGATCCTCACCCTTCTCGTCCTCACGCCTGAAAGGCTGTACTGTATGTAGTCCAATGCGAAAGCCATAGCAAGGATCCTCACCGGCGGCTGCGCCCGTTAATCGTTATTATCCATCAAAATGGCGGCCCCATTCGTTGCTGCGTACGGAGCGACGCCATTTCCCCCTCCGGCCTACGACTCTGGCCTGCCAGACTTCCCCGAGCACTTTGACGACCTGCTCTCTGATTCCTCCCTACCGCCTCTTGCTCAATTTGCCGTCGACGATATGGCCGTGCTGCGCTTTGATGACAGCGAGATGGGATGGATTTCCCCCCGACTACTCGACCATTCTGCTGTTCAGTCTGAGCTGCCAAAGTCACCTAGCTTGCGGAGTCATCCGGCAGAAACTGAAGGCAGCATTTCGCTGTCGCCGAGTGCTGCCTCGCACTCCATACTTACCCCTAGCTCGACCTTCAGTCCCTACGTCACCAATCTCGATGACCCAGAATCAGACGGAAACAATTCAACTTCACCACAGAGCGATACTTCGACCAGTCAATATGTCCTGGTCGATCAGCTGAATGCTGACACGCGAGCTTCAAACCACTGCATGAACGTCCACTCAGCACGTGCTTCGCCAAGCATCCCAGCTGCAACTCAGGCCGCACGCCCATCATCTATCGCATCACGAGAATCATCGGTGCCTCAGCAGCAAATGGGTAATCCACAGTTGCAATCTTTCGCATCGTCGTCAAGTGGCGCGATGCATGACTATTCGGGGAATGCTTATGCCCAATATTCATCCTTCAACGATGGCGACTTCGACCTCTTCGGGAACACCGGTGGAAGCTTCGAAGAGAACTCCTTCGGCCCATCAAACGTTGCAGAGCATGCGAGCCTACCGTTTCGACCGACCCATGGCGGCATCATACCATCTCAATCACCATTCCAAACAGGCTACCAACAAGCTGGCAAGTTGAGCTCGAATGCTCTCGCACCCTGCTCCACCTATCCGATACAAGGCATCAGCAACAACTTCAACGCCAGCAATCACCCCTTCACAACTCCAGTCCAGCAATTTACGAATGATGCTGCCTTCCAGCAATTCCTCCATGCCAGTAGAATGGGAAACACGCCTACGCAGAGTGCCGCATTTTCGCACGCTCATCCCACAACACAAGCTTCATTCAGGTCAGTGCCGTCTGCAAGTAGTAGCATGACACCTACCCAAGCTGTACCAATACCTCGACCGGGATCTCGGCAGCCACGCCGACAAGTCAACATCACCTCGGCCGATGGTGACCACAGTCCACACAGCAGCCAGTACGGCACATCGTTTGACGACCATACCACCTCCGTGGAAGGTGTGTTCACGGCCATTCGTCAGGCCGACCCCTCTATGCGACTTACCGTTGGCACACAGCGGGCAGCGCAACACGAAAACAAGGTGCAAAAGGGCGGTCGAAAGAGAGGCATCCCCTTAACGGAGCCATCTCGTGCTCGCAGCCATCAGATGCGCAAGATTGGCGCTTGCTGGCGCTGTGCCATGCAGAGAGATCCTTGCGATCACGGTGATCCGTGTTCTAGATGCGCCATGCGCTCTCAGCGCGGTCATAACTACTACTTTGGATGCGAACGATCGAAATTACCGGACTTAGTGGACGACTTCTTACCCCAGTCCCTCTGCTTTGAGCACACTAAGGCAGTGCTTGAAGGCCTCGTGAGGACCGAGGTGGTGGATTGGCACCGCGAGAATAGTATTGATGTCTACCTGTCCTGCGGATATGGCCCTCCGCTCAGGTGGAAGGTGACGGAGTTTTCGCCAAAATCGCCAAAGCTGCTTTGGCAATTGCAGTATTTCCAAGACCCCCGCACCGGACGCTCCATGCACAGGAAGAAGTACTCGCCACCATACGGATTGCTGAAGCTCGATGGTGTCGATGAAAAGAACTTCGATGACTACCTGAAGGATCTTCTCGAGCCGTTCCACTTAAACGAGCTTGGTACCAGCTTCTACGCTGAAGAGAACCACGTAGACCAAGACATGTTCCAATGTCGAGTCCTCGACATGATGTCGCGGCTGTACATTGGTACTAGCGATGACAAGCTCAAATTACTCCTGCGAGACATCTTGAGGATGATGTTGATCACCTGGATCATGGGACACACCTTGACAATAACCGAAGACACCCTGCGTCCTGTCATAAACAACGTTCGCCACTCCAGGAAACCCAACGATTACGAACTTCAAGAATACCATTCGCCTCGCCTTGCCAACAAGCAACTCAAATTTTTCTTCGGCGTTTTGCGCAACCAGATCTATGAGAAGCTATTGAAGTGGCTTCAGCAGACATTGCATACAGCCGGCAAGAAAGAGCAGACGTGGTTGCAGTCGTTCTGTGTTATCCTTGGTTTCGCCATGGTATTGGAAGAGATCCAGCGCACCATACAATGCTTTGCCGACGCTTTACTCGTACGGAATGAAGCTACTCCTGAGCAGGCCGAGTTACAGGCCTTCAACAGCTGCAAAGCGATTGATGACCGCTTCAGGCTGCTGATCGGCCTCTTCCAATGCAAGTATCGCGACAAGAAGTGGGGAGAGTATGGTAGCTTCGGCCATGGTACGCCAGAGCTAAAGGAGCCCATCGCACAAGAGTTCTGCTCCACATTGCGCGGCATGGTGGAGTATAAGCAAGCTCACTTGCGTTCGCGAGAGAACGTCCCTTTCTCACTCGATAACCAGTGCCTCTACACCACGAGGCTCACGGCGAGGTTCCTGCTGCCATTCTTGGACCTGCCTAAGACATAGCGGAGCGACCAGGAGTCTTGATTTGGATTACGGTGTTGTGTGTTGGCTTTGCTGTCCTTCTCCTAACTTGCTGATACATCATAGGAGTCAGCAGCATGAATACATCGACGGCGACCTGGGTAATGTAGCCACCTTCGTGGCACAAGCCTGTCACCAGCTCGATTCAAGATACCCCCAACGGAGTTTTCGGTCTCTCAAAACATGATGAGACTATGAGCTGTGATGTTTTCAGCTCGGCATATCATACAGTACGGCGGTTTTTGTCCTCACGATGTAACGATGGTGGCACTTTGCCCTAGTGCAGGCCACATAATGTCTTTCACGGCCGCGGATGGGAAATTATGAATGGCCTAGCTCGTGGAGCACCTGAATTTGCTCACAACCGCGAGACTAGTACTCAGATGGGTGACCACTGGTGGATCCCTCGTGCTGTAAAGCACAATTGGGATCCTCGTAGTCCCTTTAGAATAGTGCCAAAAATTGAAATTATACCACACACAATCTCACCGCTCCTTCCTCGCATAGACATACAACATCGGCTCCTCCTTTACATCCCGCTTCTCGCACAATCCCGCCTCCACACCCTTTGGCACAAAAACCTCTTCCTCAAACTTGATCACCTCAAACCCGGCCTCCTTAATCGCTTCCAAGTTCCCTTCAACACTCAATGCACTAACAACACAATCCCTTCCCATCCATTTCGATTGCTTCATATCACACTCCACAACCACTGTTCCGAAAATGAACAGCCCGCGTGGTGAGAGCAGAGAGTAAAGTTTTTTGAATGTCTGTCGGATGTCGGATTGCGAAATGGAAGAGATGAGGGAAAAGTAGATGATGATTGCATCGTAGACATGAGGCGGAGACCACCAGGAGAGGATATTGGCTTGGTAGAATGTGGCTTTTGGGACTGCTGAGCGAGCGGTTCCGACCTGAAACGCATAGGTATGCCATTAATGGTCGTGTTGAGTGAAGAAGAAGGAATGGTGGAGTTTACCATCACTCCCGATACATCAATGCCCGTCACCTCGTGGCCTGCTTCCGCGAGCATTTCACATGCTGGACGACCTGTTCCGCAGCCGATGTCCAGGACTTTGGATTTGGGTGCAAGGGTCTCGATGAGCCTGGGAATGGATACGTGTAAGTATGATGTTGGGAGTGAGAGGATTGAGCGGATGGTAGATGTATGTATATTATTATACCATTTCAGACTCCGTTGTTGACCTGGTACATCTCTGAATGCTTCTTCGTAGGGCTTCCCAACGCTATCGAAGAGCTCGGCTGCGTTGAGGGGTTTCGATGTTGTCGTTGTTTCTGTAGCTGCCATGTTGACGAATTGTTGGACTGTGGGCCTAGGTGTCAGTCACGGGAGAATGATGAGAGCAGTGATGTCAGCAAAGCGATATATGCTGGCAGCCCTGAATGGGCCCCGGTCGAAGAATGCAGTGGATCTCTGGAGAGAGTGGAGAGATCCATCCTTGGTGTGGATACCAAAAAAAGTGCCGATAGCAACAAATGCCGAACGACATCAGGCCTGTCCTTTCTTTTCTTTTTTCTCGTTGCCTTCCAGAGATGCGTGTAAGACGAGTCGTCACGCTGAGCTAGTTACCGCTTCCTGTTATCTGACGACGGATGCATATGTAGCTTACTGCTCCTTACCAGGATCCTACAGCTTGCGATATCTGTTCCTGGAATCACATGCGTCGCTCGGAAGAAGCATTCGGCGCGGCGCATTGTGTGGTGAATCGCAAAGCCAATGCGAAGAACATTTCATTGCGTGGTATGGTGTGCTCATATCGGACATCACATTACATCTCTTCTACATCTTCGCTTTCATTCGATTACTTCCTCTTCGCAATCTCTCTCCCCTCCAGCACCCATGGTGTTCTCTACAAAACAGCCAAAAGACCAGCAGCACCAAGACCAAGACCGAGGACGTGTTGCACCGCATTCGTTGGTGCAGCGGCGGCACTTTTTGTAGCAGTGGAGGCAGCCGAGGCAGCAGCGCTGGTGGCAGATTTCGTAGCCCCAGAGGCCATGCTGGACGAGGATGCAGAGGCGGAGGACATGGCGGATTTGGTCGATGCTGCAGAAGTCATGGTCATGGTCATGGTTCCAGTCTTGGTCGCAGTCGCGGAACCAGATGCAGTCGAAGCGGCGCCAGCCGCGCTACCTGTGCATCCTGCGGCGGTTGGAAGAGTTGTAACACCGTAGCTGCCGCAAAGCGAGTCGGCAAAGGAGATGACGTCTAATAGTTCAATGGTTAGCTCGTGCAGCGTGAACGGCGTGTATCGGAGTGTCGTACCAGCTTGGCCTTGAGCATCACATTTCTGGCTTACACAGCATGAGAGCTTCTCAAGCAGCGGCACATTGGAGCAAATGCACTTGACGTCGACCTGGTTGCATCCGCCATAGTCGGTGATACAGGTCTGCGAGCAGTCTGGCAGACCAGGAATCTGTGCCAGGACTGCACTGGCGAAGAGGGCGATTGTGGCGATTGTGTACATGTTGGCTTGGTGGAAGCGGCAGCAGTAATGGTTGTTGGTATAGACAGGCAATGAGAGCGAACAGGCGCGTGTAGGAAATGGGGGGGGATAGTAGAGTTATATACCTCCTCCTTGTCTCCTAGCATGGCGAGCATGGTTTGGCCTGTTTCAAAGCCATCCCGTATAGGTACAGTAGTAACAAGTACCGCACTGTAGCTTTCTACAAGAACGATGGCGCTACATTCATTATTATTACCTTAGTCTCGACTCGTGGAGAGCTGCAGGGGCCAGGCGATTGGGGATAATGAAAGGTATGTCCAATTTTGGTTTGGTTCTGTCTAGTGAATTGTAATGCCATGATTCTTCCTCCGTACTCTATGTCCGGAAGATTTGAAGCGGGCTGTTGCCAATTGCGCGCCGCGCCGCGCGCCACTGTCATGTTTAATTACACCAACAACAGGCCTTGGCCCTTGGGACTTCGGTCTCTTCTCTTCCAGCACTTCCGGCGCCAGGATCAGACTCGCAAAAGTCGAATGCAAGGCACCGAGAAAGATGTCGTGTGAATAAAGCTCATGTGATGCTTTCCTCATTTTGAACGCCATGCTAAGCCGCTGCTTCTAGCTACATTGCCTATGCAGTCGTCAATGCATACCCGCTTCTATCCCTCTGCATGCATTTATTTCAGCGACTGGCCGCTTGACCCTGCACTTTCCGTGGAGAAACTGCTGAACGCCTCTTCGCCGAGATCACCGTCAACCAAACTATTGCGCTGCGCTTTCACTCCGGCTTCTGGGGCTCAATCGTGTCTCCGTTGAGGATTGTAGCCCAGCCGATCAATCGCCAATGCTTCTCAATACGTCGACTCAGAGCCACCTTCTCGTTGATCGCCGTGCAGGCAGGTGATGTAAGTTGCAGCTTAGCCACATCCGATTTCACAGCCACAACCTTGGCTCCAGTCGCAGTCGATCCGATATTAACCATGAGCACCTCGTTCTTGGTGAGTTTGGCAACCTTGGCCTGCTTGCCATCTGCCGTCTTCACACCCAGCAGTCGTCGAAGGAGGAAGTAATTCACTTCGATTTCCACGTAGATTTCCGGAAGCTTTCCCCGGAGGCCAAGCACATGGCCCACCAACCGGTCGGCACGGCAGAGAGTTGGATCGATGCGAGTTCCGACACCAATGAGACCGCCTGGCACGGCAAATTTGAGGCTGTTGTTCTCGGCAAACAGAGAGATCACCCGCGAGTAGATTGGCTTGCACTGGATCTTGCCTTGCTCATCTTTCGACACGATACCAGGTCTAATCTCGATCTCGTCGCCAAGCTTGAGGATACCAGTCAGAATGGAGCCTCCCGCAACACCACCTTGGAGCTCATCGATCTCAGAACCGGGCTTGTTGACATCGAATGATCTGATAATAATCATGTGAGGGTCGTCCTGGAAGTTCCGCACGGGCACGGGGATTTTGGTGACCAACATCTCGTTGATAGCGTCGATGTTGAATTTCAGCTGCGCGGAGATGGGGATGATAGGGGAGTCATCGGCGACTGTGCCACGAATGAATTTGCGAATCGACTCGTAATGCTGGGCAGCTGCTTCTTCTCGCATCAGGTCGACCTTGTTCTGAAGAATGATGATGTGCTGCAGTTTCATGATCTCGATAGCTGCAAGATGTTCCGAGGTTTGGGGCTGTGGGCACGTCTCGTTGCCTGCGATTAAAAGCAGTGCGGCGTCCATGACCGCTGCACCTGAAAGCATAGTACTCATGAGAATATCGTGTCCGGGGCAGTCGACGAACCTGGTCGAGGTCAGTCATATAAGATTTCGCAAAATGACGCAACAAGGGCACGCATGGAAGAACGGGCACGGGTACTTACGACACATGTCTGAAGAGTCGATATGTACCGGTGCAGCCAGGCCGCTCACACGCCGGGTCAACCTCTTTTTCGCTCTTGAAACTTCGATAACATGTAGGACGAGGGCACTCTTCGCTATCGCACTTGTAGATCTTGGCATTGGCATAGCCAAGCTTGATGGTGATGTTGCGCTCGAGTTCATTCTTAAACCGCACAGTCTGCACCCCTGATATCGCCTTGACGACCGTACTCTTTCCGTGAGCGACATGGCCGATGGTACCGATATTGATAGTTGCTTGGCGGGCAATGATCTCGGGCGAGAGCGGTGTGAGCGATGATACATCGAGGTCTTTCGGGTCTGGCTGCTCTGGGAGTGGCGGTCTTGATGCCGCGGCCGCTGCTGCATTGTTGGCCTTCTTCAGAGCAGATCGAGGCGCCGCTGCTGGGCCTTTTGGTCGTACTTCCGACTGTCCGTCTTGTGCTTGGAGCGTGGGGGACTGTGGCGGAGTATCTTCTTCAGAAGGTGGGTAGTCGCCGTTGGTCGCCATGCTGGGCGGAAGCGGATTCGTGGACGATTGTTCTCCTCGACGTGTGCTCTTGGCGCGCGTGACTCGGTCAAATCGCGCTGATGGGAAAGTAGGCGCTCGGTGTACTGTTGTAGCGGGTCGCAAAGAATGAGTCTGTTGGTGGAAGCAGGAAGGCGAGTGATGGTGGGCGTGCGGTGCTGGGTGGTGGTGAGTATGAGTCGTGAGAAACCAAAATCCTCCATCTCGCTTGAGGTGGGGCTCTCTGCCGCTCTCAAATTCAGGCAGAAACTTTGTGCCTGATCCAATGCTCGCGCCCACTTGGCCAACTTCACATTCCCTCCTCGCGCCATTCCTTCCTTCCTTCCACGAGCACGCTCTTCGTGACACCTTGAATTACAACCACACGATCTATATACCATCACACTTCAAGCGGAGCATTGCCAGTAGCCATGCACCATGGACTCCTGCAGAAGGGTGACTTTTAATCAGCTTGCACAAAGCTGGCTGTAACCGGAGGCATGAAGGCCGTCCGTTTGCAAGCGTGATGCAGAAGCGAGCCTCGCTCGGCCTGGCAAGCCTTGGTCCACAAGTGAGGATGAAAAGCTATTACGTCTGAGAACTCAGGGTCATGCCTGGGAAGATGTAGCTCTGGAAATGGGCGACAGGACTCTCCAAGCCCGAAGGTCGCGATTGCACACACTCAATTCCACTGACGTCTTTTCAAGCAAGTACGCGATCCGTGGAAAGTGGAGTGAAGAAGAGGATTTGAAACTCCCTCAGCTTAAGGATACGTGCAAAAAGAGCTGGGTCGAGATCGCCCAAAGATTTCACCGCCCGCCACCCGGTGTCTCTGCGGACACGCCACAAGAAGTTGACGATGGCCAGAGACGAGAATGAGAACCGTGCTCACCGACCTTGGACGGACGATGACTATGCAGAACTTGTCAGACTTCGAGAAGTAGGGATTTCTGTCTCTGAAATTGCAAGACATCTCAGCCGCTCTCGATTGGGTATATATATGTGGCTCTTCGCAGACATATAGGGCAAGTCGATGGCCAGATCAGAAAATGGACGGAGGAAGATGTCTTGCAGCTCGAATAGTTGAGACAACAAGGCATGTCGGTGATCGAGATTGCACATTGCCTTGGACGGTCCTTCAGCGCCACCAATTCTCGGCTGAGATGGATGAGAGAATCTTGCTGAACATCACGGCTTTCTGTTTATCGCTCGAAGATTAAATCTTCCGCCATGGCCTACAAGATGCTACTCGCTATATGGCTACAGCGCCTTCTTTGGAGACTGCGGCGCGCCTCTATCGTGGCACGTTTGGCTTCATCAACCCGCATCGCGACTCCGTATAAGAGGTTCGTTCGTTCAACCGAGAATGCGATCCTGGTAGCCACTTAGAGAATAGTTCGTTTCCTCTGATGCTGCCTGCGCTGCCGCATTATTTTGTGCCCTGCTTCCACGCAAGATTCGCAGCAAAATCATGCGCGCGGTGTAGACGGCAATTCGGCCCGGAGGCCGTAAATGAGGCCGAAGTACAACAAAGAGTCCACCACCAAGATCAGCCAATGCGGAGAAGCATGCATGAGTGACTTCATGGCTCTTGGCAAGAACGATCCGCGTCACCACGTTGTTCCGGTACGTGCGTTTTGTTTATAGATCGACCATCGACCAGCTGCTGCTCGACTTCCTCATGTCGCGCTCTATTCCTCCAGCGCATCGATCGACATAGAGCTAGCAATGTTTTCGAAACCCGTGCTGGCCGCCTTACTGGCTGCCGCAGTCACATCTCATGCGCAAGAAGGAAACGAGACTGCGCCGGTAGGATCGCCCATATCGTACCACAGCAGTTCAACGGTTTCCAGCTAATAATGGCAAAACAGTTTCCACATGTCACCTATCCAGATGCGGTGTCCCAAAATCCGCTGACATCAGCCGGAACTCAATCCAACCAGACCTCGCCGCCGAAATATCCTTCCCCATGGGCAAGTGGAGCAGGAGATTGGGCAGATGCTTGGAAGAGGGCAACGGACATTGTCAGCCAATTGACCTTGGAAGAGAAGGTCAATATCACTACAGGTAAGTACTACGCATGTGTTCTACATCTGAATGGCCACATGTTGACTGACTTTGCCCGTGCTAGGTACCGGATGGTCCCTCGATGACTGCGTAGGCAACACTGGTTCCATTCCCAGATTCGGTATCCGATCATTATGCATGCAAGATTCGCCAACTGCCATGCGATTTGGCGATTTCAGTTCGGTTTTCCCCTCGGGCGTCAATCTGGCAGCAGCATGGAGTAGAGGATATGCAATCGCACGTGGCGTGGCGATGGGGGAAGAATTTCGTGACAAGGGCGTCAACGGCCTTCTGGGGCCTGTAGCTGGACCGTTGGGCCGCAGTCCCGAAGGAGGACGCAATTGGGAAGGCTTCAGTCCTGATCCATATCTGACTGGCGCGCTCTTTGCAGAGACCGTCAGAGGTATTCAAAGCACAGGACAAATGGCTGTTGGCAAGCATTTCATCGGAAACGAACAAGAGCACTTCCGACAAGTGCCTGAGACCACTCAATTCGACCTTGGTAACATCACATATCCGGGCTCATCAAACGTCGATGACACAACCCTACATGAGATCTATCTGTGGCCATTCGCAGATGCTGTACGAGCAGGGCTGGTGTCGATCATGTGCAGCTACAACCGCGTCAACAACTCCGACGCCTGCCAGAATTCTTATCTTCAGAACTACATCTTGAAAGATGAGCTGGGTTTTCAAGGCTTCATCATGTCCGATTGGCAAGCGACGCATTCGGGCGTCAGCTCAATCTTGGCGGGTCTCGACATGACGATGCCCGGTGATGTCGAATTCGATACATCCACCAGCTATTTTGGGCCGAATTTGACAATCGGGGTTCTCAATGGTTCCATTCCCCAATGGCGTCTGGACGACATGGCAACACGCATTCTTGCCGCCTGGTACTTTGTCGATGGTGACAGCGAGGAGAACAACAAGCCAACGAACTTCAATTCCTGGACACTCGACACCTATGGACCTTTCCACAGCTATGTCGGACCAGAATACGGATACGGTCTCATCAATGAACACGTTGATGTCCGTGAACAGCACGGCGCCTTAATCAGAGCCATCGGTAGTGCTTCCACTATTCTTCTCAAGAATGTCAACGGTACATTGCCTTTGACTGGTCACGAGAAGCTTACTGCAGCCTTTGGAGAGGATGCCGGACCCAACCTTGAAGGACCAAACGGTTGTGCCGACCGCGGATGCGCTCAAGGAACTGTCGCTATCGGTTGGGGAAGCGGGACTGGAAACTTTCCGTACTTGATCACTCCAGATGCTGCAATCCAGCGCGAGATCACAGATCACTATGGTGCATATGAGTCTATTCTGTCCAACGGAGCTTTGACGCAGATTCAAGCTCTTGCCAGACGGGCCGCGCAAGTTGGAGGTGTCTGCCTCGCCTTTGCAAATGCCGATTCTGGTGAAGGTTTCTTGCATCCAGACAGCAATTGGGGAGATCGCAACAACCTCACTTTCTGGCAAGGCGCACCCGCTATGCTGAGGAACGTCACCTCGAACTGTAACAACACCGTCTTGATCATCCATTCAACTGCTCAGATAGAGCTCCAAGAATGGAAAGACCACCCGAACGTCACGGCAATCCTCTGGGCTGGTCTGCCAGGAGAACAATCCGGAAACAGCTTGGCAGATGTGTTGTACGGACGAGTAAATCCCGGCGCGAAGCTTCCCTTCACTATTGGCCGCAACCGCTCCGACTATGGTACTGATTTACTATACCATCAGAATGGCCCTGTTCCGCAGTTCGACTTCGAGGAGGGTGTATTCGTGGACTACCGGACCTTCGACCATCGGGACATCGAGCCTACGTACGAATTCGGATTCGGCATGAGTTACACGACCTTCAATTACGGAGACCTCGAAGTGAGCAAAACCAATGCAGGTCCATACACTCCAACGCAGCGCAACACGGAGCCCGCACCAACCTACGGAACCATTGAAAACGATACATCTGCCCACGTCTTCCCCGAAAACGCCACTCGAATCCCATACTTCATCTACCCGTGGATCAACAGCAGCAATCTCCAGGACTCTTACGGCGCGACAGACTATGGCGATGAGTCGTTCATCCCAGAAGGTGCTCGTGATGGTTCAGCACAACCCATCCCACCAGCTGGCGGCGCGCCGGGAGGTAACCCCCAACTCTGGGATGTTCTTTACGAGGTCACAGTCAACATCACCAACACTGGTAAAGTCGTCGGCGATGAAGTCGCCCAGCTCTACGTTTCTCTCGGCGGAGAATATGATCCCAAGATCGTGCTCCGAGGTTTCGAAAGAGTCCCAATCCAACCTGGCGAAACAGTGAAGGTCAAGTTTGATCTGCTCCGTCGAGACATCAGTAATTGGGACACGGTCAGCCAGAACTGGGTCATCACTGATGCGCCGAAGAAGGTGTATGTGGGTGCTTCGAGCAGGAACTTGCCTTTGCAGGCGGACTTGGATGTGAGCGGTTACTAGGCCAACGCTGCAGAATGGTAAAGCGAAAAGCAGAGCAAAAGTAACGCAATATAGATATGATGAACGTATGAATCGATGACTGTCAATGCAGTATGCTCCTCCGACCGACAGCGTTGCGTGACACAGGCGTCAGTATAGGTCTCTTGGCAATGTGCGTCTCTCTCGGTTGATGCTTTGAGATAACACACCCATCCGCGCCGCCCGTTTGCTCACAACAAGACCAGACGAACCCTTCTTCCATATCCGGATCGTCAACAAAGCTCCCGGGATCTCCGTGACAATTAGGATCATGATCAGCCCAGAAGTCTCCCATATTGTCCAGTTCTTTCACCCCCTCATGATAAACACAAGCCCCTTTATAATTCAGGGACACATTGTAATCATCTCCACAATTCTTGCATTTCTCGAAAGCTTTTCTCTTCACGCCTGCTGTGCTTGTCGATGCAAGAAGTGTACGCGCTGCAATGGCGTGAGCTTCTGGGACGCGTTGCACGATGTCGCGAAGTAAAGCACGTAGTCGAACTTCTGGGGCGGTTGTGATTGCGTCTTCTAGTGTGGTATTCGTGGGTATGGGCGAGGATACTTCACGGACTTCTTGGTGGTCTTCGTGGTCGATTTCGGATGATTCCTCTTCTTCGTCGAGCGACTCATCCTCTGGGTATGGATCGGAGTCGGAATCAGCTGTTACAAGTGAGTGGTTGATCACGAAAGCCGTGACGTTGGTACTTACACGCCATCTCACTGCTGCTACGAGCTTCTCGCACAAAGGTGTGTGGCCGAGAACTAACTCTACGGAGTCTGTGTACGCGTTGTATTAGGGTTCATAGGTTACGTTTGATCAGCTTCAAGGATGCACGAAAGCACGTGAAGATGACAACCTTAGAATATCGCGGGCACATCATGACCAAGTCCATCTCAAAAAAAGGCTTTGCTCAAGTCGACGTTGTGAAGCTTTGGGAGTGGTGCATTATTCAATACCTTGGAACAAATCAAACGTTGTGAGTGTGTCGATCAGCATGTTGGCCGTAGCAGGACTGATTGTCAACGACAAGCTGCTCAGAAAAGCCACAGCTACTTTTTGCTCTTCTCAGTCATTGCTGGCTTCAGTCTCCTCGGTAGTATATGTTTATGTAGAACCGTGTCGCCACTTGATCCAGACCTTACACGCTGCTGCGATGCAGTTAGAGATATGCACCCTATTCCAGGTATGTACAATCAAATGTGAACGGAAGCCCACTCGGTGTAGAATAGGACATGATTCTGTTGCTGATTCAGATGTCGTGGTGATAGAACAGCTGTTTGGTGCAACTGCACAGGCGTATCTTCTCGAACGCTGTTTCTATTGCCAGCGCGGAAGGTACAAGGTTGGTATGTCTGAACTGGTGGGAAATTTGTATCGAATGTCAGCTAACGTCAGTACAAATAGTGGAGGTCAGGTGGAGGGAGAGCACAGTTCCTGGCTTCACAAAAGGCTAATGCGCTTGATTGAGCATGGCAAAGAAGTGGCGTTGCATATCGGTCTGATGCTCCTGTTCTATTCGAGTTGCCTGCAATCGTGCAAGAACGACACACGCCCTTTGTGCCTCCTACCCCAGGAGCATACACTGAGAACTTCATGGCGTTGATGATCACTTTTATATTTCCGAGCAGTCTTGAATTCATCGCTCCGTATGAGGACGATGTGGTATGGGACAATTGCTGGGATGTGCTTCGGAACGCGCTGGCGCAACATCGTCCTGGTATTTTTGCGGCACAGCTATTTCTGGCAGGACTGATTCGCCGGAGACAGGGAAAAGTTTCCTGGTCGCTGTCAAGGTTGAGAGGCTAGAATGTGCGACTGCCGAGGAGTTTACCAGGAGGTGGATCTGGAGAGCAATGAGACATATGGCGAGTGGAGGCGTCAGTATCGAGGGCGTAGAGATGCTTGCTGCGTTCATCAAGTGAGCACGCGTGGTCCTGTCCGCAGCATCTTTTCGCATCGACAGCCCAAAGCTTTGCCGTCCAACAGATTCGATCGTTTGGAGCCGAGCATATCTCTGCTCAAAGATGTGAGAAGCTTGCAACATGGTTATCATTGAACAGCTTATTTCGGCCACTTCTTCCATCCACGTCCATGGCCCCGTTCTTTCCATTGCTTTATCATCTCTGGCATGCCCTCCATCGCCTTTCTCCTCTCCTCCAGCTTGCCTCGTAGTTGTCGTTCCCACAGCTTACCCTTCACCCTCTTGCCCACTCCCGTACCTTGCACTCTCAACCCGTTCTCTATTCGCTTCTGCTCCTTTACTTCTGGGTGCTTGCTTGATAGTGGCATCAGCGGAAGCACATTATGCGCTCTTGCCAGTTTGAACAGATCTGCTTGCCGTCGCAATGATATTGCAGGACCGTGCCAGTTGCCTGTTTTGGGATTCTTCCATGGGAGAAAAGGGTTGTGAAAGCGTTTTGATGTGTCTAGGGGACTTGAGTGTATCTGTGCGTCTGACGAGGGCTGTATGGGTACTTCTGATGTCGATGCGCCAACGTTCGGATCTGAAGATGATGTGTTCTCGGCGACTGTGATGGTTTCTGTCAACGACTCTGCTGCAGGTATCGAGGTTTGTGCGCCGATGCGTAGTTGTGGTGGAGGGTACTTCTTGAAGAAGTTGAGTAGTCGCGGCGGTAATCTTTGGGCCAGGCGTACATTGTTCTCCAGCCTTGCCGTCGCCATGTTGACTGTGTGTGTGGTAATATGTGGTAACGGCGCATTGGAGTGAAGACTGCGGCGTGCGGCGTGGCTCGGGGATGCTGCTGCAGTAGAGCCGTCCTGCAGCTGCCGGAACAACCAACCGCCGAAGCAAGCTTCTTGGTTGGTCTCGCGTCGTCAACTGCGCGATGCCTACCTAAGCCTATACTCCATCACGAATCACCAGAAACACTTCGACATTAACCAAATACCACTGCATTCGCCTCCAATACCTCTATACCGCCGAGAACTCGCCGCCGTAGTCATCTCAAGCAACACAGAGACCCGATCCCACCCATACCGAGCTACAAACAATCGAAACGCCAACATGTCCTCGCCGTTCGCCATCAGTATGTGCCAACTACGAAGCACTGGGTCAAGAACAAGAATGGTGACTAATGATGATAAACAGACGGCGGTGCCTGCGTGGCCATGGTCGGCAAGGACTGTGTGGCAATTGCATGCGATCTGCGACTTGGTCTCCAGGCACTCACCGTGTCCAACAACTTCCCCAAGATCTTCAACTACGGCCACTCCACCTTCCTCGGCCTCACAGGTCTCGCGACCGATGTCAGCACAGTATCAGAGCTCTTCCGGTACAAGGTCAACATGTACAGACTGCGCGAGGAGAGAGATATCAGCCCACAGACGTTCGCCAACCTCGTTTCGAGTTCGCTGTACGAGCGGCGCTTTGGCCCGTGGTTTGTGTCGCCGGTGGTAGCTGGAATCAACCAGACGACGGGGAAGCCGTTCATTTGCGGGTATGTACAAAGCATGCGCGCCAGCCGAGCATCATTCAGCCTTGCCACCGTAAACTGACTTGACGCTTAACAGCTTCGACTCGATCGGCTGCATCGATTTTGCCAAGGACTTCATCGTATCCGGCACAGCATCAGATCAGCTCTTTGGTACCTGCGAAGGTCTCTGGGAACCAGATCTCGAGCCGGAAGACCTCTTCGAAACCATGTCTCAAGCCCTGCTTTCCGCTGTCGACCGCGATGCGCTTTCTGGTTGGGGCGCGCACGTCTACATCATCGAGAAGGACAAGGTCACCAAGAGGTTATTGAAGGGTAGACAAGATTAGAGAACTAGTGATAACGTGGCGAGAGGTTTAGAAGCAGTATAGCTCATCGAAGATGCTATACATTGTACACTACACGGGCGATGCATATCATGCACGCAAGGCTGAGAATTGCGATGCCCGGGCAAGTCTCGAAGAGCTATGAGACACCCAAGGCCCTGGACCGATTTCGCAAGTGTCGTCAGCAGCTCTTATGAAGAAACGAGACTGATTGCATGACATCCTCTCTTCCCTGGCCCAGATTCCGATCGAGTTTCTCCTGAGCTCACCAAAAGCAAAGACCTTTCTCGGCATCCGATCTTGCCCAGCGACAATGCATCTCTCAAGGTTTCGCAGTGAGTCCTCCAGCACGCAAAAGCTGGAACAAGAGCCGGCGCCGCCGCCTGAATCATTGTCGTGAGATGTTCAATTGTCTTGTCGCAACGCTCTTCTAGGACCCAGATATGCCGCTGTCTCACCTGCACATCGCCCGCGTGTTGCCAGGCACTTAGAAGGCCTGCCTTCCACACTTCTTTGACACTCATCAAAACTACTGATTTGCTCTCAAGACGATTATTTGCGCATCATGGCCCCAAATACGCAGCCAGCAATGGCTAACCACCCACTAATTACAGTTCCGTCCAGGATCTCCACCTATGACGCCCGCACACTGTTCTATGAGAGGAGCGAAGCAGGCATGGCTGCGTGGATCCGAACATCACTGGACATCCGCTTCGGTGGAGCAAATATACCAAGTGCGGAGCTTCATGATGAGCTCTGTAGGAGACATGACGGGTTCATAAAGTACGCACTGGCTATGATGAACCACGCTACCTTCCAGGTGAGTTTAAACGTAGGCCATGGGAACAGCGCTAATAGCCATACAGGGCGGACTGCTCCAGTGCCAACAGCAGTCGTTCCTTAAAGGACTTTCTCCTGAAAATCGAGCCAAGATCTCGCAACTGCCACCCGATCAGATAGAAGTGGCGATCTCAAGAATGATACGTCAAGCGGAAGAGAGGCAGAATCAAGCGAGCGGAGAACAGGATCGGATGCAACAAGACGAGGAGCCTGCGCAAGATGAGCACGCTAAGAAGAAGCGCAGGCTTGACGTTGAAGGGCCCTCGCAGGATTAAAATGCTCTGCCTTTTGAGAGTGAACATTGACGGTCATCGCGATGGGACTTTTGCAGATCCAGGCATCGGACGACTATGCAGATGCTCATAGAGGTGTCGATGAACCTCGTTCACCCTGCGCATTGAGTGAACGCAAGGCTGCAAGTATCCTGGTCAAATGTGGATAGACAAACAAGGCTGGCTCGTTTGCACGTGGAGCTTGCCCGTCCTGCTTATCTCACCTCTCCCCGTCACCTTTCTTTCCTCTACAATCAAGACCTGACAAATTCATCACTGGCCAACACTATGAGCTGCTCCAACACTCGCTTGCACAAGAAAGGCGAGCTGATCAACAAGATACTCAAGATCAGAGACGGCATCGAGATTGAAGTTCTGCTTCAATTCAAGGACCCCGAGAACAAGAATCAAGACCTGCTCCTGGAGCGCGACAAAGACGAACTGCACACGGCTTTCAATGACTTCCTTTCGGAATTTATCGATAGCTTCGACGCTGTAAGGTCTAGTATGAAAAGCAGACCATGGCTCAAATGACTAATCAGGTTGTGCAGTCCGTTCAACGAAACGCGAAGACTAGAGCTCATCCGACGACTGGAAAAAGACTCTACGGTCAGTCAGTGCACTCAGAATAGTATCGAGCTTGATCACGGACGGTCGAAGCCGACTGTCGACAAAGAATCAAACGAGAGGGAACAAGAAGCCTGCATGAGATAAGACCTAATCGAAGAGCGCATGGAATAATGTAAGAGCTTTTGGACCGAGAGCATCATCGCCTTGAATGGTGGCAGCCATCGCCAACGCTAGTCGTGAATGAATGTCATACCACCACACTTGCTTTCTTCTGTGATCTGTTTGTGCTCACCGTCATCACCGTTTGCCTCGAAGCCCAGACCATGTCCAAAACACCATTAGCTTTCGCAGAGCTGGATCAAGCTCCACTCGCACCATGTCACAAAGCCCTTGTCCTCCGACATATCTCTCGGTTGCAGCACATCATCCACAACGTCGATGAACTCTCTATTGGCCGCTACACTAATAAGCAAGCTGCACGGGAACAGCTAGCTCGTATGACACTGATGATCCGCGACTATGCTGCCCTCGCTCAGAAGCACCCAGACTCCGACTCCGACCTTTCGGGTCCTATAGAGCCAATTGAATCAGCAGCGATGGACATCATCGACGCAGCCTTGTCTACTAGCGGAGCGCCAGCCTCATTTGCCGAAGCAGCATTCGTGAGCAGTCAGCTCTGGGGTCGAGAGCAGGAAGTCGCAGCCATTATGCAAGAACAGAGTGCGGAAAGTGTTGATGATGTGATTGAGCTTTGGAACACACTGCGTGAGAACAACGAGAAAGTCGTGCCAGATGCATGTCGGGACTGTGATCTGGGGGATGGGATAGATTGGGAAGGACTGTTCGTGAATCGCAGAAAGTCCGACGCTGATGCTGGACTACTGATCAGAAGACCAGCTATGGAATTGGACGAAGTCGAAGAGATCAGAAGCGAGCTCGTGCTCGGAAAGCCGCTAAAAGAACAAGCTTCGCGGCGAAAAGGAGCCCTCACGTTCATCACAAAATGGCTAGCCAGCTTTGGTCCTTAGCTGGTCAAAAACCTCTACTTCTTTCCCAATAACTCCCACTCATTCTCGATTATCTTCGGAACCTCATCCTCCAAACTACACTCTTTCGGTTGCCAGCCCAAAACCTTCCTCGCCCTCTCCGCCTTTCCCATAGAATTCAAGCCCCAACTCAGCGCCTGAAAATCCGCCGTCTCCCAAGCTTCCTGTTTACTCAAACTCTGCTCCTTGTAGTCTTTCGGAATAGCACCCATCTCGCTTGCCTTCTTCGCGATGAATTTACTTAAATCTCTCCATACATGTCGACCATTTTCTGTGAAGAAATAACCTTTCTCTCCCCAGATTTCGGGAGAGAGGTTCTTCTGGACGGCGGCGTCCACGAGGAGGGAATAGACGGAAGAGAGATCGTGGATGTGGATGTTATCCCATTTTGCTTTTCCTTTCCCGATCACAGGTGCGTATCCTTTGTTTAAGATTAGTTTTGTGAGTTCGTAGACTTGTCTTCCTCGTCCAGAGATTGGGCCTCGACCTTTTCCGTAGATTGTTGGCGGACAGATTATTGCCGTCTTCACCACATCTCCATGTTTCTCCGCTGCCTCGAGAACGATTTTATCGACGTTTCGATGAAAAGCTTCGTCTGGGAGATTTGTCAGCTCCGAAACGCCGGAGTAGTCGTTGAATTCTCCTCGAGTCCACTCTTCGCCTAATCTGTCGTCTTTGGAGTCGAAGTATGTCAAGATTCCTGTTCCACCGGTGTGGAGCCAGAAGCCTGGGTTTTCTTTGGTGTGGCCTTTGGCTAGGCCTTTGGCTATTGCGCGTGCTGCGCCCTCGTGGTCTGAGGCGTCCGCTGCGTGGAGAACGATGTCGGCGTTGGAGGCTTCTTCTTCGAGGACGGAGCTGTCGTCCAGACCGCCGATGACTGGGCGTACTTTTGGATACAAGGACTTTACTCTGTCCGCTTTTTCTTGTGTTCGGATGAGGGCGGAATAGTCGTAGTCGGGATGGGCTTTGTAGAGGAGGTAGAAGGCGTCGCCTGCGATGTAACCGGTGATGCCTGTAATGAAGATTTTGGGAGGCATGATGATATTATGTGTCTGGTATTCTTCGGGCTGATGGGGTGAAGTTGAAGCAGAGTTCAGGATGTTAGGGGAAAAGTGACTTTCGATGCGGATATATATTTCCGCAGGGGCCTGCTTATTAAGTTGACTCAGCATAAAGAATGTACATATAGTGGAGTCTGGATCGATCTGCCGCCAAGTCGCACGTGTCAGCAAGATTGATAGACTGTTACAGTATATAAAGAGAGGACAAGATACTTAAGCACAGATACGCTTCAAGCACGAACGGTGCGGGCCTTACCATCAAGTACGACGGCACCAACACCATGTACAGCACAGCTGTCCGCAACATCGTTTTCCAGTCATTCATTCCTAGCCATCGATGTCGTCGACGGTCGACCTGGGCATTACCGAGAACGGTGGAAGCACAGGCACCACCTATCCGAACATTAGCGAAGCGCCATGTGGTTTAACCACTACGTACGTTGAGGCCTAGATCGTCGACTTTTTCACGGGGGGTTTCTTTTGAATACTCATGAGCATTGTTGTGCACCCCACCCACCACCTCCAGGTGTGTTAATTTGGATATACTCTCCTGCTTCCAGATTGGCAACCGCCTTGCCCCCGAGGTTCACCTCAACATGGCCCTCTCCATCAGCTCTCTTTCTGAAGAGCAGATTCTTGCCAGGCAACCCATCCTCGCCACCATCCATGCCATACGGCGCGAACACTCTTCTATCACTCAAAATGCTGAACTTCAGCGGCATCCTCGCCTCGATTTCCCTCGTCACACCATCTCCACCACGCCACTTTCCTTTACCACCGGATCCTTCTCGAATCACACTCTTTCTAACAAGAACCTGAGTTCTCTTCTCAACAATTTCGGGATCCGTCATCCGCGTGTTCGTGCTATGAACTTGGGTAGCATGCTCACCATGCCAACCCGGTCCAGCTCCACAGCCTCCACCAATTGCTTCACCGAAGTTCCAGCCTGCAACGATCTCACCTGTGACAGCATCACGACCTCCAGTGCCCCAGCCGAAGGATGAAGCGCAACCTTGGAATGCTGCTACGACGTTGAACGCCTTTAGAATTGTGTCGACGATACGTTGACTCGCAATCGTGCTGCCGCAGATCGCCACGCCGGGGCCAGGATTCAGGATACTGTACTTCGGTACCTGGATGGTGATGGGCTGCAGGCATCCTTCGTTGAGAGGTATATCGACATTCAGGAGGCAGCGGAGGACATAAATAACTGCTGAGTGTGTAATCGAGATGGGTGAGTTGAAGTTGCCCCAGATTTGAGGACCTGTTCCTGAGAAGTCAAAAGTGGCGCTTCCAGTGTCTGGATCTATCTTGACTTGGAGCTGAACTGGAGTGCCGTCGTCATAATAGTCAGCCGCCGACAATGGCTCTGGGTGCTTTCGAGCAAGGTCCCGGAGAAAGCCACGGACTGCACTCTCAGCATTGTCCTGAATTCCTTCCATCGCTTGATGCACAAGTGGTAGTCCCGCCTCATCACAGAGCTTGCCGAGAAGTACTATGCCACGCTGGTTAGCTGAAATCTGGGCTTTGAGATCCGAGAGATTGTCTTGTATGCGTCGAGTCGGTGCACAACCTGGAAATTTGCCAGCAGCATCAAAAGCCGCGCGGACCTCGTCTTCGAGGAAGAGGCTGGCGCTGGCGATTTTCATGCTCTCAACATTGATGCCCTCTTCCCAGAGCTCTTTGCTCTCGGGCATCATGCTAGTAATACCCTTGCCACCAATGTCACTGTGATGCCCTCGACTGGCGACATAGAAGGCAATCTCATCTCCGACGAAACACGGTGTCACCACCGTCAAGTCTGGTAAGTGAGTTCCGCCCCATTCTGGGTGATTGGTCATCAACACATCGCCCGGCTTCAAGCGTCCTTGCCAATGTCGATGCTGAGCTTGAATAGCGAACTGCATTGATCCAAGATGAATAGGAATATGAGGTGCGTTGGCGATCAGCTTTCCGTCAAGCGAGAAGATCGCACATGAGAAATCAAGACGCTCGCGGATACTCGAGGAGATTGAAGTGCGCTGGAGTGTGTTGCCCATCTGCTCTGCTATTGCCATGAATCGATGAGCAAAGACCGAGAGCTGGATAGCATCGAGGGTTTTGGTAGCAGCAGCAGGCTTAGTCTCGGTCCGCTGTCTCTCAAGTACCACATGCTTGGACAGCAAGTATGCACACCAGTCTGGTTCTACGAAAATAGTTTGCGTAGCATCAATGATGAGCGCAGGGCCGACGATTGTTCTGCCTTTCGGAGTGCTCGCCAAGAGATATACAGGCACATCTCGTACCATGCCCTCAAGATATGCTGGCTGAGAAGCTGATCTTAAAGCCAGTGATGGGTTTTTCTTTACGGTTTCGAGCCCAGTGGAAGATGCCAGATCTCTCGAATAATGTGACCCAGAGCCTCCAGTACCTCTGACTTTGATCGACTCAATGACAATTTTTCGTTGCATTGTAAAAGCGAATTCCCTAGCATGCTCATCGACGAATACTCGCCCATAGTCTTCGTCTTTAGGCCTCGATATGGTAAGAGAGGTGTCAGTGCCAAAATATCGCATGACGACCGACTCATCAAATTCCAGTGATGCTAGGTCTGCGCCTTGCGAGACAAGCTCCTGGCTGACCTGGTCACGAAGTGCTTGGAGATGTTTAAGGATGGCTGGCAAGGCTTCGAGAGACCAGTCACCAGAGAATGGCACAAAAACCTCATGCTGAAGTTGAGCCTGGGATATGCCGTAGGCGGAAAGCAGGGATGAGTATACGTGAATGAGGACGGTGCTGATCCCCAGCTTTGAAGCAATAGCGCAAGCATGTTGTCCACCTGCACCACCGAAGCTGACCAGACGATGCTTTTCTGGAGCATACCCTCTCGCTTCGGTTGCATTACGTATCGGTCTAGACATGGCTTCATTAGCTACGTCGAGGAAACCTAGAGCGAGCTCAACAACACTGATCTGCTGTCCTGTCTGCTGTGTGAACTCCTCGTTCAGGGCTGTGAACTTCTGCTGCACCACGTCGGTATCGAGAGGCTGGTCCGCATTCTTGCCGAATATCGCAGGAAATGATGATACGACCAGTCTCCCCAAGAAGAGATTCGCGTCGGTTACAGTCAGCGGGCCACCATTCCTGTAACAGGCAGGACCAGGAAACGCTCCAGCACTTTCAGGGCCAACAGCAAGTAGACCATTTCGTAGTGATAGGATCGAACCACCTCCAGCAGCCACAGTCGCGATGTTCAGCATTGGTGCGACAATACTTCGATCCGCAATCTTCGTCTCTTGCAAGAAATCGTACTTGCCGTCATAACGGCTGACATCAGTACTTGTGCCACCCATATCGAGACCTATCACAGGCACCTGATCCTCAGGATTGTAACATGATTGAGCGACGCCGACCACACCGCCAGCTGGCCCACTCAGCAAAGCTTCGTTGCCACGAAACTTACGAGCTTGTCGTAGACCGCCATCTGAGCACATGAATTCGACTCGCTGCGGAAGTTGGCTGAAGCCGCTTTCGAACTGCGACACATAGTCTTGGATGATTGGATATAGGTACGCTTCTGATGACACTGCAGTGGCGCGATCAAGCAGCTTGATGGCAGGGTGCGTCGAATGTGAGGTTGAGACGTGGAAGAATCCGGCTTCTCTCGCTAACTCAGCAACCAGCAGTTCATGATCTGGGAATGCCCATGCGTGCATAAAGCAGATGGCAAGAGCATTGAACCCTTGCGTTCGCAGCGCTTGTAGCTGTCTCTTGACCACTTCTCCATTTGGCCTTTGAATGATGCGGACCAGATCGCCGCTTGCTGTTGCGACCACATTCTCGTCCTTCAGGAGCTCTTCTCTCGGCGTCGGCTTTGGATCAAGATCGAAATCCTGAATCGTCACACGTTCGTCAATTTCGATTGCAATCTCGTGCAGAGCTTTGGGCTTCTCGACTCGGAGATCAAAGAGTTTTGGTCGTGTCTGATCACCGATGACACACACATCCCGGAATCCTTTCGTAGTGGCAAATGCAAACTTCTCGCCTTTGTGCTCTAGCAATGCATTTGTGGCGATGGTCGTACCGATGCGGCAGCTCTTAATCTTGGATCCATCCAGCTTCTCGTTCCGCAAGATCTGACGACCTTCGACGTGCTCCAAAATCCTTCTAATGGCTTCTGTGGGTGCATCTTTGTAATGCTCGGGGTCGACTGACAAAAGCTTGAAGATGAAATCTGCCTGTCCTGGAATATGTGCAATTACATCGCAAAAGGTACCACCCCGATCAATGGACACCGAAATTCCAGGTAAATCCTGCTCGAGATCAGGCTGGCCAGTCATATCGCCCGGATCTCGTGCAGATCGCCTGGCTTTTCACAACAAGATCTTGGGTTCAGACTCGCGATCTTGAAAGTTCGAGACGAAGTCGGCGAGGAATGTTGTACCGCAGATATTCCGAGGGCTACAGTCATGTTCGGGCAACGCTAAACATCGGCCAACATACTAACATAGCATGTCAGCTTTTGATAGGCCAAATACCCTACCTAAAGTGGTTCCTCTGCCTTGAAGCGGCGAAGATTGCGATTGCGTGATAGAGTATCATGCCATGGAAAAAGTTGTCCTGGGTAGGCGGTATTGGTGGCAAGGACAGCCTTTGAAAGTCCTACAATTTGCAGTGTCCAGCCTCGCGAAAGTTCGGCGCAACAAGATGGATCCAGCCCTTGCACCTGACAAGCCGAGCGCTGTAGTGCAGAGCTCTTCAGTGGTCTATGACCAGGATGCGGAACCAAGCGACCATCAACAACCAAAACAGTCGAGGTCCAGGAGACTGAGAAGACTGCTCTGGGACTCACTCGACAAGTCTCCAGAAGAGCGTGCGTTCGTCAATAAAGCAGATTGGTGGATTATGTCGTATGTCTGCGTTGCTTATTTCGTTAAGTATCTAGATCAGACCAATGGTCAGTACGGCTCGGTCAAGTCTGCGAAGGACCAAGCTCACGTTTTCCTCTCAGTGACCAACGCATATGTATCCGGCATGAAAGAGGACATTGGCATGAGTGGCCAAGACTACAACCTCCTCCAGACAATGTTTACTGCTGGCTATGTTATCGGAAATCTTGCATCGCAGCTTGTGATGCTTAAGGTCCGACCTTCGATATGGCTTCCGTCACTCGAATTTGCTTGGTCGATTCTGGTAATGGCTATGGCAGCAGCGAAGAAACTCGAGACTCTCCTCATCCTGCGCTTCTTCATTGGCTTGCTTGAGGCTTCGGCTTTCCCCGGTGTCCTGACTTTACTCGGAAACTGGTACAAGGCAGAAGAACTTGGAAAGAGGTCTTCGATCTTCATCGCGACATCTGCCGCAGGTTCGATGTTCTCCGGGTACCTCCAAGCAGGCCTGTATCGCGGCATGAACGGCAAGCACGGCATCGCAGCTTGGAGATGGCTCATGATATTTGATGGAATCATTGGCATTCCTGTATCGCTCTATGGCTTCTTTGCCGTCCCAGACAGTCCGACCAACACGCGAGCGCTTTGGCTGAAGCCCAGAGATGGCGAAATGGGAATGCGCAGAATGGAAGGCTTATTCATGTGGCCGATGTGAACATCGCATTATCACCATCGGCTGGACGGTGCCTACCCGTCTGGAGAGGCTCCAAAGTTCAGTGTTGGATATGAACTGGCGACCATGTTTTTCGCCATCGAGCTGGTCGTGATGATGGCCATAGCATATTGCATGAGAAGGTGGCCGCCAGGATGATGAATCAGCTATGCATGATTGTGGAATCAGCTATGCATGATTGTGAAGGACCGACTCGGTACTCGGCACTGGCATTCATCTTGGCAAGCCTCAGTCTGACCCCGAAATGGAATGCGGCGACGAGGTGAGCCTCACTTCATCAAAGCTTCCGATGTGACAAACACGGCACAACTGACCATGGAGTCTCGCAGTATGTCTGCCTCGGCATTCCTTGGAGCCCATCTACCAGCAGACTTCCTTGCCATCGACACCCCTGGCACAGAACCCACCGACCTCGACAAACAAAACCGCTCAGAAGTATCCTCAACCTCAGAAGACGCCAGGACTCCTCCTCCTCCACCACCACCAGACGTCGAGAAGCAGAATGCCACCACGACAACCGCCACAGAACCACCCGATCCCAATGCCGTGTTCTGGGACAGCGACACCGATCCAGCAAACCCACAGAACTGGCCCACAATTTCAAAGTGGTCTCAAGTTGCTGTCCTCTCAGCTTTAACCTTCCTCACCCCATTAGCATCCAGTATGTTCGCTCCAGGCGTTCCCGAGGTCATGTCGGATTTCAATACTTCGAGCACACTACTCGCAACCTTCGTGGTGTCAATCTACGTTCTTGGCTTCGCGTTAGGACCACTCGTCATTGCACCTTGCTCGGAGCTGTATGGACGTTTGCCCGTCTACCATATCTGCAATGTTGCCTTCATAGCTTTCACGATTGCGTGCGCGAGAGCGCAGAGCATGGCCGAACTGTGTGCTTACCGATTCTTGCAGGGTGTTTGGGGTGTTTGTCCTGTGACGATTGGTGGTGGAACGATTGCGGATCTCTTCATTCCGGAGCAGAGAGGTGCTGCCATGGCGATTTGGGCCATGGGACCTTTGCTTGGACCAGTCGTAGGCCCTGTTGCAGGAGGATTCCTGAGCGAAGCCAAGAGTTGGAGGTGGATTTTCGTAAGTATTCCAGGCTTCAACACAGTGAAGTCTCTTGACTGACATTGTCACACAGTACGTGATCACCATCGCCACCGGCCTGATAGCCATCCTAGCTGCCATAGGAATCCGTGAGACCTATGCTCCAATCCTGCTCGAACGTAAAGCTTCTAAGCTTCGAAAGTCAACCGGCAACCAGGACCTCCGCTCCAAACTCGACAAAGGCCTGAACCCAAAACAACTCTTCCTCCGCGCCATCGTCCGTCCAACGAAGATGCTCTTCCTATCACCAATTTGCTTCCTCATGACACTATACATGTCCATCGTCTACGCTTTCCTCTACCTGCTCTTCACCACCTTCACCTTCGTCTTCGAAGACCAATACGGCTTTTCGGCATCCATCGTTGGGCTGGTGTACATTGGCATGGGAGTAGGGAATTTCATCGGATTGGGCACTTTGGGATTCATGTCTGATCGAATCGCGAAACGTCTCACTGCGAAGAATGGAGGTCAGCTGAAACCAGAGTACCGATTACCGCCGCTCATCTGGGGAGGACCGTTCATTCCAGCTGGACTTTTCATTTATGGCTGGACGACTCAGTACCAAGTACACTGGATAGTGCCGTTGATCGGGACGTGCTTTATCGGTATTGGTTTGATTGCGGCCTTTATGTGCATTAATACGTATCTCGTGGACACGTTCACGTTGTATGCGGCCAGCGCGATGGCTGCGAATACGGTGCTGAGAAGTATTTTCGGAGGAGTCTTTCCCCTTTTTGGACTGCAGATGGTAATTTATATACCGAATCACCCGTCACAGAGCATTACTGACCCGAATAGTATGATACCCTGGGACTTGGCTGGGGCAACAGTCTCCTGGCCTTCATCGGCATTGCGCTGCTACCGATTCCTTGGCTCTTCTATGCACATGGCGAGCGAATACGGACGCATCCGAAGTTCCAGATCAAATTTTAGCATAGGCGAAATGCATCCAGGAAGGAGGCTGAAAGGATAAAGTCATTGACATTGAAGGGTATCGTATCCGCGTCAAAATTATCTCTACCACACCACCCACGGCCATTTGCCCCAATCCAGCTGCCTAGTACGGGATTCCATTCGTAAGCAACTGGAAGTAATCATAGACACCCGTCGAGTAACTTCTCTCAGACCAATGCACCAGCTTTCTTACGAACTCGGCAGCCTCCCTCTCACTTTTCTCCAGTACAAATCGCTCCTTGAAATGCTGGATGGTCTGAGGTTTGAAACAAGGCAGGCCTGAATCCAACATGACCATCACAATATGGCTCAGTTGCTCCACATATTGTCGACTCGCCAAGAAGACCTTGACACAAAGTTCCTCGAATTGCTTGAAAGCTTGCGAGTTCTTGCCGCCCATGACCGCGACCATTTCTGGCGTGAGTTTGAATGGTGCACGTTCAAATTTGATTCCGCCAGGAGCGATGTCGAAGCAGAAACCGAAATCGATGTGGAGAATGTGGCCGGCATCGTCGACCATGATGTTTCCGTTGTGACGGTCTTTAAATTGAAGGAGGTAGCTGATGATGCTGTACGCGGCCATAGACTTGATGAAGTTTGAGCGGGCTTCCTGGAAACGAATCGAGTCCTCGTAGCCGTACTTTGATTGAAAGTATTCGTAGAGGCCGTTGACGGCTTCACGGCCGAGCATGTCTCTGGAGACAGAATTGGGAAGGACATCGATGACACCGCAACCGGGCGCCGTGGCCGTGACACGGTATGGAAAGACGTACACATCGAGGCCGACATTGTTGAAGATACCTCGAAAGGCGGCGATAAGCTGGAGTGCCAGGACGTCTTGGCGGCAGTCGTCGCCGACTTTGAAGATGGCTGATTGCCAGACTTCGTAGGTGCGACGCTTGTGTTGGAGCTGTCTACCAGCTGCGCTCTGTTCGTCTGTAGGGGCATTGCCCTCCTCCTTGCGGATTCGGAAAGTCGCCATGAAGGGAGCTTTGGCATGGGATTGAAGGGGTTTGCCTGACTTGCGATCGATGCCAATGAGCACACCATCGGGGTTACTGGGCAGGTAGACTCCGACATCGACTTGGATCTTACGAAGCTCTTCCTCGATCTTGGCCTTCTTCTCTGGCTTGGGACGTTTGATGAGTGGCTTGAGCGTGCCAGAGATGCCGGTGACCTTGCGAAAGAAGTCAAACTCGCGCTCGTAAAAGTCCTTGTCCTCACTCGCGAAGCTTCCAATCAGCTCGTCCATGACCTTGTCGAAGATGGGCTTTGCTGGATCAGGCACTTCCGAGTCCTCGTCCTTATATGCATTGGCCTTGATGTTCCAGATGATTTGATGCGCGAACAGCTGCGAGAAGGTGGCCGTTTCGATGATGTATCGCTCGACATAGCCAAGTTGATCGTATCGCAGCGCTTGCACTACCTGTGGCACATAGAAGAAAGTGACGTCCACGTGGTGGCTTTCGAGAGCCCGTACCGCATATTGTATGACAAGAGGATGATTCTTGTAAGCCGGCAGGAAGTGGGTGACTGCGGCCATGGGGTTGATGGGAGCCCAATACAGCAGATATCGAAGCTGTGTCTTCAGATCTGATGGAAGTTCGGATCCCAGCAGTAAGTAAAGAGCGTCAGCTTCATGGATGGCTTTCTCTGGCTGGCGGAGGAGGTATTGTCGCAGACTGAGCTTGATTTGCTGTGAATCAGAGAACCGTGTCGCCAGCTGTATTGCCACACGCGGATCCTCAGCCCACGCTACATCGACAAGCGACAAAATCAAGGACTCTTGATTATGCAGCTCGCTGTGGCCAGGTGCTATGCTTCTTGAGTCTTGTCCGAGCGGTGCCGACCACACCGAGAGCTTACCAAGCTCGTGCTTAATGAGTTCCAGCAGCAACTTCTGCTTTTGCAACAAGGAGGGCAGGACTGGTGATGTCTTACTGCCAATAGGGTCCATGCTACCCAACATGCCAGTGATATCGTTGAGGAGCTTCTTCTCTGCCTTGACCTGCAACTTGTTGCTGCCAAACGACCATTTGGGGGGCCCAGCGAACCAGGCCAGCCCTGCAGACAGGATGGCATCCTTCAGTCTCCATTGGGCTGTGGAGTCCGATCTAGTGGCATACTTCAAGATCTTGGTTGCGAGCAGGACGATGTGAAAGTGAGCCTCACGAGCAAGCGGCTGAGTAACAGTCTTCTTCATGGCCAACATCGTGATTCGCATCAGCCTGGAGTAGACCTTTTCGGTAGCTGGCGATGTGAGTCGGGAAGCACTGAAATGGCTTGACAGGAAATGCGTCACGCGCAGATGTGGTGCGACCAGGTTTTGTGTAATCTGTTCACGCCGTTTGATAGCCTCCCAGCTGGAAGGAGCGAATTCCTCCTTCACATAAAATGGGTCCAGATGGGAGAGAGCTGGGTTGAAGAAACCCTTCTTGAGACGCACGGAGGCTTCCCATCCAGCTGCGACTTCGACGAGCACCCTTGACTCTAGGCTTGGGTTCTCTTTGATTATTCCGAGCCACAGTGAGATACCCAGGTTGATCGACTGTTTGGTGAAGATCATGAACGGGACTGATACAAGATCCTTGATAAGAGCAACTCTGTCAGAGAGGGTCCGGCTCAGGATGCCAGCTGCATTGCGCAGAATTGCGCGAACTTCTTCCGGGTGGACATCTTCGTTGCCCTTGATCCGTTGGGCAAGCTTCCTCAGTTCGACTGCTTCATCTTCCATTGGCTTATCCACATCCAGCAACGTCAGGCGCGAATTGCCGTTGTAGTCTACGATGGCAAAGTCATCGTCCATGTGTAGCTTGTCGTCGAGGTGACGATATTCCTGGCGAGTGGTGTACTGTGCAATGAAGTCAGAGGCAGTGTTTACGGCTTGGTTGCGACCCTCCAAACTTGTCAGGCGCTGGTCACTCCCAGGTATGATTGACCCCATCTCGACCGCAAATGATCGGCCAAGAGCAATGTGACCATATGCTCCGTCATCCTCGTAGTCTTCCAAGTAGGCCTGCAGCATGCCTTTGACGTCGAGTGGCGAGACATCAATGGCTCTGGCCACCCACACACGACAGCGTTGGTGAAAGTTGTTCAGTGTCTGCTGCCGGAAATGCGCATCGTCGGAAACTTGAATGTTGACGTGGCCTTTGCCTGAGCTATAGTACGACTTGAAGGCATACTCGTCCGTTTCTGTATCTAGGCAGGCTTTCCACATTAGCGAGAGGAGCTCCAGTAGGGCGAAAAGCGACGCTTTCTGACACAATGCAGAAGGTATCTGCTTGATGATACGGTCACATGCTGCTATCGCTGCCTGTTGGACCTTAGCAATGCGGTTACAGCAGCCTTCGAACAGAGTCGCCAATTGTAATGCCACTTGTGGCGCTGCGAACTCCTGTCGTTTCCCAGACAAAGCCTTATGGAGGTATGTATCGACGCTGTGGTTCGACACAGCAAGGACGCAGTTGCAAAGGTGCTCCGTCGTCTTGACTTTGTTCTCGAGGAAGTATGGCAGGACGGCAGTGCTGTCCCCACCACGGGCGCGGAGAGTGGACACGAGCAGTGCGGCGTTCACGAACACACTTTCTCGGTAGCTAAGCTTATTGATGTCAGCTTCGCATTGTGGCAAAATTGTTGTGAGTGCTTGCTTCTGTTGTCGATGCGTAGAGTCTCCAGCGCCGCGACGTAAGATAGGGTTGAGATCGATACTGCTGTTGGGCATGTCAACGCGTGCTTCGTCAACCAGTGGCAAGCTATACAGAGCCATGGTTTGCAGGTCGTCCTCATGGACCTTAGTGCTGCTAGCAGCCAAAGTGAAGCCATGAACAGCAAAGTTGAACCACGCGTCTCTGCCAAGCGAAAGCACTTCGTCTTCGTCTTCAAGTTTTGGTTGATTGACAGTGTCGAATGAGGCGAGTAAGGCCATGGGCTTGAAAAGCTGGGCAATGGTCTTGGACGTGAGGTTGTGATCGACGGGCTTCTCACCTGCCACATCGCCGCTACTGACACAAAGACTCAGCATATGGGTCAAGTAGATCTCGAAGAATGGGGAGTCTTTCTTGATGTATCGGGCCAGTCGTAGTCGCGCTTCCGTGACAGCAGCAGTCAAGGGCGAAGTGGTCTGAATGACGGCATCGCTACCGATGCGAGCATAAAGACGAAGCAAGCCTTTCAACTCGCTGGCGCCGCCGCACACACCGAGCGCTGATGTCTCAATGATGATTCTGGCGTCGACAGCGGGACTGATCTTGCCGATTTTTTGGAAAAGCATTGACAGCACCAGAGCAGTCAGCTGCGCTTCACTACGAGCGACAGCGATGGAGACGATGGCTTCGACGACGGTGCCATATGCGGTTGCAGTCTCTTCGTCGTCACTGAAGTCCAGGGAGATGGCGCTGCCCAGGGCCTTGTGAGAAGAGAAGTTGTTCTGGCTGAAGTTGAAGCCGGCGTCAAAGATAGACGACTTGCTGTTTCCATGAGCATCTGCATCGGCACTCAAGACGTTGCCCAGACTGTAGAGGGTGCTGATGACGACATCCTGGGACAGCGGTCTCAGAAGGCGGGCAAGGCACTCGCACGCCACAGCTGATGTGGTGGGAGTCATTCTTCCGTTGACTATCAGTCTTGGCAGGGATCGTGTAAGTGTGGTGACGACGGTCTCGGAGATATTGGCGAGAACAGCCATGCACTTCAGCACAGTTTTGGCAAGGTCTTCGTCAGCCATTTGGGATGGGTCGGATGTGATGGCACTTAAGCAATCTAGGAGAACGTCGTCGTTTGGTGTGTCGCCGTTGAGGATACAGCAGCACAAGAAGCTTCGCAGGGCGGATGCTTTGACTTCTCGGGCAAGCCTCTGCTGCCAGATCGAGCCGAGCTTAAGATAGTCTGCATCGGCATCGAGGAACTTGATCTCGTCGGAGATGATGTGGGCCAAGTGGTCAAGGTGGCCATTTGACGCGTGGATTGGGTTACGATAGCGCCGAGGATTCTGGGTGAGCAAAGTGTCGAGCAAAACGGGGGCGGGCAGAGGCTCGGGAGTGGGCAGCAAGGCCAACACACTCTCCTCGACCACCATCATGAATGCTTGCTCGAGCAGCGTGGCCCCGAGCGGCTTGGCATTCGCAGAGCAGTGGCGGCTCCATCGCTTCCACTCGTTCATGGTGGTGGTGGTGGTGGTGGTGGTGGTGGTGGTGGTGTGGGTGTTGCGAATGGCCGAGAGCGCGCCCTCCAAGGACACCAGGAACTTCTCGGAAAGCAGATGTCGGAGCTGAGGCAACAGTTCCATGCGCTCTTGCGGACTCCAGACGCGCACATACTTGGCGATGGCATGGAAGAAGCCGAGGAGGGAGACATGCAGACGAATGACGTCCAATGTGTGATGTGTGATTTCATACTCGCTCTCTCCATCGGCCAAGGGCTTCGGCCTCAGCCATTCTGTGCTTTCGGCACTCGCCGACAGTTCGGCGGTGGTATGGAGGATGCATGCGCATGCCTCTTGTCGCAGCGAAGCGTGGTTGAGGGCAAGGGCCAGCACAGCCGCGGTCAAGTCGTAGGAAAGCGTGTCCCAGGGCGGCCGATGGGGGTGTAGCGGTAGCGGTAGCGGTGGCGGTGGCGGCGGTATGGGCGCGAAGGGCTGGCGATGTGCCTGCGGCAGATAAGGCACGAGGTGTCGTAGCAATGCGTGTGCGTGTGTGGTTGTGTGCACCAAGGGAGCTGCCTTGCACAATGCCCGCAACACCTCCAACTCCTTGACGCTCATCGGCGTGTGCGAGGCTCCCAGCGCGCACAGCCTCTGTATGTCCTCATCTCCTGCTGTCTGCGCCGACAGCGTCGCGAGTCGTTCGAGAGCATTGCGCCGCGTCGCGCCCATGCTGCTGCATACATGTATGTCTGCTGCTTTGCTGTATAGACAAGACATTCGCAGGTGAGCTGGAATTGGCTGGCCTCCATCAATATTGAACGCCGCTTAATCGGACCCAGCTTTCCCAAACGCCGATGACTTTTCCTCACAATCCTACCCTACAACCATCTTCCACCAGCAAAGTCCACATTGCCATCCTCTTCCACGCCATGGGTCTCGCGGGTAACAAAATGTACGCACAATACACAATCATCACACACATCCCCACTGACATTGCGCAGCCGCACCAAACTCTCCCACGACCCGAACAACACAGCATGGGCCAGAGACACAAAAACCTTTGGTCGCAAGATTCTTGCACAGCAAGGATGGAAGGACGGCGACTACCTGGGCGCTGAGAACGCGAGCCATGCCTCTCACTATACCGCCGCAAATGCCTCGCACATCCGAGTCATGCTGCGCGAAGACAATCTGGGTTTGGGCGCAAAGATTGCTGCCGGAAATGCTGACACATTTGGGTTGAGCATGTTCTCCGGTCTGCTGGGCCGACTCAATGGCAAGGACGATGCGACATTGAAGAAGCAGGAACACTCAGTCAGAGATGCTGAGCTGAGAATGTATGGATATCGGAAGTTCGGCTTCATGAACTTCGTCTCAGGCGGTCTGTTGGTGGGCGATAAGATGGAGCCGCCGAAGAGCACCAACATTGCGCACATCAAGCCTCAAGTTGTGCCAGTCAAGCTTGACACTGAAAAGAAGAGCAAGAAGCGGAAAGCGGATGAGGATGAGGATGCTCCTGTGCGAAACTCGGGCGACACTTCAAGCTCAGAGTCAAGCGAGGAAGATCGAGCAAGGGTTGAGAAAAGTCAGCGCAAGGCAGAACTCAAGGCCAAGAAGGAGGCAAAACGTGCCAAGTCTAAGCCTAGCGATGATGAAAAGTCCCGTTTGAAAGAGGAGAAGCGAGCACGCAAGGAAGAGCGTCGCAAGCGGAAAGAGGAGAAGCGCAGGAAACGAGCCGAGAAGGAAGCGTCGAGCGCGAAGACTCCTGTGCCAGCATCTGCCGCCAACAGCGAAGGGGAAGGATCTGGCACTTCCACGCCGACTTTGATGGGAGGACGACAGGCCTTGCGGCATCGGTACATCATGCAGAAGCGCATGGCTTCTGGCAACGCTGCTGCGCTGAAGGAGATTTTCATGCTCCAGCCACAAGCACCAACTTGAAAGCAACGTTCCTCTAACTTACACGTCTGAATATACGCCTGGGGTTAGGATCTGGAGAGAGAATTTGGCTGCTTAGTAGCTCGCAATAAGCTACTTATAGGCTTCGAATGCTAAGTTCTCGCTTTTCATCGCAAATCTCACTCCGGAATTGTTCGTCGCCTTGCAGATCTCGAGGTCTGATCAGCTGTAACGATCATGGAGGGAGAGCGGCACTCTGCAGTCTCTTCAAATGGCCTCAGCCCGAGCGACAAATCCTGCTCAGGTCGAAAGCGCCGAACTGAATTTTTCGACCTGCCTCTGGAACTACGACAGATGGTTTACGACGCGTGCATCCCGACAGGAGGTGCGATCACAATTACTGACTCGGACGAACAAAACCTGCTCAACTTTCGACTCGCACATCCTCGCGTTGATGTTGAGATCAACGAGCGAGTCAAACGAAACTACTCCTATGTGAGAGCGATTATCTCACCCACAGAATCGTGCACACCGCCTCCGCTAGGATATTCCTTCAAGTTTCGGCGGATGGACATCACCTTTGAATCCTTTAGTAAAGCTTCGGATGACCCACATGACTCTACTCCGACCCGTATCGACGCCCAATTAAGGACCATGTCCGCCAGCGTCGAAGAATTGGTGACATGGGTGAGGTCGCATCGAGTGGACTATGAGATCGAGTTTCTTCGCATCGGCTTTATTGATGACAGCGATCAATGTTGGTTGGAACCTCACACCTTTTCTAGTGGCCTGGATCTCTATACGCTCGCTACCACGAATATCGACGGACATTCACAATCGGTCTCCGATCTTCTGCTGTCACGACTCCAAAGGCTTCCCAATGTCCAGGATTGCTTCGTTGATTGGATCAGCGGAGTTGGCTGCTTCGAGCCTACCAGCGAAGATTGCATATGGGACTTTGGCTTTATGTTCTCGTTTCTCGAAACTCTCGAGATGTGGCCTACCACTGCCAGGCGTGAGGCCTACAGACAGTTCTTCGCGCACTGGACCAAGCCCAGCTCGAGATTGTGCCATGTCATACCTTCTTCATGGATGCACGCGCGGATGAGAGCATCACTTTTGAGGACCTAAAGAATCACGAACATTCGTCGCTTCTCGACCTCTCCATGTGCAAGCTACTCAACCCGGAGGCCATTGGAACAAGGTTGTTCGATTTCGCGCACGCAGCCTCAATTTCCCTTTTTTGATAAGGCGTTGAACTTTTGAGTGTACTTCTTGAGACATTGGATCTGGACGAAACCGGGCGTGTAGTATAACCTACCTGAATTCTGGTACCACGAAAGACTGGTTTTGCGACTTGTAGACAAGAAGCCATATGGTTACGATCGCACTGCACTTGGTGTATAATGAAACTCTGGATTCGCCCAAAACAGCCCCCTGTCGATCACGATGTCAATCCAACAAAAACTACAAACACAGCCGCATAAGCCGCTGTCGACCCCAAAGTCTAATTGTTCGTCGCTCTCAAAGTAATCGAGCAAACTAGAGCAAACTATTGCAAACAATGCCACTGCCACAGTCGTCGTGATGAGACTCTTCGTCCGATCCTGCTGCAAAGCCATAGTATACATCGGCACCAAAATGAATAACGCTCCAAACATCGCAGCAATGAACCTCGCGAGCCGATCAGCCGTAAGCGATAACTTGGTTGGGGCATACTTCTGCCTATAGTTTTCTGCTTTGGCACATCTCTCCTCATTGGTCCATGAAATGCTGACGGGAAGGTATATCCAAAGAAGTTCCCGAATCTCGTCGGAAAGTGTTGCTCTTTGTGCGGTGGAGTGTCGAGCGATGTAGAATGGGTGGGATAGTTCTCGGTATCGAACGGGCCAACTTTTGGAAAAGGACTGAATCCTGTTCGAGGAAAGTGTTGATTGAGTGGCTCGTCGAAGTCTTTCTTTCTCGCCAACGGTCAGGTAGTCTAAAGAGTGGATGTACTGGAAGTCGCGGATTGCTTCGGCTTGCATCTCGTCAGTGTCGCGAATTCTCAGCGGGAAACGGAAGCATATCCTGCTCGTGGAGAAGAACTCCAAGATCCTTCATCTGTTGATCTGGTGCATGGCGGGTCTCTTAATGACTTTTTTCCGAGTCGTAGCCAGACACTTATTGAGAAACAAGAAATGCATTCTTCGAAGTCTTATCATCTCCAGGAATCATGGATCTGTCTTCTCATTTTGGAGGTCTTCTGCGTATTAGAAGAGGTTGCTCTCTTCTTGGTCTAGTCCGGAAAGGTCAGATACAGCGGAATCCCGATGACCAGGTTGATTGTCTCTTCGTTGGAGCGTAGACTGTCCCTGAGACTGCCATTTGCTTCAGACTGTAATGCCGGATGTCTTGACAGATTCGTCGTTGGAGGAAGCCCAGTCGAAGAGCTCTGAATTGATGCCGCTCGAGTGGGAGAGGCATTTCTACTGGCAGGACACAACAGTTGAACTTCAGCTTATCGGCGGCCTACATGTTAGATGCAAGACCTCATGCATAACATGCTACACGACATCGGCTCTGCGAACTGCCATTCCTTCGCGCTTCGCCTCGATGCACAGCTCAAATGGAGGCATTGGTCAGCAGGAAGCGGGTGTATCGTAGCTATGGTCGACAGTGATTGATGTGATACGCATGCAAATTGCATGTGCTGTTCGCCCCCCCTTTCGGAACTCTCATGCTCCAACATTACCGCCACTCGTGGCTATCAAAGTTCTGTCAAGCCCATGAAGTAGGCCCAAACGTGCCATTAACAGGAACTTGGAACCTTGGAGTTCCCATGCCGTCGATTGTCTTTGAGTTGACCGTATTTCCCCACCAGGTCAAGCTTGCACCAGGGAAGATCACGCAGAAGAACAAGACTATGGCGCTCACAGCAACGCTGGAATCCAGGGCAGCCGAAAGCACGTAGTTGTACTTCGCCCACCACTGCTTGTAGTGCTTCTTGATATACTGTCGAATTGTCAGATAACACCGATCGCTGAGGAGTGGGTCAGGCATGCAAGCTGACGCACCTTGTTGAATACATAGCTGGCAACAAAGGCTGTAGTGTAATTGACACCAGTCTGGGACATGATCGTTAGCCGAGCCGTCTATCGAGGACCTCTTAGCACAGAGACTAACCGCAGGAGGCATATTTCCCGTGCCAGCGAAAAAGATGGGCCAATGGATCGCGTTCAAGATCTTGTTGTGCGGAAACCGCTTCTTCAGGAGAAACGTGATGACGGGCAGCAGTGCGCCCAACCAGAACATATGCAGCAGGCCAGAGTAGATCTTGCCGATGCTATACATGCGTGCCGGGCCGATCGCACCCCAGACGATTGAAGACACGAAGTTCACTCGGCCTTGCGGGCAAGTATAGCCACTCTTCTGGTCCTCGGAACAGATGTTGTCAATATGGCCTAACATCCAGATCAAAACTCCTTGCTGGCTAAGACTACCGAGGATGCAGCCAATGAATTGAGCAAAAAAAAGTGTTCTTCGAGGGATCTTCATGTATAGTCCGAGCTTCTGATCTGAAGCGAAGTTCATGGCTTGCGACAAGGCGGTATAGGCGTAGAACTAGCAGAGTCAGTGAGATCGAGTTCAGCTCACATTTAGATGCTTACCTTGAAGATCAACATTACTATGGGCTTCCCGGGGAGTAGGTATCCAGAAATAATCTCACCCAAGACCGTTAGCACGTTGCTATTCAGATTGGCAACAGCATATACCACGCCGACTGGCACGATGTACAAGCATGCCATCCCAAAAGCAATAAGAACACCCCAGAACGGCATGCCGATGTCGTAGACATACATGGTCATAATGCTCAGACCCAAGATAATGACGGCCAAAGTCGCATACCACCACCATTTTGCATCTGGGTATTTCTCGATCATACGAGCGTGACAATCCTTAGGCCTGTTGCCTTTGAATGAGCGCATGATATCCTGAAAGTGGTACAAGAAGATGTGACTGATCAGTGCAGCCATCACAGCGAAGCTGATGCCGTACCCCAGAGCAAAGGTAGCGGGCATGAAGACTGGACTGTAAGCCTTGTAAGCTTCCACGTCGAAGTCGCCGTGCTCGTCCACGATTCTCGACCCGTTGTAGATGGCTCCGGTATTATCGTAAGAATTGCTGGAGGATAATGGCAGGTATGAGGTGTACCAGGTATTCGTGTAGTATAGTATCGGGGCTGTCAATGCGAAAAAACAACAGAAACCAGCGAATGCATTCGCCTGCGCCCAGAACGGCACTACTAGAGGCGAGCCGTTATAGGCGATCTGAGCCCAGTCGAAAGTGATTGGCATCAATCCTAGGCCACTTGACATGCCAAAGACATTGTTCACGCGAAGATTGTTCGGAGCTGCCCAGCAAATGAATGCGAATGTGCTGAGAGCTGTAAAGATGAAGCCAGGGAGCCAGTACCAGCAGAAACTGCCGACAAAGACATACAAGAAGAACCGGTATCGAGAAATCCGCCAACCATCTGCGATGGGATTAGCACGACTGTGCAATGTCTCAAACAACGCAGCATTGGCCAAAGTCGAAGGCCAGATCTGTTGAAAGTATCAGCAAGCCCTTCACAGAATTTGCTTGTTGCCAACTCTACCATCTCAGGTGGCTCTACAATGAATCGATACGCAAGGCCCGCGATACCGAGACCGAATAGCTGCATGGTGAGGCCCAGGAGGAGCTGGTAACCAATCGGCGCTTTCAACCCGTAGAAGGCCTTCTGCGCCTGAATGATATCGGTTGCCCACGACGTGCCGAAGCTCAGATTGGACATGATCGTTATTACGGTGTGTTCTTTGACGTTGAAATTCCGATCCGGGTTGATACAGATACGGTAGCCGAATATCCTGATTGTCTTCATGGGTAGAATGAGTGCGAGGCCACAGCCGGCTGGGAACGATATCAACTGGGTAACGAGACTCGTGATCGTCACACTTGGGTAGTGCACCGAGAAGAAGGAGTTGATGCCGGATCCGATCTATATAACAAATCGTGTTCATCAGTCCAAAGCGACGAGCGTAGATTCCAAGCTCAAGACCCACCAAAGCAAAAGCGCATCCTAGAAACCACATGCGTAGAGTATTGACAGGTAGTGCGGGATCGTCCATGTTTGGCACATTTGCTCGTACCTCGGGGTAGGGGGAATTGTCCGACTCAATCGTGTACTCTTCTTCGATATGGCCGATAGCTAGGTCGGTAGCTTCGTCGGCTCTAAAATGGTGATTTTTGGCATCGACTTCAACATCCTGGCTATCCTCGCGCACGCCAAGCTCAAGGTCTGGCTTCCCACCGCCCATGCTCTTCACTTCATGAGTGGCCATAATCTTCCCGTTTATTAAAGAGAAAGGTGTTCGAGTAGTCGAGACAGTGGTTGTCTAGACTTTATCCATGTTTGAGGCGGACTATCGGCATTCATTATGCTGGTGCATGTTCTCTTTATTACCCCAATGGTGAAATAATGGTGAAGGTCCAAGCGAGCGCTGCTAGCCGTACGTCGTACGCTGCCGTAGGCCGTCCCCGGCAGTTCAGCGTCCATTCATAGAACGGGTGCGGAGCGGAGACGTTCAAGGGACAGGACAGTTAACCCCAGCTAGTTCTGCTGAAATCCGTATGGGAAGATGAGAGCAGGTCTCCGTTGTCGCCGTCCGTTGATATTACACCAAACAAGGCCCTATTTAGTCAAACTCGCTAGTTTCATTAGCACAATTTAATTAAATAAGCCGACTTCATTAAGATTCATACTTTAATTAAATATAGCGCTTTTAACTACCTTAATGTTAGGCGCACTACTAAAGACTTCTTTCCTTACGTAAATTAGACTACTAGTATGTGCGTACGGAGATTTAGCTTCCGATATACTACTCTAATTTAGGTATAGTATGTTCGCGAAGTCTTTAGCGGAGCGCCTAAGGGATAATGTCGTTAAGATGTAGGGTTTCCCTATAGAGGTAGTATGCCTAAGTTCATTATATCGATTATAACGATGTAGGCTTATATTACACGGCTTAATAATATATAGATAGATAGATGTTTCATTTGCCTGTTATAGTGCCTTTCGGCCTATGTAGGTCTATATCTATATAATTTATATAGGTAGGAAACTAGCTTAATACTAGTAAAAACCTCCCTCATCCTATTACATAACTACCCTCCGCGTTTATCGTTTCCCTTCCTCTAGGGTATACTAGTATTATAGTTGTTACCCTTTAACTACCTTGCCTACTACCCTAATTCCCCTCCCCTTTTCTTCTCTTCCCTTCTCTTTATCTATTCTTTAGTTTTAGTAGCTAGGGAGAACTATTAGAGGAAGCCTTATCTAATGATCTATCTAACTATTCTAGTTAGGTCTTCCTTACTCTAAATTAGTTTACTATATTCCCTTTCCCTTACTAGTCTTTTAGTCTCTAGTCTCCCCTTCCTTCTAACTATTAAGGGTAGTTTAGTAGTATATACTTAGGGTTCTAAGACTAGTAGCTATATAGGTAACTTCTATCTTTAATTCCTAGGACTCTTCTTTAGTATAGGTATAATCTTAAGCTAATATACTCCGATCTAATCTAGATAGCTAGGCTAGCTTCGGCCCTTAATAGGTTATTATATAGTTAGTAGTTTTACTTACCGAAGTATTATAGTACCTTTAGGGCTCCTAGCCTCGGTAGTATCTTATACTATTCCCTTTCCTATAGAAGGCTAGCTATCCTTTCGACTATGCTTTAGCTTATTTTTATCTTCCTCCCCTTAGCCTAGCTATTTAACATATAGCTTTCTCGCTTCCGTAGCTCTACGAGGATAATCTCTCCTTAACTTTTATCTTAATACTTCTAGGGGGTTCTCTATAGGCTATTAGTTCTTCTCCTCCTATTATATTAGGTTCTAATCTTCTCTAGCGCCTTTTAGATTAGGTAGTCCATTATTTTCTATATATAAATATCTTAATCCTTTAAGGTACTATTAGATTAGTAGTAAACCTAATTCTATTTCTACTACCCTCGTTAGGGTAGATTTATATCCTCCTAGCACCTTCTTAAGGTACTATGCCTAAGTCCTACTAATAGGTTCCTCTATCCTTTTTAGGGTTATTTCTTAGGCTAACTAAATCTAGGCTCCGTATAGCATAGCTAGTTTAACTATTACTTTATATAGCCTACGAAGACCTACTACACGCGTCCACGTCGCCGTAGGTAGAAACGTATCGTTACGACGATGCGGCTAAGCATAGAGGCTATAAGAAGAGGCGGCGCCGACGGGCGCGAGACTATAGCGAGATAGGGATAGGAGCGCGATGTACCGCCTACTTAAGCTCTACGACCTACTACCTTCGTTAGGTCGGAGATCTTCTTATATAGGAAGGACATAGAGGATACTAGGATACGAAAACTACCCGAGGCGTTCCTACCCTACTATCGCGAGTAGAGCCCGAACTATAGCGCTCTACTCGCTATAGGGATATAGAAGCCCTAGAGATGCGATAGGGTACCTCTAGATCTAATAAGCTCTAGGAACGCGTTAGATTAACGAGAAAGACGCGTCGAGGGAAAATAGAAGCGGAACTCGAGAGAACTTATTAAGGCTTACTATATATTATAGGTACGAAACCTATTAATACGCCCGCTACGCCGTAACCCTCGAAGACGTTATTAAGCCCTCTTTTAACGAAACTATTAAGGCCTCCCCTATACATGTACCTTAAACTATAAAGGAATGCGGATAAGGAAGGGGAGGGGTTATAGTCTATCGAAGAAAGAGATATTATAGCGACTCGTAGAGGGGATATAGCGGTGCATATAGGCTAGTCGTATACTAGGTATACGTAGGAGAAATATAGGCTAGCTCGTAGGCGAAGTAGACATAGATTTAGTTAATAGAGGGATAGGTCGTAGACTACCCGGCGTAGGGCCTATAGGCTTACCTCTATAAGATACGGTCGGCCTATCGTAGGGAGACCTTTATAGGTAACGCGAAACGGAAGCCGTAAGGCGACCGCGGGGCGTAGTACGTAGTAGCTACTACCGGCTCCGAGGACCTTATCCCTTTAATAAGTAACTAACCCTCGGTATACCTAGGAGTAGGCGGGATTAAACCCCGGCCGGAGAGACTACTACGTAGCTCGAGAGAACGGATACGCGTATCGGTATATAGAGAGATAGAGCTATTCGTATTAGGATAGTAGGCTAGTAGTATGTACTTAAGGAGTAAATAACGAGTTACTTAGGCTAAGAGAGGCCTTATCTACCTTAATTAGTAGAAGCTAGAGGTAAAAGGCTAAAGGGCATAAGACTAAAGGGCATAAGATAAGGCTAAAAACTAAGGTAGGGCCTAGTAGATAATAGGGCACGTCGCACCTGCTTAGATACACAAGAATCTAATGACTATTGCCTAAAACCCTAAACACATGCTACTAGTATGTGAACGATGGAGAAAGGGAAGAAGCGAATAGAGATAGATACTAAGTAAAAGAGAGGGAATACGACAAGATTATTACAAATAAGGAGGATGTCCGAAGAATTATAAGATGGATTATTAGAGAGGGATACCTTAAATAGTATGCCCTAGCCTAGGAAATAGAGGAATAGATAGAGAGAAGGAGGGTAGAGAAGAAGGGGAGAGAAGAGGAGGAAGCATTAGGGTAGTAGGCAAGGTAGTTATAGGGTAATACTATAACACTAGTATACCCTAGAGGAAGTAGAACCGAGGGAAAAGTAGGCGAAAGAGTTAATAAGGACATAGGGGAGACGTTTTTACTAGTTAGCCTAGTTTCCTTTCGATAAAACACATAGCTATAGACCTATATAGGCCGTTAGGCACTAAAACAGGCAAATGAAAGATCTATCTATCTATCTATATAACTACGCTCTAAACACATTAGACTTAGAGCCTACCTATACTAGAGAAGAGTCCTAGGGATAGAAAGCAAAGCTTGCCTATATAGCTACTTATCTTAAAACCCTAAACATATGCTACTAGTATACGAATAATAGAGAGAGGGAAGGAGCGAATAGAGATACTAAGTAAAAGAGAGGGAATACGACAAGATTATTATAAATAAGGAAGATGTTAGAAGAATTATAAGATAGATTATTAGAGAGGGATGCCTTAAATAGTATACCCTAGCCTAGGAAATAGAGGAGTAGATAGAGAGGAGGAGGGTAGAGAAGAAGGGGAAAGAAGAGGAGGAAGTATTAGGGTAGTAGATAACTGTCTCTAGTCAGACCCCTGCGTGCGCTATTCGTTTAGTGTGGTTACCGGCGTAGGCTCTTTCCTCTTTCCTCCCCTCTATGTAACTTCTACACGATTATTACTACCCCTTTCCTTCCTTCCTACCTCCCCTATCCCCTAAAAGACCTACACCTTAACTATACTAAACTTATTACGCCCGTAGGGGTCTAAGGACAAATCGCAATATGCGGGTAGAATTACACTAAGAATATATAATCTTAGTAACTAGCATAGATGTCGATAAAGTAAACGGTACATCTTATAGCGCGTGTAATTACGAGTTTAACGATGTAAAAATCTTATATATGCGACGTATATCTATCGAGAAATAATAGATCTCCCGAAGGTACTTATACTTAATACTAATAATAACATCCCTAGCGATACGAGGGTAATACTAGGACTAACCTACGTAGGAACGAAGTAAGGCGAAAAGAAAGACGAAAGGTAGCGTACGAAAGGTAGCGTACGAAGGGGTAGCGTACGAAGGGGTAGCGTACGAAAATAGACTTTCTACCGATGGATGCGAGCATTAAGGAATAATACTATATATAGAAAAGCGAGAAGTTAGAGGTATTTTAGCGCCTAATTCTAATAGGCCTCGTGTACTTAGTTATACTAAGAAAGCGTAGTATTAGTAGATTATAGGTAGTATTCGGACACGAGTAGGGAGATGTAAAAATAACTTTTATATTTTCGAATTATCTAGAGAGTACTTTACTATTAACATATTTAAAAATGTAATTATATTATCGAGTATACTAGTTTCTAGGACCCGTTTTACTAGATTTATAAAAGAAGGGTTAGTTATTAAGATATCTTCTAAAAGGATGTCTAGCCTAGCCTCTTTAGATGTAGATTTGTCTAAAGCCTACGATTTTACCTTAGGCTCGTAACGAAGCCTTTAAGTACACTAAATATAGGAATAACGATTATAGAAGGTAGGTAGGTAGTATGTAGAAGGTAGGTAGGTAGTATGTAGAAGGTAGGTAGGTTAGGTGGAAGGTAGGTAGGCTAGGTAGAAGGTAGGAGGTAGAAGGTGGAAGGTGCTTGAAGGATCGTCACGAGCCTAATTGGAGGCAGGTAGATAAGGTAGTTAGAGGGTAACACTATAATAGATAGATAGATAGATCTTTCATTTGCCTGTTTTAGTGCCTATCGGCCTATATAGGTCTAACGCTATGTGTTCTATAAAAAGGAAACTAGGCTCGCTAGTAAAAACCTCTCCTCCTTACCTTCGTTATATCTTTCCTTCCGTTATCCTTCGGTTTAACTTCCTCTAGGGTATACTAGTATTATAGCGTTTACCCTCTAACTACCTTACCTACTACCCTAATGCTCCCTCCTCTTTACTCCCCTCCTTCTCCTCCCCCTTTCTCTCTATCTATTCCTCTATCTCCTAGGCTAGTACGTATTATTCGAGGTATCCCTCTCTAATAATCTATTTCGTAATTCTTCTTATATCTTCTTTATTTATAATAATTTTGTCGTATTCTCTCTCTTTTATCTAGTATCTCTACTCGCTCCTCCCTTTCCTCTATCGTTTATATACTAGTAGTATATACTTAGGGTTTTAAGACGGGTAGCTACATAGGTAAGCTTTACTTTCTATTCCTAGGACTCTTCTCTAGTATAGGTAGGCTCTAAGACCGATATACTCGGAGCGTAGTTATATCGCTATACTTACTTCCGCCCTCTTTAGGTCTTTATAGATCCGGTTATTATTACTCCNAAGGTCGTTAACGCTTTTAGTATCCTATTTCTCCTCGGTATTTCTCTCTATTCTTCTTCCTAGAGTATTCTCGCTATCTCCTCCGCTATACTTTAGCCTCTTCTTCCCTCCCTTTTCTCTATAGCTTAGAATACCTTATATTAGATTTCTATTCCCCGGGCTAGATCTACCTCCTTTTAGACCTTTCTCTTAGGCCTATAAACCCTTTTCCTTCTCTACGGTACTTAATCGCGGATCTTCTCGAGCGCGTCCTTAATAGTTTCCTAGGCCGGGTATAGGGTCGTTTTAATAGCGTATTAGTACCTTATTCCTTTTAGGTATTAGTATATTAGTAGCGACCCCGTCTCTATTTCTAATACCCTAGTAAGGGTAGATTTATATACTCCCGTAACTCTTCTTAGGTATTAGGCTTAGACTCTATTAAGTAGTTCTATAATCCTCTTCGGGGTCTTATCCTATATTACCTAGACTTAGGCCCCGTATAGTATAGCCGGCTTTATAATCGCTTTATATATAGTCTTCGCTTTATCGAATATTACTCCCTATATTAAGGCCGTTAGTCTTTCGATGGATTACCTATTCGCGTTAGCTCTTATCTATACTTTCTTAACCTATAGGCCCTAGCTTAGTTTCGGGTCTAGCTATATTCCTAGGACTCGCAGTTCTAGGGTAGGCTTAGTAAGGTATCCCTAGATTATAATCGGCGCTTTTATGTTATATTTAGTCTTCGCTTTACTAAAGTAGATTAGTTAGTACTTCTCCGGCGCGAATTTAGCTCTATATTTCCGTACCTATATTTCGTACTCCTCGTATTACTTTTCTAGGATTCTATAGTTCTCTTCTATTAAGTCTAACTAAGCTAGGATGTTAGTATTATCGACGAATCCCGATGCTAATATCCTATCCGTTCTAAGTTTCGGTAGGAGATCCGCGACGAATACGAGGAAGAGAATCGGTAAGAGGGTTAATCCTTAGGGTATTCCCGTATTTATCTAAATAGGGGCTAACTTATATCTTCCTAGGAGTAGTTAGGTCGTCCTCTCTTTTAGGAACGATTAGATAAATTCGACTATCTATGTTAGTATTCTCTTTTACCTTAGGATATATATTAGTCTCTCGTATAAGACGTTATCGAATACTCTAGAGATATCGAGTAAGAGGAGTAACGCTACTTTATTCTTTCCGTAGTACTATATATATTTAATCTACTCCGTAATAAGCTCGACCGCTATTAGGGTAGATCTCTTTACTCTCCC